>CM075292.1:4948599-5486437 GCA_037672795.1 Lagerstroemia speciosa
AAGCCGTCAGTAGATCAATAATCGAGCCACATACCGAACACCTGATCGAGCACACCGCCATGAATTCCAGCCGTGGATCGTGACAACCAACGATCTCTGATCGAGCATCCGCTTACGTGATCGATCCCGATCGATCACCGTGACGATCATCCATCGCCACACGGTACCACGCTCGTGCCGTTGCGCACACGAGCATCCCAGCACGCTACCGCGGATGTGCGTCCACACGCTCGCCTTGGTACCGAGGGAGGCTGCCACCACATACCCCCCTAAAGAGCTTATTTTAAGTTCTTGCCTTTCGTAGCAGGTGATATTGCTGCCAGGGAATTTTACACCAGATTCCCGTCGCTGGAAACTCGTAGCGCCGCCACACGCTTGAACCACAGTTTTTCCTCTAGCACATAGCATGGCTGGAATGCTACTGAGGGACTTAGCATCCCAGCCGGATATCAATGTCGGAGCATTAAGGGGCTAACAAACCACCCCCACTAGAAGAAGCCGACGCCCTCGTCGAAAAGACCGAAGATACTCCTGAATTTTCTCCTCGAACTGCCAAAGCATAGCTCCTTCTCCCAGCTTGCTTCTGACATAGGCCGAACCTTCCATGAGACCAAGTACTCGGTCCTCCGATTCTTCTTGCTGTGACCCAACACTCTATGGTCCAGCACTCGGTCAACTTCCTTATCAAGTTCCTTCATCACAGTCAGGGGAGCGCGTTTTGGTTTTGAGCGCTCCGGATCATCATCCTCGTGATAAGGCTTAAGGAAACTGACATGGAAGGTAGGATGAATCTTCATCCTCTCAGGCAGTGCCAGCCGATAGGCAACAGCTCCAATCCGCTTCACTATCTCGAATGGACCGTCATACCTCTGGATCAGACCCTTGTGCCATCGTTTGCTAGTCACTTTCTTCCAAATTTGGGGCGTAAGTTTCAGCATCAATTTATCTCCAACTGAAACTCGAGCGGTCTCCGCCCCTTGTCCGCGTACTTCTTCATACGACGAACTGCTTTTGCAAGGTTGTTCTGGGCTTCCTCAAGCATCTCTTGCTTGTTCCTTGCAAACCGGTACGCTGCGAGACTTGTGCCTTCCTTCTTTTGTAGAGCAATCTCGCTAGCGGTCATCGGCTGATAGCCCATAGCGAGCTCAAACGGACTGAAACCCGTTGATGAGGAGCGATGCAAGTTGTAGCAGAACTGTGCGGTGTCCAGCAAGTCAAGCCAGTTTCGTTGACTCGCCGTCACGTAATGCCTCAGATACTCCTCCAACAATTGGTTCATCCTTTCAGTCTGTCCATCCGTCTGCGGGTGGTTGGCTGTTGAGAATTTCAATTCCGTCCCCATCAAGTTGAAGAGACGGGTCCAGAATCTCCCAGTGAAACGTGCGTCCCTGTCGCTAATGATATCCATTGGGAGTCCAAACAGCTTCACCACGTTGCGGTAGAATTCATCCGCCGCAATCTCTGCCGTGCAGTTCTTTGGTACAGGTCTGAAGACTCCATACTTCGAAAACCTGTCCACCAAACCATTATCGCATCAAATCCTTTCACGTCAGGAAACCCACTTACAAAATCCATCGAAACCGACACCCAAGGTTTCTCCGGTATGGGCAGGGCTGCAGTAGCCCTGCCTCTGCACGCCTCTCCACCTTGTCTTGCTGGCAGACAAGACAAGTCTTCACGAAGAGCTCAATCTCCTCCTCCATCTTTGGCCAGTAATATAAGCGTGACAGCAACGCTAGCATCCTTTCCCGGCCTGGGTGCCCAGCCCACTGTGAATCATGGTGTTCACGCAGTAGCTGAGATCGAAGTCCCCCTCCGCTAGGGACAAACACGCGACCACCCTTCGCGTACAGCAACCCATCCTCCAACCAGTACCGCCTGATGGTACCATCTTGCACCTGTGCCACCAGCTTCTGGTATAGCCTATCCTCCTTCGCCTGATCTTTCAATTTGTTGGCGAAGTCAGATTCAATTTGGTGCAACGCTGCCACAATTTCCACCGTCTTCCTGCTCAGTGCATCCGCCACAAGATTGTGACGACCGGGTCTGTGTTCCCACTCGAAGTGGTACTCTGCCAGGAACTCTTGCCAACGTGCCTGCCTAGGAGACAGCTTCTTTTGTGTCCTGAAGAACGTGTTGGCAACATTATCAGTTTTAACAAGGAATGAGGTTCCAAGCAAATATACCCGCCAGACGCGTAAGCAGTGCACCACTGCCAGCATTTCCTTTTCGTGTGCCAAGTAGCGTTGTTCAGCTGGTTTCAACTTCCAGCTCTCAAATGCCACTGGGTGTCCGTCCTGCACCAACACCCCGCCTACGGCACGATCGGATGCTTCTGTATGGACTTCAAACGGCTTGTCAAAGTCTGGCAACTTCAGAACAGGCTCTACTACGATCATGGACTTGAGCCCCTCAAAGGCTTCATGACATGCTTCATCCCAAGTCCATGTGCGGTTTTTCTGCAGCAGGTCGGTCAGCGGGGACACCTTCTTCGAGTATCCCTTAATGAACTTTCGGTAGTAATTGGCCAAGCCAAGGAAACTCCGAAGTTCGCTGACTTTGGTTGGAGCAGGCCACTCCTTGATTGCTTGGACTTTTAGGGGATCCATACGCACAGTACCACCGCCCACAATGTGGCCAAGGAATTTGATCTCCTTGACACAGAATTAGCATTTTTCTTTCTTCACGAATAGGGTATTCTCCCTAAGGCGCTGGAACACCAACCGCAAGTGCTGCATATGATCCTCAAAGGATCTACTGTACACAACAATGTCATCCAAATACACAACTACGAATTTGTCCAGCATATCATGGAATACATCATTCATCAGATTACAAAAAGTAGCTGGTGCATTGGTCAAGCCGAATGGCATGACCAGAAATTCGTAGGAACCATAACGGGTTACCATTGTTGTTTTTGCCTCATCGCCTTCTGCAATGCAGACTTGCCAGTAACCAGAGCGTAAATCCAGCTTCGTGAAGTATTCTGCCCCGCAGAGACGATCAAATAAATCTGCGATCAGGGGCACCGGATACTTGTTTTTGATGGTCACTTTGTTCAGCCCACGGTAATCTACGCACAGTCGTAGGGATCCGTCCTGTTTTCCCTGAAACAACGCAGGAGCACCATAAGGAGCTTTTGAGGGCTGAATCTTCCCCGAGTCCAACAACTCCGTGAGTTGCAATCGCAACTCCTCCAGTTCTTTGGGCGACATTCGGTAGGGAGCCCGGGCAGGAGCCTTCGTGCCCGGCATCAACTCAATCTTGTGATCCACCGCTCGCCTTGGTGGTAAGCCCTTAGGTAAATCTTTGGGCAACACATCCTTGAACTCGTCCAAGAATGCTTCCACCTGCTCTGGAACCCTGGTATCTACATGTTCCTCCGGTTCCACAGCATATATCGTCGCCAGGTAGGTCGGATGACCTTTCTTCCACCCTTTGGCCAACTGCATAGCTGAGACATTCTCAACAGGAATCCTCTCCGACTGGTTCAACTCCTTGAACCCTTGCACAAAACAAGGTTTCTTTGGATCTGCGATCATCAATCCAGATAGATTCGGGTGAACAGCTACATTAGCACGCTCAAAGAAATCATTACCCAATATCACGTCAAAGTCATCCATGGGAATAACCATGACATCCAAAAGTCCCGTCCATTCACCGATCCGAACCCGCACATCCTTTGCCATGCCAAGGATTGGTCGACTCTGGGAATTCACTGCCTTAATGCGGTGATTCTGCTTCTTCACGCTCAATCCCAGAGTGTTCACAACTCGATCAGACACGAAGTTGTGTGTGGCGCCAGTGTCCACCATTGCCACAATCTCCCTGGAGTTCAGTTCCATCGGGACATAGGTCAATCCGCTTCCAGAACGTGTCTTTTTCCCAGCACGCACAACACCAAGAACCTGCAAAGGGGCCACCTTCGTTCTGTTCCCACCGTCATCAGAATCATCTGACTGATTCACCAATGCCGAGAGTTTCTCCTTCTTGGGATAGTCTTGGGCACGGTGTGGTCCATTGCAAATGAAACAGCCAGGGTGCTTCTTTGGATCCTTCCATTTCGTATTGGAACTGGAAGCTTTTTCCTTGCCATTCTCACCCTTCGATGGCTTCTTTGCCTTATCGGACTTCCCAGTAGGTTTGCCACCCTTCGAGGCTTTGTCTTTCGATTTGCCATCCTTCTTTGACTTGCCATCGTCGATCTTAGATACCTGCAAATCGATCAACGCATCTGCCTTTGCCATGGCAGTGGGGAGATCCTGCACTCCCTGCCTTCGAAGTTCCAACCGTGCCCACGACTTCAAACCCCGCATGAAGTTGAATAATTTGTCCACTTCGGACATTCCTATCACGTCCAGCATCGAGGAACTAAATTTCTTAACATAGTCTCGAACCGAACCTGTCTGTTTGAGGTTGCACAGTGCCTCACGAGCAGCCCACGAGGAGTTAGTGGGGAGGAACTGCTCCTTCAATTCCCGCTTCAGAGATGACCAGTCTCTGAGTTGTGGTCGCCCGCCAGATTCCACATCTTGCTCACGGGCCCGCCACCACAGTTTTGCATCCCCCGACAGGTACATGACTGCCATCGAGACTCTCTCGCCTTCAGGAATACGAGCAGCATCAAAGTAGTGCTCGATGTCCCATAAGAAGTTCTCAAGATCCTTGGAACTCCTGGTGCCATTGAAGGCTTTCGGTTCTGGCACCTTCACTTTGGCTCGCGATCCCTCAGGCTCCGCCACACCATTGGCGAGTGCCCGACGTAGGAGAACAACGTCCTCCTTCATCTGAGTTACTTCTGCCCGCAACAATGCCAGCACCTCTGCCACTGTTCCATCCGCCAAACCCAGATCACCGAGGGTCGCTTCCAGAGCCGAAACTCGTTCCCTAAGCGCATCCATGCGCAGCATCAATCAGCAATGCCGAAACTGTTGCCAAATCCTCAAATCCGCACTGAACCGTGCTCCGATACCAACTGTCACAGGGTCGAAAATCACACCGAATTTTTCCGCTCTGTGATGGTGCTAAGCGACCACAGCGCCCTTAGCCAACCAAGCCAACACACGAATCAAGATCGATCAATCGAGGTTAAGCAACAATGATCAAAAACGAGCAACACGAGTAAGGGAAATCATAACTCTTCCATTCACAAAACTGGATACACGAGTCTGAAATAAAACCCTTACACAAGCACTCCCAAATCCCGTGATACAAGAGCACTCACTCGAACAAGAGAATTCCCACTCTGTTCTTCACTCTCACTGAGTGTTCTCTGCCTTCTGCCTATGGCCGAAATCAAACTATTACACAGGGACCCGAAATTATCAACCAATCACAGACAAGCACAACTGCCAGAGAAGTTACAAGACACATAGAACTGCCAGGTAACTGCTTCGGGATTGGACAACCGCCTGGTCAACGGTCAACGCCACTTCGGTCAACGAGTCAACGCCATCCCATGGTCCGCACCATCATGGTCCATCGGGTCCACCTGAGTGCCACCCACACTCAGTTGGGTCACATGCACCGAGCATGTGCCCATGGTTCAGCCACCATCGCTTGGTATGCTGCTAGCACGTGGTCACGTAGCTAGCAGCGTGTTGCCCATCGTCGCTGCGTGGTAGCGTGCTGCTACCTCTAGCACGCCACGGTATCCCGCTACAAGGTTGCTAGCGACGTAGCGTGCTGCTAGCGCTAGCACGCTACGGCATCCGCCACGGTATCCCGCCACGCTACAGCATCCGCCACGGTATCCCGCCACGCTACGGTATCCGCTACGAGGTCACCAGCATGGTAGCGTGCCCCTTGCGCTAGCACGCTACCGTGTCCGCCACAAGGCTTGCTCGAGCACTGATCGAGCACCTGATCGAACATAGCCAAGCCGTCAGTAGATCAATAATCGAGCAACATAATGAACACCTGATCGAGCAACACCGCCATGAATTCCAGTCGTGGATCGTGACACCCAACGATCCTCTGATCGAGCATCCCGCTACGTGATCGATCCCGATCGATCACCGTGACGATCATCCATCGCCACACGGTACCCGCTCGTGCCGTTGCGCACACGAGCATCCCAGCACGCTACCGCGGATGTGCGTCCACACGCTACGCCTTGGTACCGAGGGAGGCTGCCACCACATACCCCCCTAAAGAGCTTATTTTAAGTTCTTGCCTTTCGTAGCAGGTGATATTGCTGCCAGGGAATTTTACACCAGATTCCCGTCGCTGGAACTCGTAGCGCCGCCACACGCCTGAACCACAGTTTTCCCTCTAGCACATAGCATGGCTGGAATGCTACTGAGGGACTTAGCATCCCAGCCGGATATCGATGTCGGAGCATTAAGGGGCTAACAGTAGGCCACTATCCTACCATCAAAAGTTGGTAGGGCAGAAATTTGAATGATGCGTCGCCGGCAAGATGGCCGTGCGATCCGTCAAGTTATCATGAATTATCAGAGCATCGGGCAAAGCCCGCGTCGACCTTTTATCTAATAAATGCATCCCTTTCAGAAGTCGGGGTTCGTTGCACGTATTAGCTCTAGAATTACTACGGTTATCCGAGTAGCAGATACCATCAAACAAACTATAACTGATTTAATGAGCCATTCGCAGTTTCACAGTCTGAATTAGTTCATACTTGCACATGCATGGCTTAATCTTTGAGACAAGCATATGACTACTGGCATGATCAACCAGGTAGCATCCATCGACGGCGTCGCTAATTCTTCAAAAAGAAAGAATTAACAAGTTAAAAAAGCCGAGAGGAGGGAACTTACAATTTGGGCTGTAGAAACTGCATCTTCAAGATGCATATTAGGATATGTCCGACATTATTGGATTGGAATAACAAGATTAAGGTATTTAGTTACTACTTGATTTTGAGGAGAGATTTTAGGATATTTCTTTTCATTGTATATTCACTTACATTATCCATAAGAGGCAATCACTTGTATATATTTGATACAATACTAAATGAATGAATCAAGGCAATTATTCAATAATTCTCATGGTATTAGAGCCTCAAGCCAAAATCCCATAAACCCTACTTCCTCCTCAACCAAACCCTAGCCTAGCCAACAATCAATTCAAAAATCTCAAACATAGCATCACCATACTATATTAATCCTTTAGACAATCCAGGTAACACGCTTGTTAAATGTGTTCTAACCAGTGACAATTATCTGAAATGAGCGAGGGCAAAGAGACATGCATTGAGGGCCAAGAGCAATTTAGGGTTCGTGGATGGCACCATCAAATGACCGGAGATGGATGATCCGGAATTCAATTGATGGGTATTTGCAACAACATGATCACATAATGGACGTTCAATTCCTTGGACAACACACTTCAAGGAAGCGTTGCCTTTACAGAGGATACGAAGACCATGTGGGATGAGTTAAAAGAAAGGTACTGTCCCAAGAATTCATCAAATCAAGATGGAATTGAGTCTCCTGAGATAGGAAGGTCGAAAGGTGGTAGATTATTATGCTTGGCTCCTCCTTTTCGTCTGGCATATAAATAAAGCCATGAAGATCCCATTTTCCTCCAAGGGTGAAAAACTAATATGGTCTAGTGCTGAACTGCTTGTGGGATGAACTCAATAATTATTTAGAGATTCCGAATTGCACATGTGCAGCCGCTACGAAGTATGTGAAGGAAAAGGAAACCAAGAAAATACATAAGTTCCTTATGGTTCTCAAAAATGAGACATATGGTACCATGCATTCACAGATTTTGAGCATGGAACCATTGCCAACCTTGCATAAAGTTTATTCCTTCGTGGTCCAAGAAGAAAGGCATAAGATTATTTTTTGTGAAAGAGACACAAAAGAAGAGACCACAACAATAGCATTTTCTGCGATGGCCATTGGCAAAGAATTGCATAAGATGAATCAGTACAACAAACCGCAATGTGACCATTGTGGAAATATTAGGCATGATAAGTCTCATTGTTGGGTGTTGATCTGGTATCTAGAAAATTGGGGACCAAGACGAAATGCTTCTAGACGAAGGCTAAGTAGCAGCTTTAAAGGAAATCGTGGGCATGATTGCCCAAAGCAAATTAAAAGGTTGTAGAGGACAACCACAGCCCATGTGCAGCAAGCTGGGAGTCACAACGCACCTATTGGGAATAATATTGTACCAATCAGGAGTGGAGTCATGAATCAACAAAGCAACGATACACGTTGGACCCTCACAAATGAAGAATATAGTCAGCTGGGAGTCACAACGCACCTATTGGGAATAATATTGTACCAATCAGGAGTGGAGTCATGAATCAACAAAGCAACGATACACGTTGGACCCTCACAAATGAAGAATATAGTCAGCTTATCATCATTGTAAGCTTGTTAAAGATGACGGGGAATGTCTGGAACGTCCAATCAATTAGAGGGTAAGACTACCACCGAAATATGGGTCCTAGATTCGAGAGCCTCATAATACATAACCAGAAGGCGTGATTGCTTGAGTAAAAGGAAGAAGATTTCTAGACATTGTCCTATGACCACTCCCGACGGCATGATTACTCATGCAACTGAGATAGGATGCAACTGAGATAGGATGTGTGATCCTTGGAGAGAATACTATTCTAACTAATGTTCTTTATGTGTCAAACTTTACATGCAATCTTATTTCGATTGAGAGGTTGACAAGGGACTTGGATTGCTCAATTGTATTTTACTCATCATACTGTACTTTCCAGGAGCTAATCTCATGCAACTAAGATAGGATGCAACTGAGATAGGATGTGTGATCCTTGGAGAGAATACTATTCTAACTAGTGTTCTTTATGTGTCAAACTTTACATGCAATCTTATTTCGATTGAGAGGTTGACAAGGGACTTGGATTGCTCAATTGTATTTTACTCATCATACTGTACTTTTCAGGAGCTAATCTCAAGGAAATCAATTGGAGTAGGTGAGCTCCGGTGGGGTTGGGTGGGGATTGTCTACTACATTGGTCAAGTGGGTGCATTCATAACTTCTCAGTGGTCAAAGTGGATACGACAACATGGCATCAACGGTTAGGACATCCTTCACGACACATCTTAGAGATGGTTCCTGGATTTTCTATGAATAAGGAGAATAAAGGTATTTGTGATGCTTGCCACCATGCAAAACAAACATGCTCCTATTGTCCAATAAGTAATAATACTGACAATTATTGCTTTGACTTATTGCATTGTGATGTTTAGGGTCCATATTGAACAACTTCACTAACAGGAGCAAACTACTTTCTCATGATAGTAGTGATCGTAGCAGAGTGATGTGGGTTCATTTGATGGAAGAAAAATCAGAGACCTACAAAATTTTGATTAATTTCTGCAAGATGATTAAGACCCAATTTGGAGGAATTGTGAAATTCATATGCAACAACAATGTATAAGAATTCCTCACAAGACCATTGATCGACTTTCTTTCTGAGAATGGAATTATACATTAGACTTAATGTACATACAACCCACAACAAAATAGTCGAGTTGATATGAAACATTGACATTTGCTTGATGTGGCACGGCCATTGCATTTTCAAGCAAATCTACCCATCAAACTTTGGGGGAAATTGTGTCCACATAGCAGCACACTTGATGAATCACACTCCTACACCAATTCTTGAAGGAAAGATATCGCTTGAGCTTTTATTCGGAAAGCCAACTCAGTATGAGCAACTTCATGTGTTCGGATCACAACTATGCTCAAAATTTACCATGGAGTTTCAATAAATTTGATAAAAGGGCTAGACAGTGTATATTTGTGGGATATCCTCCCGAGAAGAAGGGTTGGAAAGTATTTGACCTAGAAACAGAGGAAATTTTCATTTCTCAAGATGTTATATTCTATGAAGTTCATTTTCCGTTTCAACAGTCATAGGGCCTGAGAAACGAGCTGAACAATTTGAAGCCTCGCTCCAAGTATGGACACAGCAAAAATAGACATCAACATTAGGTGAAGATCGGTCCAAGGACAATGGGTAAGGCCCTTTACCTGCAGATCTCGATTTCAATGACATGGGCAACTCTCTTGGGCCTATGGAAATGAATCAAATGGAAAATTCACAAATGATTTCCAACTCCAATAGCTATGGACCCGAGGCTGGCGTGAGCTCAACAAGTGGGATGCTAACCACAGTCATGCAATCAAGTCCCGTGAGAATTGATTGGCTGACCGGCACCCCATCTTCAAACAATCAAGAACCAACTCTAGAACAACATATTCGAGAATCGACCCAAGAGTAGCACAATCCAATTTAAAATCTGGACATTATGCTACAATGGTTAATAAGCCAATGACCCACCGGAGTCCTTCCAATGAAATCCTCAAGTACAATCTATCCTATTGAGCAATTTGTTTCTTATTGCAATTTCTCTAAGTGTTATTTAGCTTTCCTAGCTAAACTTGATCCTAATCAAGAGCCTAGAAATTATAATGTGGCAATGAGAGATTAATGCTAGAGAAAGGCAATGGTCGATGAAATTCAAGCCTTAGAGGAGAATGGCACGTGGACACTACAAGATTTACCAGCAGGAAAGCGACCCATTCGGTGGAAATGGGTTTATAAAATCAAACGCAAAGCTGATGGAAGCATCAAGCGATATATGGCAAGGGCTTCACGTAGGTAGAAGGCATGGAGTTCCATGAGACTTTTATACTCATTGCTAAAATGACCACCATCTGCTATCTATAAGTCATCGCTTTAGCTCATGAATAGGAACTTCACCAACTGGATGTTAATAATGCATTTCTTCATAGAGATTTCTAAGAAGTTTATGTGCAACTCCCCATGGGATTTGGTCCCACAACCAACACAAACGTTTGTCAATTGCACAAATCATTGCATGGCTTATGCAAGCGTCTTGAATTGGTTTACAAAATTTGCAGATGCATTGCTTACCTATGGCTTTTCTCAATCACTTGCCGATTACTCCTTATTCACCTATACAAAGCACGGTGTCTTCATGGTCATTTTGGTATATGTTGATGATCTTATTCTTGCAAGCAACAATAGTGCTCATTGCTCCACGTTTAAGCAATACTTGGACACACATTTCCGCATTAAGGATCTTTGGCCACTCAAATTCTTCCATGGAATTGAAGTCACTCAAATCTCCTCTAACCTATTTCTTTCACAAAGGAAATACACATTGGACATACTCACTGAATGTAGTTTGTTAGCATGTAATCCAGCGTCACTGCCTATGGAACAATGATTGAATTTGTCGGAGCTAACTACTCCATTATTACATGATCCAAGGAAACATCATTGACCAGCTGGACGGTTGCTTTATCTCACTATTACAAGATTGGATATCTATTATTCGGTTCACATGCAAGACCAATTCATGCAGGAACTTCATGAACATCAAATGCGATGCAGTGATTCATGTCCTTTGATATTTGAAACACAGTCCTAGCCAAGGAATTCACTTATGTGCTCCCAGCTCTTTGCAATTAATTGTGTATTGTGATTCAAAATGGGCTAGCTGTCCCATTACCAGGCGATCCACCACAAGTTATTACATCTCCTTAGGAGGTTGTCCCATAACCTAGAGGGCCAAGAAATAATTGACAGTCTTGCAATCATCTGCTAAAGCGGAGTATCGTGTCATGGCCAACACTATAAGTGAATTAATTTCATTACGAAGTCTTCTTTCAAGCCTTGTAGTTGCACCCGAACCACCCATGAAGCTCTATTGTAATAATCAGTCGACTATCCATATTTCAGTTAACCCTGTTTCCGATGAATGCACTAAACATATTGAGATGGACTGTTGTTTTGCCCACGAATGTAATCAATCAAGTGAACTTACTATGGTGCACATCTCGACTAGATTACAACTGGTCGACATCTTCACTAAAGCTCCAGGTCGTGATCGTTTCCATTTTCTATTATGCAAGTTGGGCATTCAATACCTTCTCGCTCCAACTTGAGGGGGAGTATTAGGATATGTCCAACATTATTGGATTGTAATAACAAGATTTAGTTATTTAGTTACTCCTTGATTCTGAGGAGAGATTTTAGGAATTTCTTTTTATTGTATATTCACTTGCCTTATCCATAAGAGGCAATCACTTGTATATATTTGATACGATATTGAATAAATGAATCAACGCAATTATTCGATAGTTCTCAATGCGACTTAAATTTAAATTTAAACTACATTTCCAAAATGTGATTATATTTTAAATTTTAAGTTTAAAATAAGCAATTAAACCACACTTTGGAGATGAGATTTACTTTTGGTACTTAACAAAATAGTTTGGATGATCTGCTTTATACAAAAGAGTTTCTAAAACAACGACTCAAAACTCCATGAAATACATGCATACATTTTATTAGTGCATCTAATGAAATTAATTCAAAAAGATTGCATGTGCAATTTGTTTCTTTGTGGGCATTTTTTGAGTATTAAGCAAAAATACCCTTTAAAATAACTTAATTTTTAAAAATCATGTGAAACTAATTTTCGAAATGCCATTCTTAAATAGCATCTTAAAGATGCGTTGCCATATTTGCACTGAAATCATGAGTTGAACAAGCAATTTCTTTACCAATAAAGGTGGTGGCTTAGTGATCTAAAACTGACTCCTATATAGATTGGTGAGGGTGAGGTCAAGATCACATATTCGAGTCTCACTCTTAGCAATATTACTAGAAGATACAATTGAGCTTGTACCTTTGTGGACACCACCTTCTTAGATTGTAGTAGACCTTTGGTGATGCTACGTTGATGAGGCAAATGTTAGTACTGATTGTTCAGTTCATCTGATATGTTATCAGTTGAACATAAAAACCCGAACATTACGTAGTTAGGTCATCACTATTTTTGTCCACTTTTTGCCTAGTAAAAAGAAAAAGGACATGCAATTTCTTTATTTGAACACAGCTCCAAGCCATGTGGAGGAAGAAGAAGATGAATGCGGTTAAAGAAGAAGATGGAGGCGGCACAAGAAAAACAAGCAGCAACAAAGGATGAGAAGGCAGTGACAACGTTCAAGAAGGAAGAGGAGGAGGGGCAGGGTGGCGGCAAAACAATAGAGCATGAGACAGGTTCAAGAAGGAAGATGAAGCAGAGAAGAGCAACTTAGTTTTTTTAGCAATGGAAATACAATTTCGCTTTTTTTATTTCTATTGAAGTTCAAATGAACAAAAATTAAAATATATTTTAAGATGTGATTTTGGAGCAGCATTAGTAAAAAAATTTTATAATGTGCCATTTTAAAAAATTGCTTTTTTTGGTGGGATGTTTTTGCACCTTCCTTCCTCGTATTTTTACCCATTCTCGATGACAACCAGCAATACATACATTATTAGGGTTATTGATTTTTCAGTATTTACACAATTTATTGGACATTCAAAATATCAATCAACGTATTATTATTTCAACAACTGAAATTGGTGGGTACAAACTTTCGAGAATTATGGTCCTGTCAACTTCAATTTTTCTCTAACGATTTCTGGTTATCTTTTGCCCCCAATATAAGTAATTTTATTCTTCATGAACATTCATCTAAACAGTGTTCAAAGCTATCTTTGACAAACTTGGGAAAATTGAAATGGATAAAGGCAAAATGGATCTAGAAAATTTATTAAAGTGGTAAAACTCAATTGAATTGTAAAGAGAAGAGTTCAGGGGGGTCAAATAAAATAATTTAATAAAATAGGTAAAATCAAGTAAAACTTATATGTTAATTCATGGGTTTTCTTGAATACTAGACATATATTCCTCCTTTATATATCGAAAAAATTACATAAATATGTTTCACCAAGCCCAACCACTAAAGAATTAACTATCATTTTGCATCATGTTTTCTTTTTTTGAAAAAAAAATCATTACATTTTTATTCTTTTATGTATTGATTTTATTCTTCTATGTAACAATTTCATGTGTACATTATCATGACAACGAGATAGTTCCCTATGAAAGTAGATCTTGTAGAATAAATTATTTTAATTTTTGGAGGTGATTATCAACGAACTTAAGAAAAAGATGTGGGGAAAATGATATCATTTGAGGTGTATGTACAGCTTGATAAAATGACAGTTTATGAGAATCATTGAATACTAAACTTACATAGCACGACAGAGTTGTCATTTAATAATTTTCATAAGCTATTATACTTATTATTCTTCAATCGTGTATGAAAATTTTAAAATAAACATTACCGTATGTACATAATAGATGCAAACCCATGCAATGCACGGTGGACAACGTAAAATACTTCTAATGCAGTGAATATGCATTTTTTTAATGTAATGTTTGTATAAATAAATCAATCAGAATGAGAAAAATGAATGAGAAAGGTAAGCAAATACTCTAATGTGAGGAGCAGGAGTGAAAATGACCTTAGAGCCCATATACAATTAATTATGATATTAAGACTCACATTCAGTTAATTAATTTATAAATAATTTAAGTAGAGGGCAATTTTAGAAAAGGAAAAAGACACCAAATTTTCCCTCTAGAATCATATAGTAAGATATATTTTTTTGGCAAGATGGTACATAGTTTCCTCTCCTCTTCGTACTGCTCATCCTCACGAGAAAGTATTCAATAAAGCGATCATACCACGTAAGTGATGTTGACGCAGTATATCCGTCCAAATCGGGACTTGACTGCCATTAATAATTATACAATTATGATATTAAATCCTAAAATTTTTAAAAAAATATATAAAAAAAATTAAATAAATGTTGAATCCTAATTGAAAATAATATATAAATGATAAAAAAATATTCAAAGGAACATAATAACTGGTGAACCAATTGAAAAAATATGTAAATGATGAATTTCGATTGGATGAATATACTACGTTAGCATCGTCTATGTGGTATGACTGCTCCAATGAGGTCTTTCTCCATTCTCACATTCTTCTGATACGAGTAGGGCAACTAACCTCCTTTCTTTCCCTATCCTAGGGTCATGTTATTTGCCCTCTTCTTCAAAACGCTTCCTCGGGCTGTTGGTAGCATTTTGAATCTTGGAAAGGCTTGGATTGTAATGGAACTCACACAAGAATCTTTATTAGGGGATTTCTTCCCCTTTTTTCATTAACTGCTCATTTGTTCCAGGAAATCTCTCACAAGTTTCACAATAAGTGATTGCAAGATTATAAAGCCCATATCCGAGACCTGTGGTGCCATCTGGTACTCGAGATATGTCAAACCTTCCCTTGTTCTCACCAAAGACATAATATATATATATATATATGTGACAATTAGGGAAAGAAATAATTGAAAATCACTCTCAATCATATCTTGACTATAACTCCCTGCAAGTGCAATGAGGTGGAGATCACATTGAATTTTGATCGAATAGCATGACCATTTCTTTAGAACTAAAATTAACACGATTAAACTCCTCATCCTTCTCCTCCAAAAATTTGGCTAAGGCTTCTTTCAATCGATTCTCACACACTTGAAAAGTGTGACCTTTTCTTTAGCCTATTAAATTCTCACGTTGTTGAGGACATCCTTTGAAGTTAGAAGTTGTTTCTAGGAGCCTTCATTAACGCCCTTCAGTCTCAAGACCTTCTCCCTCATGATGATCACTTGATTTTTCAAGGTCATCACCACTTTCTCGAATTGTTGGAGCTCCTTCTCTAGAGAAGAAACTTGCCTACTCTTCTTCTTGCAGGAGTGTTTTTTCTCTTTTTAGATCTTGGGCAAATTACAAAGCACGAAATTCACTTCTTTTTTCATAAAAAGTCAAATGTTTCAAATTTAAAAAATAAAATTATGTAGTTTCATTCTATACTCAAATTAAACCAAATTTTTCAAAATTTAAAAATAAAATCACTTATTTTCCTCATTTAAACTAGAAATTTCATATTTTAAAATTAAAATATCATTATTTTATTTTGCTATTGAATTAGTCTAAGTTGTACAACCTAAAATTAAACACTTAGCCAACTAATATTTCATAATATTTTTCTTCATCACAAAATAAAAGTATATTAGAATTTTTCTTCAAACTTACATTAGTTTCTTATATACAAAATTTTTTCGTATTTTCTCATAACTAATATTAATATTAACTCAAGAGAAAATTATCATTTAATTTTAAATAAATTTACCCTAAATTTATCAATTTATAGGTACATGGCAAGAAAAGATCAAGTAAAATATATCACATAGGCATGTAATTCTATATTAAAATATATTAGTCTAATTTGTAAAAAAATAAAATAACATGATTTTATTTTATAAATTTAAAAAGTTTGACTTATTTTGAGAATAAAATAAAAATAATTGGTTTATTTTTTTCAAACTGAAAGGTTTAGCTTAATTCGGGAATAAAATGAAACCGTGTGATTTTACATTTCAAATTTGAAACTTTTGACTTCTTTTAGAAAATGAGCAAACAACATGCTTTTATATGCAATTTACCCTTATGTTTTTTACTTTTTTCAATCAAGGCGATCCTCGCACCATCAACCATCTAAACTTGAGCTAAGTAACACTTGTTGATGTTGTTATGCATGAATTAAGTATTGGACAAAGCAACAACAACAATAATAAATAAACAGTGATGCTTTTGATAGAAATACCTAAATAGAGTCACAAGAATGAAGGGCAGCTCACTCCTCCCATGATCTTGAGAAGGCAGAGTTAGATATGACCTTTCCTCACTTCCTCTTTTTGTAGGTTTTAGAAATGACCTTTCCTCACTTCCTCTTTATGTATGTTTATCGAATTAGAATCCCAGGAGCCTAAACATCATAGCGATCAATCTATGCTACCTCACCATTTGTACTTCAAATATTGACATCCAAAGCATCACAATGTACATCGACAGATCTCTTAGAAGTTCTTGGGAGCTATTAATTCTCCTTAGGAGCCCCTTCAACATACTCGGTGTTGTCTGGAAGCCCATCATCTACAAAAGCAGATGTCAAGCAAAGCAATAGTTAGCAAGAGTAGATGGACCTCCTACTGCTAGAGAGTGTTCCTTTATCTTCCGCTTCCTTGAATAGGGTGAGGCTTTTGCAGCATCAACCCTGACTTATAGATGCTTAAACATAAATTTAATGTTCTTGATGTCCGTACATGGAAACAAAAGAAGAGGTACAGATAGAAGAACTACATCAAATTGATGCTGCAAGGTCCATTAGACATGAGGCCATGTCTCCTCAATCAAGAATTTCGAATATCATGGTGACCATTCAAAACAGCTCCTTCAAACCAAGACACCCAGTGGCCTGCTCACAACTAGACAAGTGATTGAAAAGATCAGTGCGAAGAATGGTGTTAGTCCACAATTTCATTGTCTTACCATGCAAAGGAAGAAACAAGACTTCTTCTAGTTAGAGTTAGTAGAAGGAAAGTTATGCCCTCAGACCACTAAGACGCCACTCGTTCTACTAGAGTGAGTAAAAGTTTCCTAAGTCTGAATCTTGGACAAAACAGTATAAATATTGAAGGGCATTAATAGAGTAATGCCAACTTGCTTCATGATATTGGATGTAAAATGAAAACCATATCCTCTAAGAGTTGGGCGAGAGTTGCCTAGAAGCAATGAGATAGAAATTTAAAAGTGACACAATCAACTTCTCATGGGAGCCACCTTAATTCTCCATCACCTGGTTAGCGTAAGAAGCAGTCATGTTGGTCCTAAGGTAATAAGGGCACTCACCTTCCTATAGAAATCTAGGGAAGAACTTCATCCCCATCATAACAAGGTCAAGCAATTCTAGAAATGTATCCTATCTTAACCTATTTATGAATAACAAGCTGGGGATGGAATAATTTTATCTTACAGATTTTTAGGAATCGAATTGGCCATTTGATGAGCAAATAGGAAGTAGAGAGCGAAACCACAAAGAATCAACTAGTAGCTAAGGGCCCGAAGAGCAATCATAGAGAAAGTTCGAATGATGGAGAGTAGAGCCAGGTGAATGATTGAAGAAGAGTAGGGAAGAGGAAGAGAAAAGAGCAAAGGAAGTACCCGACATGATTAAGATACCTCGGGAAGGGAGTGGACACGTGTGATGTTTTGGTTTAAGAAGAAAGGGCACTACAAGATGATCAATACATGACAAGGAGGTGGTAACTGTCTTTTGAGAAATCAAGATATATATTCCCCACAACTGATAATAAATGGGGAATGAGGGGGAAATGATGGGCAAGATGGCCTCGATAAAATGATTCTAGCTCAATGTGCTAACAGCCACCCTTAGTTATAACTCAGTTTGGACTAGGCCCAGAAACCATATAGGGTGCAAGTTCAATTTCATAAAAACCGAGAATACGAATGTAAATAAGATAAGACGATTCATAAACGGTTCTGGTCTAGCTTGGTAAAAGCTCAAATTCAGTTCAATCTTAACGAATTCCAGTTCACCTCAGCTTGGTTTGCCAATTAAACGAGTCAACCTAAGCCCACTAATATTCGGCTCAAGAAATTCATGAGTTTAAATGAGTTATTTTATTTTATATTATACCCATTATTATTTATTTTAAGAAAAAAAATGATTAAATATAGGGTCTCACCTTACTTTCTCAATTCTCACTCAAAACCATTCTTCTACGTATTTCTCAATCTCTTTCTCCCCTCCTCGCCTTTGATAATTGATACATTCGTCTGATGTCTGTCATACATCCTCCTACTCAGTTTGGCTCGTATAGGCTCGGTTGTTTATTAAAATGAGCTATGTCCTAACTTGGAACATTAGGCAAGCCCAAGCTCAAGTATGGGTCCGAGCTGACATATCATTAAACGAACCAAACTTGAATATATACATACAAATTCAACTTGGCTCATTTACATCCTAGGTGGGAACAGTTAAGAAAGAGTAGCTGACACATCAAAGAGATAAGTAGGGAGGTATGACATGCTAGGATCCATGTATTCCGAAATAGACATTAGTTTCATAAAGGATTGTTTGAGTTTATGAGTCGTTGATGTGATTTTAGTGGGCATCACATCTCTACAAAAATGAATCGTAATTAGCCTACCTATCTTTTTGTCAAAGAAACTCTTTGATAATGAGGCTGGCATTATCGCAAGCATTCATGCCTACTACTAAAATATGATGCTACGTCCAAGCAAAAAAATTGTGTTCGTCTTTGTTTCCAGATGAAAGCTACAATTGATGCAGTTGTTTTGTCTTGGACCTGGTCCTTCTGTCCCTCATGGTTAGTGCTGGCCACGGGCAGGTTTGAGCCCGGAACCGGCCCGTTCAAAACCGGCATGGAACCAGTCAAAACAGGAACCGGCCTAGAACCGCCCTCGAACCATGAGGGCTAAGGTTCAGGGCCGGTTCCAACTGCCTTAGAAACCGGAACCGCCAGTTCCGAATCGAAACTTGAACCGGCCCGGAACCGGCGGTTCCAAACCGGAACTGTAGAGAAATAAAAAAAATTGCCTAACCCCTAGCTGGCAAGGTTTCAAACTGCCAGTTCCGGGCCGCCGGTTCGGAACCGGATGGAACTGCGGTTCGGAACCGGAACCGCCCGATTCCTGAACCGTGGCCGGGGCTACTCATGGTTGTCCCACATATAACATCTAGTTTTCTGGAATGACAAATCAACCACTTTTTTTCTTGGCTATAAGAAATTCTAAAAAGAATGGAAAAAAGAAGGAAAAAAAAAAAAGGAAGGTACATGAGGTTTTACTAATAAATATTAAACTATTCATATATGAGTTTTAATTTTATAAGGAAGTTCTAGAAAGAATAGAATGAGATAAAAAAAATAAAAGATATGTGAAAATTTAATTAATAAAAAATTAAATTATTAACTTACTACTTTCAAATTTGGTGATGATGTTGATACACTGGACTGCCTTTCTCAGCCACGTCTCCTCCTCAAAGCCAAGTCACAAATTATAATCGCTATTTTACTCTCCGGTTTTTAAAATATTCCAATTATCTTTTTTCCATATTTTCCTCATAATTTTCCAATTCTTTTCTGGTTTCACTTTTTATTCTTTTTTAATTTTAATGCATATTGAGTTTGATGAATAGGCTAAATTACCCATCCTACACAAACAAACTTTAAAAAGGCATTTTTCGAAGTATTTTCGTCTCTACCATTCTAAAATAGCTAATTAAATCTCTAATTTTAATTTAATAAAGAAACTGTTCATAAACGAAGTCATAAAATAACATGTTGTTTTGTTCACTTTTTCTCAAGAAATCGTAGGCCCAAGATGATATTTTATACTTCATTTATGGAGATGATTAAACCAAAAGTGCAAGTTCAACATGTGATTTTGAGAAGATATTCAGGTAAATAGTTTAAATGGTAAATTTGTTTACATATGAGGGTATTTTTGTCCATTCCTCTATTTTATTCTTCTTTATTTTTGTTGAAAGGTTACCAACAAACCAAAATTCATCGTTGTCATCTTCTTTCTTCTCGTTCCCTCTCTCCCCCCTCCTTTTCCTCACTCTCTCTGACCGTCGTTCTTTCTGTTAGCACTCTTTAAGGTTACCCATTATTCTAATTCTCTTTTGTGGCATTTCAATTGCCATTTCCTCGTCAAGTGCCCCTTTCCCTCTCTTTTTCATCTCTCTTTCTAATGGTCGATTTTCTTGTTTTCTTCTATTAGCAATTTATTAGGCTCTTGAAATCTTAGCCTTTAATCGGTTTGATGGGTGAAAATTATGGCTATTGGTGGTGCTGAAATTGGAATTTATTCGTTCTTGTTCCATTTTGCAGGTTAAGCCGGATAAAGTAGAGATTTCTTATCACAATCTCATGAGAGTAAAAGTTATTAGGATTCATTCTCCTCACCTTATCAAATTTTAGAACACGGTTTTGTTACCGTTGTTGTGGTTGTTATTGTTATTGGTGTTTGTTGATCGAATATAGCCAAGACCTGGAGTGAAGCGATTCAAGGGGATAAAATGGGTTATCTTAATTCATTATTGTCATCTTCAACCCAGATTCATGCTGATGATTCACCAGTGAGCGGTGGAGGTCTCAGGTTTATTTCGAATTATCCCATTCACCAAATTTCACCTGCAATATTCTTGGCATGCTGTTAAATCTTACAATTTTTTGGTTCATAACTATGATTTACTACTGTAAATAAATATTGTTCATACTATTGATGCTGTCATTTATTTTGTTATTCCAAATTTTAAGCTAACAATGAAATATACAATCTATAATGTTTGTTTAAGATTAAATGTGTATCCGTAACTTATCAAAGCAAAAGAAAGTACACCTACACTTGTTTAAGAATAGATTTCTTGTTTTTACTTGTTTGTTATTTGAATGTTAGAGAAGGTACATTTTCTCTTGATGGATTGTAGAGATTTCCATGGAATAGATGTCCCATAAAGGAAAATTGATAGTGGTGTTTTCACGGGCCAGGGCCAATGATCCTTGTTGTATAAATAAATAATAAATTTTTCCATAAAGAAAAATTGGTAATGGCAGCTTTTTGGAGGAGGTGGAGTGCAGGAGAGGAGCGCAGAAGGAGAGAGTAATGTAGAGTGAGATAGTGAGAATGAGTAGCGGATCATGGAATTTATACCAATTTTAACTGATGAAATGAATTTGATGATTTTTATGTTTGTGATGAGAGACTTCTTATTCTCATATTTTTCGGCTAAAATCTGAATTGTCTGGTGCGCATTATTTTAGATAACGTTTTTATTTGTTGTTCTCGTCCAGTGACTTGAAGCTTGAGTTTGTGCCTGAAGAGATTGATGGTATTAGAATTTTCTTTTTTAACAACCAAATATGTTACAGAACTTTGTAGTCACCAAATCATTTTTTTCCTCTAGTCCATGTGGGATGGCATTATTAGAACTCTCATATTCATGTGCATCGATCATGATTTAGCTCGAGTGATGTCATCTGCATTGTTGCCTATTGGTTAAGTTATGGACTTTCCAAACTCAGCAGCAAGAGTTATCTTTGACCTCTATTGGAAATTGAAAAGTGATCTTCCTTCATAATTACATAAGATTTCTCATGTGTAACTTCACGCTAAACAAGTGGAGATTCTGTAGTTTAAATGTAGAAGAAATTGCATATTGAATGAGTTTCATTTCATTAATTTCTTAGAAGTTATTATATTTAAGGGAAATAGAATGGTTTAGAAAAGGTACTACCTAGTGATAAGTCGGGGTTGAATTAAGTCGCCTTGGCATCCTTTCCAGCTTCATCTCGCTTCCACATTGCCCCTTGTGTTGTTTCCTAATTTCTTTAATTAACCAATTTCCCCTTGACTTACGGGTCACCATTTTGCATTAACTTATATATCAACAAAAATTAATGTTTCGATCTCATAAATCTTTGCATAGAATTAGGTCATGAACCTATGGAGTTAGCTAATGAAAGATCCCGACTTTACCAACAAAACTTGATAAACAAACATAACTTGACCTGATTTTTTTACTCATTTTGTTATCATCTTTTGTTTCTCTTTTCAGTCAGAATGGGAAATTCAGTTATGGATTTGCGAGCTGTTTGGGAAAACGATCTTCAATGGAAGACTTTTACGATACAAGAATTGATGGGATTGATGGGGAGATAGTTGGCCTGTTTGGAGTTTTTGATGGTATTGCCTCTGCCTAGGCCTCTCCCGTTTGAATGTTATGTTATGCATAAGAAGCAATAAATTTGTTTGCAATTGTAAAATGGCATAAGGATGAAATTTGACATGCGTGATTTGGTTACCTTCTGACTATTGTACTCTCTCCTTCAGAACAAATCCTCCTTAAGACCCAACCAACATTTAGAAAATTGGTGAGTATAAGTATGTGGACCATTGTTTGGATTTATCAGGAATGCTAGGTGGACAGTTTCTAGAAATTAGTCTTCTTTTAAACTGAATTTTTGAACCTTTGGAGTACCCTATAATTATCAAAATCTAGCAGTTTTTTTGTAAAATTATGTAAATCAGCTCTGGATATTTTTAGAAATATTGCGATGTAGTAAAGGTGTTTTGATAGTACTTCAGCACTAATATCTTTCATTTTAGATTAGACTCTCTCTTCTAGGGTGATGCATTTTTTCCTCATTATTGTTTTGCTTGTACAACAAGCATTTTATTATTTTGATGTTGATGACTTATGCATCTACTGCTTCAGCTGCAAATCAAGTTAAATGTAGATGAAGTGACAATACTAGGAAGTTCTGTTATGAACTACAAGTTTTTTGTTTTTTCATAACTTATCTTGAGTGAAGCTCTTAATTTCCTATTAATTTGCAATCGGTTATATGATGCTGCATTACCTTGGATCAGTTTTTGCAAGTTAGGCTGAGGATCTTTTGTAATAGTAAGCTGGGAATTGTCTTATGGTAAAGCCTGAGATATGCATTGATATAGAATGTGTAGGTTAGATTAATTTTTGAAGGCCCACCGACTGGAATTAGTTAAATGGGGGTTGGTAGGCGCATTGGTAACTCAAGCTTGTCCTCTAATACCATAATAGAATTGAAAGTCACTATAATCATTTGCTCTAAAGATTAATCTATCAGATAACGACATATTTATCATTTATTACTTAATAATAGGCATTTTTCTTCCCTTTTTTATCCTTTACTTTTTCTTATAAATTTTTAAATCTAAAGCATGGGTGCAATTTGCTGATGGTATTCCGTATTTAATGGTTGTTCCAGGTCATGGAGGTGCACGAGCTGCTGAATATGTGAAAAAGAACCTTTTCAGCAATCTTATCAGGCACCCAAAATTTATATCTGATACTAAATCAGCTATAGGTAGTGTATGTAGTTGCTTAGGAATGGTTAATTGTCTTTTAAAAAATGTATGGGTGTTAAAATGATATACTTATCTTTCTTTCCTTTTTTTTAAATAATTCTCCATTTTTCATTGATCAGCTGATGCGTATAGCCATACAGACTCCGAGTTTTTGAAATCTGAGAACAACCAGAACCGTGATGCTGGTTCCACTGCTTCCACGGCAATCCTTGTCGGTGACCGTTTACTGGTTGCGAATGTTGGGGATTCTCGAGCAGTAATATGCAGGGGAGGCAAAGGTGATAACTTCATGACAGAAACCTCCACTTTCTTTTAGAGTGCTGCTTCTTATTTTATATTTAATTTTTTTTTCCTTCAGTTTATATTATTCTAGGAAGAATCTCTCTGTTGCTTTTTACATAGAATAAGTTTTTCCTCACTTTTTGCAAATATCGAAGAGGAAGTGGCAGTTGATGATCCACTTTGCGATTGATATTTTAGGTAAATTACACAAAAAGCAGGTGATTTACTAATTTTTAAAAAATTTAAAATGATTTAAATTTAAAAAATAAAATCATGATTTTATTTTATTCTCAAATTAAGACAAATTATTGGAGTTTGCAAAAAATAAATTATATAGTTTTATTTATTCCCTAACTAGGACCAACTTTTCAAATTTTAAAAATAAAAGTTGTGCTATTTTATTTGTTGACAATTTAGACTAATATGTTAAAATACAAAGTTGTATGTCTACTTGACATATCTTACATGGTCTTTTCTTATCATTACCTGTAAATCGATAGTGCAATTTTTATTTAAAATTAATTTAATAATTTTCTCCTAGATTAAGATTAATATTAGTTATGTGAAATTACTAAGAGGACTTTATATATATAAGAAATTGAAGTAAATTTGAAAAAAAAATCTATATACTTTTATTCTATGATAAGAAAATTATAAGGAATAGGCCTCTAAATATTTAGCCAAAAGTTAAACGAATCAGTCCAATTCAATAGTAAAATAAAATAATGTAATTTTAATTTTCAAATATGTTTGGCTTAAATAAGGAAAAAAAAACTACATGATTTTATTTTCAAAATTTGAAACGTGTGACTTAATTTGAAAATAAAATGAAACTACATGATTTTGTTTTTCAAATTTAAAATGTTTGGCTTCATTATGAGAAAATGAGCAGTGCTTTTTTTTATGTCATTTACCCTCATATTTTAAAAGAAATAATTTGTAGAAGAGGGATGAATCAAGCAGTTTCTGGAAGACAATCTGGCAGAAACTTCAGATGTATTAGTCATCAAGGACCTATACAAACTCTAAAAAAATCTTCTTTTAGTAATGGAAATTTGCATATCTTGGATATCCTCCCTGTGCAAGGATAACATGCCTATGGATCTACAGATTGACCCTGCAGTCGTTGGAACCCTACTGAACTGAAAATCCATCATTGTCCTTAACGATTCTTGCTGGGCTACATTGGAACACTAACTTGGGATTTCTTGATATCCTATCACTTGAGTTTCTACAACTGTTAGTTTTCCTCTTTCTGCCGGCTGTTAGTAGTATGATACTTGGATTAATTTTCTTCAAATTTGCATGTTTCATGCCTTTTCATCAGACAATTGAAATGAAAGGAAGCAATACCTTGCTTTTCTAACGAATCGTACTCATTTTCTAATTTCTCTGCCTTGTCTTTGGCCTTCCCAACTTCCTCCGCTGGAGGATTATCTTTCTTCACAATAAGGACAGCCTTAATATCATCTCCGATAGATAATTGCACCAATTTCCTGTTCCAGTTAGGTACCTGAAAAAAATTGAACTTTCTTGCAATTTATCATGGTTGAGGTTTCTCTTTGCCAGTCTACCACTGCGCTGTAGAATTAATTGTGGATTGGAATGCTTTTTGGCTGCTCTCTCCCCAAATTTCTTTTGTTATTCAGCATCATGATCTTTTCCATGAGATAATTCTGTTTTGGTTGGTCTTTACTTGCTGGTAAGGTGGAGAAATTGATGTCCATTTGAATAAAGTTGTCTCTTAGGTTGTCTTCCTATTTGCTAAAATAACTCATGCGGTTATATGTGTGTTAGTGTTAGAGATATATTAGAAATTTCGCACTACTAGTTATTTGCCAGTGCACTGCGTTTCTCTGTAGATTTTTTAATTTGTATTGTTTCCAGTTGAAGTGCCAGGTCTGCCTCATTAAGATGCTGGTTTTAAGAATATATGCTATAATTTGGAATTTCTAAAAAATATTAAATAGTTAAATTTGAGTTGAAGTCTAGCAAGATACATATGTATATTCTCATGAAGTACTTTGGCCAAACATGAGGCACATATAATCAAATTAGTTTTTATAAGCATTTTCTCATTGTATAATTATCTGTGTTTTTTACACCATTATTTATGTCCTTTCTAGAAAAAAAAGTCATTTAACATAATTGACATAGATGATACTTCTAGATATTTTTAATCTTAGTTTTTTTTATTTTTAAGTTATAAAAGCAGGTTCACCAAAAATTTGTTAGAATATTATTTTCTTTTATAATTGTTTAGACATACAAATTTGTTCTTTGGAAATGTCTGTTGAATAATGGCTAGACTTGAATAACTGTTTTTCAATTTACTTTTGTTTCTTGGTAACTTAACAAATAGAACTGATGGCAGTAAAGAGAGAAATATCAACAATATAAAATTTTCCATTTTAATAAAAATATTGTAATTTCATGGTCCTAAAGAGAGAATCGTTAAAGTACGGATAAAATCTTATTTGAAAATTGCTAATATGGAATCATATTTCTGAAATTTGGAATTAGCAAATAATTTATTAAACACTCGTCATTTTAAAAACATTCCCCTCATTATAAGGTGGAACAAGGTTAATGTATATTATATAGGCCCCATTAAGATAGAGTTAATGGTTTGTCTCTCTCTGTTCTGTTGTTCTAGCGTTACTTTGTAAGATTAGCACTAACATTTTTGCTGATATACGTTAATCTATTGACTTTTTTCCTTATGATATTGCTGTAACTTCAAGTGTGTGCGCGATCCAAGGCTATACTGTGCAACAAGCGTGTGTGTGTGTGTGTGTGTGTATCAGTTTCCTTAGGTTTTATTTTCTTACAATTCTTCTGTAATCATCCTGCGATGTTCCCAGCTTTCGCTGTTTCTCGAGATCACAAGCCTGATCAGACAGATGAGCGCCAGCGCATTGAAGATGCAGGAGGATTCGTGATGTGGGCTGGTAAAATTTTTCCCCTCTCATTTTTTTCTAATTTTGTGTACTTATATCGGAGTCTGCCATGGCATTGATTATCACTCTTGTTCTTATACAGGTACCTGGAGAGTTGGAGGTGTTCTTGCTGTCTCTCGTGCTTTTGGTGACCGGCTGTTGAAGCAATATGTTGTGGCAGACCCTGAGATTCAGGTTCAATTGCCATTTCCAAGCTCTATGATTTGGACTGCACCTTTCTGGTTGCTCCTTAAAGAAAAATGGAAAATATGAAGGCATTTTCCCAGTTCAATGCAGCCAACCAGAGCCATTTCTCTAATCTCCATCCCAACCGTGCAGCAATAACTGGCAGTGATTAACTTCAGAACGCCATGGATACTCAATTTTAGCTACTAATGCAACCTTAGAAATTGCAGGAGGAGAAGGTTGACAGCACGCTTGAGTTCCTTATCCTCGCAAGCGATGGATTGTGGGATGTTGTCACCAATGAGGTTTCACTACTGACTTTCCCTCCGTTTTTACTCTAGCGGGTCTCTTTGATGGCTTTGCCTGTTGAAAGAGATTCTTACATGAGTTCAGCTTACCGTATAATCCATAAATTCCATCAATAAATATCTAGCATGTCATTATTAAATGTCACATCACTTTTTTTCGGTTTATTAGTAATATTCATTTTCTAATCGTGACTTAAAATAGTTACTTATACGTCAAATATTTATTAGCTAAATTTATCATATCATCTGTGACCAGCGCTTACCTAAGAATTTTCCTTGGTGGAAAGAATAAGCTTTCTGGTTTTCATTATCAATGGTAAAATGGATTGCAAAAATCCATACCATAGGTTAAAGGACTCCCTTGGCCGGCAGAACTATGGTTTCAAGAGTTTCATAGGTTCTTTTTAGTAATAAGAATAATTTATGAACATACAAAGAAATTATTGCTATGGTCCATAAGTTTTTACTTTTGCCACTTTTATCTTAAATCTTTACTTTTTATCATTTTTATCCTCAATCTCTCATATTTTGTCATTTTGATCCTACCATCGTGTTTTTTATTAAAAAAATTAATTTTTATATTATTATTTTAATTTTAATACTAACACGTTTTGAAAATTAACAAAATAAAATAAAATTCAAGAAAAGAGGGAGGGGGCTGGTGGGGCCGTCGCTAACGACCCCATTCTCAATGAGTCCTGAATCTCCTGATTTTGGAGGGTGGACCCACACTTGCGGCCACACTCCTCTCGATTACTTTTCTTTATCTATATTATATTTCAAATTTCGATAGAGATTTTTATTTAAATCAAAAGTGTGGCGGTAGGATTAAAGTAATAAAAGTATAAAAGATTAAGGATAAAAATGATAAAAATAAAATTTTAGAATGCAAGTGATAAAGCGTAAAATGTTAAAAATTAAAAGTGCATTTTCTTATTTTCATTATTACTTCTATTACAAATATTTCCTAATTATTAGATTTCCCATAAACTCGACTCGCCATTCCCTCTTTCGCGTGAGCTTTCTCGATGATAGATGTCTCTGTCATTTAAGCTGTTGTTTCATCTTCTGTTCAATTATTGTAGGAGGCTGTGGCGATGATCAAACCGATCCAAGATCCCGAGGAAGCTGCGAAGCTGCTGCTGCAAGAGGCGTGCCAAAGGGGCAGCGCAGATAACATTACTTGCGTCGTCATTCGTTTTCTGGGCAACCAGGGGGCCACGTCCCGTAGCAACCCTGCCTGATCATTGTCCATTTGGGTAACTGAACCGCCAAGAAAAGAGGAAGAATAAGCGGCTACATGGACAGCTGCTGATTAAAAGCTTAAGTCAATAACTATAGTCATAGAAGAGGAAGAAGGTGTACAATTCTAGAACTGGATATACATACACACACTCACACACTAAGTAAAAGCTCTAGACTCCATAACAGGCTCGATAATGGGGAGGCTCATGAAATTCTTTTGTAGAATTAAAGTGAGTTTTAGCAACTTGTGTCAATATCTCTTGCTCTACACACACACACAGAGATATATATATATATATATATATGTGCATGCCCACCCGCATGGGTGCGGATGGTTCGTCTACAACTGTTTTCAGAGTTTGCATGCTGATTTCTAGTGGTCTCCTCTGTTGCAAATGTGACAAATTTCTATATGTTCAGGTCTTCATTGATTCTACTATATATTAACTACCAGTACTATGTACGGTGAATATCATCGTGTATGCTTTGCAATGATGAAAATGCTACACGTGAATTCAACCAACTAATGAAACACATGAAAAGATTAATTTTATCCATCGTGCTAGTGTTTGTTAAATAGCAATATCCGAAGTCAACTTCCTGAAGGAAAAAAAAAAAGGAGAGACAATGTATTACGTTCAGATCAATAAATAAACACAAAAATCGTGAAAAATCTTATCAAAATAAATATCATCAAAACTTGTTTGTGATGTGTCCTTTGGTTGAGAATGTTTCCTCAATGGAACCTCCATATCTGACTAAAATTATTGATTTTTTTGTAGTGACCACCACAAGAAAACAAAAAAATACTGATAGAAGTATCCGTCAGTAATCCGTCGGAAAAACATAATTATCGACGGATTACCGACAGATACAAGCCGTCATGTTTTCCCTTGTCAGGAATTTCAACTGTATCAGTAATCCATCGGTATATAGGGATTGCCGACGGCACACATTCAACGGTTATTGGAGATAGATCCGACGGTAACTGAAATGCCAACCGATAATCCGTTGGTATATCCGTTGGCATTTACCAACGGAAATGGTCTGTCATTATATCCGTCGCAAATTGCCACGAATGCCGACGGAATATCCGTCGGTAAATATCTGACGGATAATCCGTTGGCATATCCGTTGCATATTCCCACGGATAAACGAAATGCCGATGGATAATCCGTCGGTATATCCGTCGGCATGTTCAGATTCAGGGACAGATAATCCATCGGAGTTTTAGGGTTGAGCATGTGTCGGTAAGGCGAAACTTTCATCCGTCGACATCAAATTTAATATCTATCGATTCATTCAATTAAAAAAAACATTTAGCCAAATAAGAAAGTTAATTTCATTTACAATATTTGTCCAAGCAAAGGACAAATACAAATAAAATTAAAACCATAATTATTCCATTTCCGAGCCTGACTCGGAAACATGCTCGGTGTCCTCATACTCGCTGTCACGGTTGTTGTCTCTAGCATTGACGTTTTGATTCTGTTGCTGTGGAGCTGGAGGATACGAGGCCATCCTAATCAATCTCTCCATAAATTGATCGAGTTTTGACTCCCTCCAATCCAGCCTTTGGTTCATCCGTGACTCTATATCGCCCGACATCCGATTCACTCGCGAATCTACATAGGCTTACATCATATTCACCCAAGTACACATCTCCTCTATCTGTGCTTCCATCCCCTGGAGGAACTGATATTCTTCGGGGCGGTTGGGAGATACCCAATTCAGGTAAGGACCAAAGCCATAAATGAGCCCCTTCTTCCTCCCTCCGGTAGCCTCCTTCCAAATCTCGAATATCTTATGTGGAAGGGGCTGTGGATTGCTGCCAGCAGTGCTATCTTGGGATGAGACAAACTCCTGCAACTTTTCTAAGACAACATCCTACAATAGGTCATGGTTAATTAAGATTATTTAATCTATCATTTTAAATTTAATTAATTCCTTAATTAAGAATCTAGTTACATGTACTGCTTTTGCTCGTGGTTCTACCCACTTATTCTTCTTCGTCGAGAACCTCATGCAGCGATAGTACTCGATGATGGTCGGATCCCTGCCTAACTCCTTCCCCTATCATGAGAGAAACAATTATTTATGAATGTAAATCAATTACTAAATTAAATATAGAAATTGTATTATTTACCAATCAATCTCGATGGGTGCCTGCTGATACGCTCCCGCCGGCATACAAAGAACCACCAACGGGAGACTTCCTGTTCTCCTTATTTGCCTTTGACATCCACAAAAATGTTGGGGACTCTGAGTGACGTAGGAGCCCCCGTAGAACTCCTCCCCCCTCCAATGAGACCTCTTCTTCGCCTTATAGATATCGGCCATCATGTCACGATACCAAAAATTTCCCTTTAAATTAAAGGCACCCACATGTGGTCCTTATCTACTGGATCCCAATCCACAAGCATCTGCTATATCAAAAATAATTATTATAATAAACCAATTAAAAATAATAAAACAAACGTAGTTAAAATTTTACCCTCCACTCATTAAACCAATCTCATCGTATCTTCTCTGGGACAGTGGCCCACGTAGGGTAGAATGTTCCCAGCCGATTTCAAACAATTGTTGTAATCATTAAAGTGGCTAGGAGGCTTGGCTTGAACCTATTCAACACCAATGTTGATAAAAATAAATTTTGCTAAAAATATAATTTTGACAAAGTTATTAAATTTGAGACTTTTCCCATTGGTACCCTCTCGTTGTAAGAATGGCCGTCTGGTACCACCAGAGGCGGTTGACTCCGCCGGTGACCCCCTCTTCTATTCATTACTTGGGGGAAAAACTGGCCAACTGACTCCAATTGATGAGTCAGCCGCTGCTGTGGCTCCTTGAGGAGAGCCACTCTCATGAAGCGGCTCTACAAATCTGTCGAACCTTGTGGGTCGAGTTGAGCCAACTGAAAGGTCTGATGCTTCTCTTTGACTCACCCTGACTTTCCTCTTACCCTTTCGGGCCTTTTCAGTAATACCAACTTCTTGAAGCGTGTTAGACATGGTATATGACTTATCTATAAAAATTTAACCCCATTTTCAACCAAAAACCTTAGAGAGTAATGACTAGCAACAACTATGGACATTTAACAGCCATATTTTCAATGAATATGTCACTAGAAAGAAGGAAAAACATCAAGGAATGAACAATCATGAAATCAGATCAGTAATGGCCCTATTCTCATTAAAATGACAGCAAAAATATGAGGAATCTTTGAGCAACAACCAGCTGGCATGCCATACATTAAACAATCCATTTTCCTTCAAAACGATATTGCAATTCATAGGAGAAGCAAGCAAGGAGTACCAGCAATCAAGGGAACCATTCAGCCCAATTCTACAACCAAGGAGTCATCTTAAAAGGAAGAAGAACACAGAATAAGGAGCTGCTGCAATTAAAGACACTAAACAGCCCTAATCCCCTCGAAATTCTATTGGAAACATGGGAAATCACTGGGTAAAGGTGCAGCGGCAAAATAGACACTAAACAGCCACTTTTCCTATTGAAGATGCCATGAAAATTTTGGGAGAACTCTCATCAAAGAGCTGCTACAGTGACAAGCAAGCAAGGGCTGCAGTCTCATAAAAAAATTCAATGAAATCATGGGAAATAATTGCATAAGCATCAGCTACAACCACAGGCACAAGGCAGCCCTGTTCTTATAGAAAATGACATCGAAATCATGGCAAGTTATCGCATAAGAACCAGCTACAACCCAGAAACAATACGGCCCATTTCAGCCTTTTGGTAGCTCATTTCCACAAGTTACAACATATTTATGACTAGTCTAACAAAACACATCAGCTTATAGTGGCTAAGCAGGGGCAATCCATGATGAAGCAACTTGGACAGCTTGCTAACAGCATCAAGAACAACAATATAGCGCCTAAATAACAACTAACACGAACTACAAGCCTAGATTGCAGATAAGAGCGAACTAACAAGGCTGAACTGCAACAAGATAGCACTTAACACCAGTTTTGCAACAACAAAATAGCAGTCTGCACGAGCTATAGTAGTGAAATAGCCACTGACAGCATCTATACCGCTCAAACAACAAAAGAAAATTGCAAAAACAGCATTCAACAGCCACTTCACGGCAACAAAATAGTGATTTACAACTGCTATAACAGTTGCAATGCGACTAGTAGCATCTAGACTGCAGCAAGAGGCAGTTAACAACAATAATAAGTAGCATAATAGCACCTAACAGCCTCTATACTGCATAAAACAGTAATAGTAGCAGCGAAGCTACAAGAAAAAAGTAACACCAGTGACTAACAACAATTATAGCCGCAAAGGCAACATGTAATAGCAACAAGATAGCAAAATATTGCTGTAAAACAGCACACAATAGCTACTTTGCAACAATAAAATAGTGTTTAATGGTAATTACAATACCTTAGCAACGACTAATAGCCTCTAAACTGTCATAACGAGGGTTGACAGCAGGCCACAACATCTTTCAACGGGGAAGTCGAGGAGCTAAAGGAGACCACACTTGACTTACCGGGAAGCAGGACGGAGTAGAACAGGTCCGGGCTTCTAGCCACAGTGATTCGAGGTAGCTTTGTGGTAGTAGCAGGTCCACGAGCTCGGGGCGGCAATCAGCAGTAGTAGAGAGCAGAGATTGGAGAAGAAGAGAAAGCAACGGAGCCAAATGGGGAGCCCGAACATAGAAGTTGGAGGATTCGAAGCTCAATGCTCGCTAGGTCCAAAGCCCGAACATAATACTAAGTACGTTTAATTCACACTTCTCGATAATTATGACAACTTTATAAATAAAATTGGCTAAGATTAATGAATTTAATAAATTCAGTCAAGTTTACTTAAAAGTCATATATTCTTCTCTTGATCTACTCAAAAGTATCGTTTTGGATTGAGTATGGTCACATTCGTGCTCAATTTTCAAGGTCCAAACATTCAATTACCAACAAGCCTTCGACGTTCATATATAGAAATGTTATATTACAAACTTACTAAAAAGAAGATATGACAAATCACCCAATTTCAATTATCACTCTCATCGGACTCGTTCTCTTCACTGGATTTATCCTCCATGTGAAGCTCATTGTCGTCACTTTCCTCTTCATCAATAGCATCTTGTAACTCAGTTACACCTAACATGTGAGGAACGTCTTCGAGATTGACTGGCTCAGGTGGATTTTCATCGTCAACCAACGATTCATCAAAATCTTCAACTGTCACATCTCGTGTCTGTGAATAAATATCATTCTGGTAAGCGACCTCTAATGACTCATCCAGTTCGACTCTACCAATTGCTTTGGTCTTCACAACAGCTAGCCAATTAATCTTACTCTTAATTCGACCCGGGTAGTGTAGGAAGTACACTTGTCGACATAGTTGTGCAATAACAAATGGATCATAATTTAATTTTTTAAATGTAATCCAGTAGTTCTTTAAATGTAATTAGAAGTAGTTGTTCTATGAAAATATAACAGTCATGACTCTTCCAACCAGTAAATTTTTCAAACGCTGTTGTAGCTAGTCGAGATATGTTCGAGCAATATCCATCAGGTATATGCAAATCCCCCATTCATTCTACAACATGTTTTTGTTGTTCAGTGGATATAACGTATTTCGCTTCTGGTTTGACCCACACACCGTTTCTCTTCTCCACGAGCTCGAGCTATCTTCGTATGCAATATTCTTGAAGATCCCTTCTTGCCTTCACATTGTCTTTCTTATTGTCCTTCACATCCATGACTGTATAAAAGATGTTATCGAAAAAATTCTTCTCAATATGCATCACATCAAGATTATGTTGAAGATCATTATCCTTCCAGTAAGGGAGTTTCCAAAAAATACGTTGTTTCTTCTAGTTATGATTCAAACTGAAACCAGTAACTGTTATAAGCTGACCAACTTGACAACATGTTGGAAAGTCCTTTATGATATTCCATACATCAACTGAAGAATATGTTTTAGGGCATGCGTCCAATTCTACTCTCCGATTGTAGAAGTTGGTAGCATTACGTCGATATGGATGGTTCGGATCAAGAAAACGACAATGACAATCGAATCAACATTGCTTTCCACTATATCGAAGATGAAACAACTTTATCTGATCCATATAGTGAGGGCAAGTAAGGCGTCCAGTAGTTGACCATCCAGACAACATACCATATGCCGAGAAATCATTCACGATCCACATAAGTGATGCACGCATAATAAAGTTATGCTTTGTCGACACATCATATGTCACTATACCGCTCTCCCACAATTACTTCAACTCATCAATCAGTGGTTGAAGATAGACATTAATGCCTTATTTTGGATTTTTCAGCCATAGAATAATACATGTAATAAACATCTAAGGTTGTGTCATACACGTTTGCGACAGTAAATTGTATGCGGTGATAATAACTGGCCAACATGAGTAAGGTGTGGATGACTGGTCAAAAGGGCTAAATTCATAAGCACAAAGAGCCAGCTGGACATTCCGAGACTCATACGCAAAGTCTGGATATTTACGGTTGAAGTTCTTCCACGCGGACCCGCGTGATGATGACACATTAACCCATCTTCTCTGTTATTATCATGATGCCATCGCATGTGCTATGCAGAACTAATAGAAGCAAAAATACGTTTCAACCTTGGAATTATAGGCAAGTAATGCATTCGCTTGAATGGAACTAACTTATCACCATGACTCCGTCTAGAAGCATGTTGCCTAAATCTCAAATGGTTACAGAATGTGCATCGATCTAAATGTTTTGTATCCTTGTGGTACAACATGCATCCATTTGTGCAGCAATCAATTTTAACCGATATTAAGCCTAACCTTCCCACGAGTTTTCTTGCTTCATAATATGTCGTTGGAACGGTAGAATCAGACGCTGTGCATTCTCGAATCAATTGCAGTATCTGATCAATAACATCATGTGCTATATTCCAATCAGATTTAATGCTCATCATTCTCATAGAAAGTGAAAGAGTAGAGTGCTCAGTGCATCCATGCCACAACAGTCTATTACACTTTTCTAACATATCAAAAAAATGGTCTGCCTCTTCATTTGGTTCTTCATCTGCTAATTCCTCATTCTCATTTGAATCAAAATACTGCTCATAACCATAGCCATATGTAGCATCCAAGATCATTGACCAGTAATTTTGCAGTACATTAGGCTCAAGTGGTTGTTGGCTACTAGTGGATGCAATGCCAATGTCAAGTCGAATCTCTTCATGATCAGTCCAATAATAATAGTTACTCTTAAAACCATGATTATATAAATGACACCTTACTTCATCCGGTGTCAGAAGATAATTGAACTTTTGACATTTAACACAAGGGCACCTAATTTTTCCTTCCTTCTGAAAATGATATAATGAAAATGCATACTCAATAAAACATTCAACACCTTCAAGAAACTCTTCCGTGAGTGTGCGATTACGATTTAACCTATTGTACATCCACATTCTATGCAGGGGTATCCATCTGCAACACATGTGCATAGAATGTGATAACATTATGTTGTAAAAATTAACGTCATTCAACCAACCAAATCAACAAGTATCTATGTACAGCAGAAATATCATAATAGAAAACATTGCTTATCATACATGATAAGTAAGAAAAAGTAATTAATCTTATTTCCTCAACTTCCAATGGAGTGAAATGGCAAAAGATAGGAAATGTGGAGAAGAAATTTATGTAATGAATGACAAATAAGTCACGACTCAAATTTATAGCACTTGGATTACCGACAGATCTATTGACGGATAATCCGTCGGCAAAGAGCCGGAAAAATCCAGCCAAAAACCACCAACGAATATATCGACGGAGTCGGTATATCTGTGGGCAAAGAGCGGGAAAACTCCCGCCAAGCAAATTCAAATACCAACAAATAATCCATCAATAATGAGCAGGAAAATCCCGCCAACTAAAAATAGCATGCGACGGATTTACCGACAGACACATTCCGTCGATAACGAGTGGGAAAAAATCCTGCCAACTAAAAATAGCATGCCAACAGAATATATTCGTTGGTAAACTCATTGGAAAATACCAACAGAAATTACCAACAGACATATCAGTCGATAAATATGTTGCTTTCTTCCAATGGCTATAATGCCGATGGATTTTCCGATGATTCCTCTTCCGTTGGTAATTACAGACAGCTGTGCCGATGGATAGAGCCGTCGCAAAATCTCCCGGCAGCTTCCCGCCATGCTATACAGACGAATTTGCCTACGGAAAGGTTCGTTGGAATTTTACCGATGAATAATCCTTCGGTATATCCATTAGAAATACTCTTGGGTATTAGTTATTGATTATCTGTCAGAAATCCCTCGGTATTACTGATGGGTGTTTATCCGTTGGTAAGGTCCGTCGGTATTTGATAGATTTCTTGTAGCGGACCTTTCATGCAGAGGATGAAGCAAACCTCCATGATGCATCGTGGTGGCTTGATCATTGCCGCTGTTGCATCTGCGAGGCAAAGGTATGTCGAGAACCGGCAATATCATTTGCAAGAGATCATTGTTGCACGATTAAATGTTCATGAATAGTGATTTTGGCCATAACCTAGTTTATCAAAGATCATTTGTTGGGAAACTGGATTGTTTCATCCTAATTATAGTGTGTGGGAATTTATATTATAGATCCATAGCTAAAACAAAAAGGGAGTACTGGAGCACCTACCTTTGTGCCATGACATTATCTTTCTGTTTTCTGAGGAAACTCGGAATATCCTGTATTAGAAGACCAAACATGCAAGATAATTAATTGCAAATTCCCACGGTAAACGTTCAAACATGAAAGAGCAGTAATAATCACATTATCAATATTTCTCAGTACCTTTTAATCCTCTTCTGGGTTTAGGGACTGAGTTGATCCTTTTTAATGACCATCTTTCAGTGATTCCATCGTAGTCCTCGTGTTCGAGGCTCGAGTGTTTAAATAAGTCACCGATTACTCCTTGATCATCTCCTCCTTCTACATGCCTGATCCAATTTAGCAAGATTTCATCCCCTGGAGTCCAAAACTCCCCCTTTCTTCTCCTTCTTTGAGAGCTTCTCGACCATAAAACTGCTGTATTTTTCCAAGATCAAATGCAGTTACCATGTGAATTCTCCTGCCTTTTTAAAGATTGCTAGGCGTTTACACAAATCTGAAGATTTTTGTTCCAAATCTAACGTGGGCGGTTACCCAAATCTTGAGAAGTTGGCAGTTACACCAAATTTGGGCTATTTAAGAGCATCATGCGGTCCAAAGAAGAGCATCTTGAAAGACGTGGGGTTCACAACTAAAGAGACTGTCTTATCCTTACATGCTTTTTATAAAATAAATCAATAGGAGGGTAATTTTGGAACTCACAGAGTGAGAAGAAAACTACCATCAGGTTCCAATATAATATAGAGAAGAAATACGCCTAGCACCAACCGTGGTGATCCAATTGTCCAAAATTTACTCTTATACTATTTGATGATGTTGAGTTTTGGGCTCAAGTCTCTCACTAAGTAAAATTGCTAGGAGAGACTCTTTGAACTTGGGTCTAGGCAAACACGGGCTCTTGAACTATGCTAGGCCTTTGGAGTCAGTATTAGTACCATTTATTCAGTTCATTCGATATATTTACGGTTAAATACGAACGTCCAAATATTATATAATAGGAAATGACTGGGGTACTACTATTATCCTCCTTTTTATCTAGCAAAAGAGAAAATAATAGAATGACTAGAATTTACAATCACCACTCGAGGATAGAGCGGCATAATCAAATATATTGAATGTCTTAGATACAAATCATGGAAGTTTAGCTGCTCCTAATCCCTTTATTGTCCATCCCATTAAATTGAATGTAGTAGAGCCTAATCTGAATTATACGAAAAATCAAGTGCTGGTGATTGTCATAAAGCAATGTCTATTTCGAAGATTGAACTACCTATGGTTTCAATATGGCATCGCGTAACCAAGGGAGTTGGGCCAAGTGGTAAGCAGTTCAGTGCCGCTAAAGGAGGTCTCAAGTTCGAGACCTCACGTACACAGACACCTCCCTTGGGAGCCTCACCCGCCATTGCTAGGCGTGCGACCCAGGGCGACCAACGGATTAGTCAAGTATGGTTGGCTGAAAGATACCGTCTCACTGCTGGTGGGGCTTGCTTGGATACCGTGGCTAGCGACAAAAAAAAAAGAATATGGCATCGCGTTAATGTTTTGGAATATAGAATTCTCTCAACCGAAATATGTTTTGTAAATATTTATGTTATCTTCTGTTCAGAAGTTAAGAGACTTTGATATATTTTTCGCTTTCCAAATTTGCCATCTATCAACTTTGTATATTAAAATGTATAATATGTATCTGTTTTATATAAACTCCTCCAAATTTAGTTTTAAAAAATAATTTTAGTCATTTACTCTCTCACTTAATATCTATAATTTCAATAACAAAACTTTTTCATTAACCGCTCGCGCTCACTTCATATCTACTATATAAATCTTTCAATGACGGTTCAAATTCCCCCTACCGGTAACCGCATAACGATTACATTTTATCTCCAATTATTGAAAGTTAAATAATCTACCCTTGGTTTTTGAACGGATGATTTATAATTGTAAACTTACAATGGCAAAATTGCATAATATGTTCATGATAACTGAGAATACTCTGTTTAATCCTATAAATTAATGAATTTTAAATAAATTAAATTGCAATATGTCATCAATAAATATTCTAATTATACAAGTTCACTTCCACATTTCACTTTGTTTATTTTTATTTTCCACCCCGATTTGTGTCTAGTATTATTATTGCATTTTAGAATTGATATAAATGGAATTATACGTGTCAGAACAAGTAATACAATAATGAAATCTAATATGTACACACATAGACCTAACTTTAGAATTCAACTAATTATTAAAGTTAGAACTAATTAGGCGTACTCAAACAATTAAAATTGAATTCAAATAAATAAAAGAAATCAATAACAGTAATCAGGTGATGAGAATTCGGATTATGAAAACTTAAGTATCGCAATTTTCCCTAGTCGATATTCTAATTCCAATCTATCTCTACGTTTGCTACTAATCAATTAATGTTACTAACCGATGGTTCATTTATCGTTTTATGTAGCTCTCATTTATAATAAAATCGTACTCTCAAGATCGAGCTGACATATTGTATCTTTAGGTGGTCAACACGTGAAAGCCATTTAAGTTCCAACCCTATATGTTACTTAGGATGATTGGGTATATTTCTATCCCTCTCACGAATAATTCTGTTTATAGACAAGAATAACATGAAGTTATATTATACCTGACTTAATCTATTATTTCTCTCTCTAGTTCAATTAGGTTTCCTCGTCAACCTAAGTGTTGATCAAGCAATTAAGTTGTATAAAGAATAGTAATAATATAAGTAATAACATTAATCAACTAAAATAAATGAGATAAATATGAAATTAAAATAAACAGTTAGGTTGCCTTATAATGGAATGCTTACTTCATAGTGCAAATAAAACTAATAACATTAAGAGTAGAGAAAACATTATTCTAATGACAATAAGAAATGCAAGAAACAAAAGAATGCAAATGAAATCAGTCTGTTGCACTCAAACTGGATCTTCAAGGACTAGATTCTTCTTTCTTGAATTTAAAATGACTCCCTCTCTACTCTCAAAGTATGTTATGCCCAGAGAAAGAGGGTTCAGTACGGTTGACACGATTCTCGCCCAATGACCTAGAGGTCTTGGGTTTGAGCTCACCCGTAGGATTTCCTGTGCCCCTTTTATCCCAATCATTCTATCCTTTCTAGATCTATGTGCCTCGTATGTCCACTAAAAAAAATATATATGTTTGCCCAAAGATGTTTTCAATTCCATTTTCCTCCTCTTTAATTAAGATTTTCCTTCCTAATATCACTAATAAAATAATATTCTCTCCAAATCTCAAATTCCTAAAATGTCTCAAAGGATATCTCTCATAATAGAAGGAAAATATTCTAATTTCCTTGTGCAAATTCTCAAGGATCTTCAATGATTTTTTAGCATCCAACATGATTTTGCTATCCTCCAAATTAAGGAGACTTGATATTTCTATATTAAAAAGATTTTAGGTGAGTGTCGCGACACCGTGTCAAAATAGTGTGGAATAGAATGAAAGAGAATCCAATCAGTTGTGATATGTCATAACACTACTGACAATTTGTAATTCTTGATTTCCACCTTTATCTTCTCGAGTCTTAGGCAATCTAGACTCAATATCCATATCACATAGAACACTTGGGAATACCTAAATAACCAAAAGAGTTAACTATTAATTTAGTACCTAGAGTTTGCACACAGCCATCAATTTTATCCTCAAAGATATATTGTCAACATCAATGTCCATAATGTCCCAAATGTTGCTAAAACCCCAACAATTCCATCCATTCATCCACCCAAACTTGAGATTGTTAACGACGTCATCAAATCTATTAACGGCCTTAAAAAAAAAGAAAAACAAAATAAATTTTAAAAATAAAAATTTACAAATATCCGATAAAAATTTATATAAAATTTATAAATTTTGTTTATAGAGATTGAAACATAATTTATAAGATAATTGAGTACCACGGCCTAATAATTTAAATTTTTATGTGGATATGAGTTTAATCCATAGTTTTTAAATTAGACCAAACCAGTCAATTGAACTGGTCTAATCGGGAGCCTGCCATTTTGTCTAGTTCAGTTTTAATTATTAATCAGATTGCTACTCAAACTTGGTTGGATCCAATAACTAGGCCAGTTCGACCGGGTTTTGTTTGACCATGGAAAGTAGTAAAAAAAATTAAAATTTAAAACTTGAAATTAAAAGTAGAAAGTGGAAGCATGAAAGGAAACTAGTTTTTTCTATCTTCTCTACTATTCAATTCTTCCAATAGATCCATTGACAACTTTGCACCTGTACTCCACAGACAATGAAGAACTCTTAGCATAGTTTTAAAAATCGGATTGGATCGGGAACCTATCAAGTTACCTGTTCTAGGTTCAACCAGTTCAATCGGAGGTTCAATAGGTCGAACTGGATTTATTTAAAAATTAATAAATATATAAAGTACATGTAATTACCTAAAATACACAAGTATTAACAATTTAATGTCTTATGTGTCCGGTTTAACCCAGTCTAATCCGGTTCAACCCCGGTTCCTACAGAGTCGATGTGCAAACTGAGTTAACTATGCAACCGGATTGAACCAGTTACCGGTTCCAAGTTCAACCGGTTGAACCGGTCGGTCCAGTCCGGTTTTTAAAACTATGACTCTTAATCTAAGCTTTATGGCTTATTTTTTTATCTTGGGTAAATGACCATGTAGTATCTGAATTTTGTGTGAATTCTTAATTCTACCACAAGTTTTTACCTTTGATTAGAATAGTTATAAGCTTTCAAATTTTCTCCAAATCTACCACGTCACTTTTTTTGTCACTTTCGTTTGTTAAGCATTGAATTGACAAATTTGCCCATCTCAAAGCTACAAATAAATGGCTATTTAATACATGAATTTTGTGTTATTTTCCAATTCTATTAGGAACTTTTACTTTTTATTAAAATGGTCAAGAGTTGAAAAATTTAGCCAATAGTACATTATATTTCTTCATTACCCTCAAGTGGAATTTCTTTTGTGCATGAAAAAAAAAATTTTACTTCCCAAAAAATGTAATGTGGTAACGGAAACATCCGAAATAACGTTAGTGCATACAAAATATTTAATTAAATTAGAATTTGCATAAAATTTCTTGAAAACAAGTTTAAAGAGTTGCTTGAAGGATCTTTAGAAACATGAAATTTCTGACGACAATATCACAATTTTAAGAATTAATTTGATCAGTGAACCAAGATTTTAAAATTAATATTTCAATTTTCAACTCCCTTTATTTATCTCAATGCAGCTAGAATGTAGATGAAAATCGAGAACCCAAAAAAATTAACCCATTCCAATACGAAAAACTCGACTTTTGAAGTCGTACATGAATTTCAGACGACTTTTACTATGTTGAAAATTTAACTAGGGAAACTCAATTCTCTGCCCAGAAAAACCAATGTAATACATGTAAATGACCATGTAATATATGAAAAAATATAATGTCGAGAATTCTTTAGGTTGGGACCCAAGTTTCTCTAGTTGATTTTTCAACACCTTAAAATCTACCTAAAATTTATATATGGTCTAAAAGTCGAGCTTTTTGAGGTAGATTGGGTGGATTTTTTAGAGTTCTCAGTTTTCATTTACATCCCTAATTGTATCAAAACAAATAAGGGTGGTTTGGAATTGAAATGCTATTTTTGAAATCGAGATTGACAGGTCAAATTGATCCATAAAGTCCCGATGTTATCATTAGGAATTTCATATTTCTAAAGATCGTTTAAGTAACTCTTCAAACTTTCCTTGAAGGACCCTATCTACAAATTCCAATTTCACTCAAAATTTTGTATGCCCTAACATAGTTATTGATGCTTCCTCTGCCACGTTGCAAATTCTTGGGTGGGAAAAAATATAAAGGTACAAAATACATTTCACTTGAGGATAATGAAAGAATATAATGTACCATTGGGATAAATTTGTCAACTCTTGATGATTTTAATCAAAAGAGAAAGTTCGTGGTAGAATTGAAAAATCGCACAAAGTTCATGTTTTAAATTGTTATTTATATATAACTCCGAGAGAGGCAAATTTTTCAATTCATTACTTCTATTAATGAAAGTAACTGAAAAAGTAATGGTATGGTAGATGTGGGGAAAAACTGAAAGTTCATAACTATTCCAATCAAAAGTGAAAGTATGCTGTAGAATCGAGAATTCAAATAAAGTTCATGTATTATATATAGTCATTTACCCTTTTATCTATTTACCCTTTTATCTTGGATTTTGTAGTTTTTTCTTGGTCGGGAGAAAGTGAAAATACTAGTTTTTATTTTTAAAAAATCCGGTTCAACCCATTGACCTCTGATTAAATCTAAAACTAGTGCCTTGACCAGTTTCCAGCTCGATCCGTGGTTCAATCCCTTATAAGACAGGTAAATATTGAAAAAGTATCTATCCGTTACTTCCATTATGTTAGACTTCATAAACCCAAAGTTTTTTTCTCTTCCCAACTCTCATGGTAACATTGTGGACTTGACATTACACTGCTACCAACATCAGAAAGTAAATGCGGCATATGCTTCCGTTTCTCTGATTTTCTGTTACTTCGTCGGTATTTTCTCATGTTTCCACGTTAATCAAAACAGTTGTGCATGCTTTTGAACCTGGAATTCTCGAAATTTTCAGCCTCTCTCTTCTTGATTGATAGAGGAACATATGCATGAACATACTTTTAAGGAAGAATCTTCCCCATGATTTCCGCTTATTGTCAGTATTTCACCTTGAAGAATAAACCGGACAAAGAATTGCATTGTATTGCCCTGGAGACAGCATTTTCTAATGTTAATGCTTCTTGGACAGTACGGCCAACCAGAGCTTTCTCCTTATATTCCTCATTTCTTGGGAAGCGGAAGATTAGGAAAATAGATAATAATAAAATGACTTGCAACATAAACATGAAGTTTGTATCTTCTTTCTTTGAACAAAACACAGCCTCACCAACACCCTCAGCCTTACCATTAAGGGTCACGAGAGAGTTGCCTCCAATTGTTATTATCATCCAAGAACTCGAAACAATAACGTTCGTTAGTGACAAATTCTGAATCGGCACACCATCATCAGCGTCAGACTACCTACTGCAATGAGGCCTCTGAACCATGTTCCTTTCCATAAAAAGTAAATTCACAACTCTGACATTGCTGCTGCTGTTGGCATGGCGCAATATATAGCTGTATTACATGAACGGCAGTTAGTCCATATTTACAAAAGAATTTAGCATCTGTAACTACTTGGTATGTTCTCTCTTTCGTTGAGGTAACTACCTTGAGATTAAATTAACAGAAGCCTGATGAAATCCATCCTTCACATTTCCATTTAAAAAAAAAAAAGATAAGAAATGTCAAGTCAAACAAACACATTCATAATTCACAGAGAACCCAGAACTACTAAAGGACCAGGGTATATAACAAATTTCCTAGGTCTTCTTTTGGAAAATCAAATTCTTATAGTGAAAGCCAAACTGCTCTGCGTTGAAGAATCCTAGGCAGAGTACCTCCCCAATCCCAGCTCAAACTGGAACACATCATACACATTCTGCTGTGATTTAGGAATAACAAGAACTGGTTAATGTACATACTAGCAAAAAATTATGTAATGAGATCAGTTTATAACAAAATTACTTCACCAAAAAAAAGGAACTCTAACCATTAAAACATAAAGGAAGATCCATCGACGACTAGTCACATATAATAGTTCTGTGCCTAAAAAACAATGCCAAAATAGACCAAGCTGTGACACTTCCACCTCCAGAAACACGAGAATTGTTTGAGCAAAGAAGAGTGTACCTCAGTCTATCTATTTATTCAGCAGTGATCCAAACTTGTTCACTGGCCAAATCTGCAATACAGAATTGTTTGTCAATAGATGGAACTGCTTGATCATGCAAAAATATGAAAAATAATAGAATGACCCACTATCTTCCCTGCAATGATAATGACCTGTAAAGGAGTCCAACAAATTGCAATTGAAGGGAAGAAAACAAAAGTTAAAAGACCAATACTCTTTACCCTGTTTATTTCATGAACTTTGCCTATGTTCTATAACAATGAAAGAACATAGCAGAAATGCTCCATAGTTCAGCTTATTATCAATGCAAAATAGCCGCTAAAGAGTCGAACAAAATTAAAATAGCAATTCATGGAATTGCTGATTTGGATGGTTTGTCTGAATATGATACACAATAAATCACACAGCAGAAGCTGTAAAAGGCCAATGTCTATTCCCATTCTGTCAAATAAACATTCAGAATACTTCAACCATGAAATGTAAGAGACATTATAAAAAGATTTATTAAAAAAATGAAATGTGAGAGACATGATAAACCAATAGAATCCACTTTGTAGAATTTTGGCAGTTTTGGATGAATAAAATTTTGCACTTTATCAAAACTTCGATGCATCGCAATAAAAAGATAATCAGTTTTGCAATGAAAAATCCTAACTACAAAAGGCAAAGATAGAACTATTATTTGGAGATAGAGTAGGCTGAAGGAAATGCATTATTACTCTCCAAAATAATTTGCCTTCTATGAGGCCATACGGCACTGCCCCAAAATCTCTTGAATCATGGGAATTATATTTGTTATCTCCTTCTACCCAGACTCTGCCTTTTGGAACCTGCAGAGGGAAAAAAGTGTAAAAGGGAAGCATCTAAAAGCAGCAAACAGATCTGCAGCAGACTATCCACAAAGCAGCATTTCAAACTCACAGATGTCAGGCCAAAAAAACTCTCAAATGTAAAAACAAGAAAGACATTCTATTCAGAAAATAGACTATTTCCCTTTTATAATTAAATATGCTCTTACAACTTCAATGACTGCTGTCCTGCTGTCTCAATGATTAACACCCTTTGTGAGTTATAGGGCATCGCAACCCATTTGCCGTTCATTTCACATAGCCAGCTTTGTTTACACAAAATGGTCCTAGTTAGAGCTCTCAATTCCATGGCACTGCTGATAAAAGCAATCATGCAATCCCACTTGTTTAAACTCTGGGAAAAGGTCAAGGGCATTGAGCATCCCACACCTATAATCATTGGATTTGCCCAATAGAACTCACCTACAAGCTACAGCCATCCAGACAGAAGCATCACAGGCAATTTATTACAACGCAGTAGGGTTAGTCTTTACCCTTATACCCAAGTCAAATGAACAATTTGCATGTCCATACTGCTATAGGCGTCCACCAGAGTTTCCTCTGGCTATACTCATTCAGTCATTGTTCGCCACCTTTCGGTGAATTGACCCATTTCCAATGATTGAACATTTAAATGAAGCATAAATTTACCCCTCCATAGCTATCTGTCCTCCTCACAGTGGTTTAAGTAAATCAAGTTTCAAAGACAGCAAGGGAATTTGAATACTCAAAAAGAAACCCTATAAACCCCATAAGTGATCTCATGCATTGGAATGAGAAATTAGACCCAAAAGATAATCCATGTAATTATTTTACATGTTTTTCAACATGCTCTATCTCTTTCATCCATTTGTGGTGCAAGAGGTATATTTAACTCTTGGATCACAAACAAATGATCTGCGACAAAAAACTATCATTTAAAGTTTTTTTTAAAAGAAAGAAAATCCACAATAATAATATGCTCTGCAAATGTTGATAATTACCCAATCACAGAAGGGTTAAAGGTGTGAAAATGGAAAACTAAAAATCAGGCACATAAATACCACAATAGTCCGACGTTCATCACTGTCACATGGTTTGACAAGATAGGTCACAGTATCACCGTCCATGCCTATGATGCGCTTGATGACATGCTTCCTTGGGTTTTCTGGCGACCTCAAGAGAACCATGTCACCGGGGCCTACCTTCCTGAAACGGGTTGAGACACGCTCCACAACAACTAAATTGCCTGTCAAATCAATGGTTGGGATCATGCTGGGTCCTATTGTCTGCAATACAAGGCGACAAGAAAGAAAGCTTGAACTTTTTATTATTTTTTATTGAATATAGAATGAGGCAAATAGGATTTGATATGTTACCATAGCGGTGGTAATGACGTAGGAGCTAGAGAGATGGAGAAAGCAGAGGAACTTTCCCACAGTGAGGGTATTCTTAAGGCCTTCCATGGCCCAAAGTCTCAGGTTCCTTGAAAACATTTCTCCTCCTTTCTCTGAAGCTACATTAGTAATATATCTGCCCCATTCTAGGGATCTTGAATGGGATAATATCTGCATTGGTAGGGCATTCAGTTTAGTGCCTTAGGGTATTTGCACAGTTTCTTTTTATTTGGCAAATTCTGCAGTACCTTGACATTTTTTGGTCTTTCGACACTGCAGATCAACTTTTATATGAGAAACCTGCTACTAACTCAATATTCTCATGGAGGAATTTTCAGTGATAGGACTCAGAAGAAGAGCATGATCCTTCTAAATTCTTCCATTCAAATCAAATTCTTTTCTTGCTTGAAACTGTGAAAGGATTTCTTTTGCATAAAAAAAGCAATTCTCGAATTGAACAGCAAGATTTGGATGAATAATATTCTCCCTTTGAATCTTCTTAGTTATCCCTCCATCCTACTAATACCTTAACACAAAGCTAACCAGTCCAGAGAAGGCAAGAAATGGCTATTGACATGGCAACAACATCTACTCCCAGTTCTTCACTTTGATAAACTTTATAGTTTATGTCATTTTCATGGCATCTGATTTGACTAAAAGAATTATGCCATTCTTCTTGATCCATTACGAGTCCTTTTTTTTTTTGCACTAATAGATCAGAGTACATAACAGGTGGATTTATTTCCTCGTATCCACATATATTGTTGAGACAATCTCCAAATGAAGGGTGACCAAAATGTTTAGGCAGCAAATACTGACAGAAATACCAATTAAGTTCTAAGACCTATTGAGTAAGACAAAGGCCACAGCAGTGAAATGATCTGGCAAACCGACTTTGATCACTGTTATCATGGAGAATAATGATACCATAATACACCACAAAGTAACCGAAATAAGCAGCAGCAACAAATGCATGATCTGGTGCATAAATTTTTTCCTAGGTCAAAAGAAAATATTGCAACATCATCTATTAACTTGATAATGGATCATCCACAAACTTCATAACAGATCAAAAAGTCAGACAAAAAACACACACCTTTGGCTACTACAATGTATGACTAATGCAATTTGAATCGACAGCAGACACTGATCAAAGACATGTAGAACTAGGAATCATCGTCCAAGAAGTATATTGTGCATAACAGCAAGAAAGTCTCAATGACTGATCTAGAACCTATCACCTTTATGGTAACAGTAACATGATATGCAAGAATGAAATTCATATCAATAGAACAAAATGCAGCTTAAATTTGAGCATAAGAACCTTTTTTCATGACACAGGATAATAGGACCTCAGAGGAACAAAATTGCTAAAAAATATCAACAATAGCAGCCAAAACAGTCCCAAAATTGAACTTAGTTTACTCAACATGAGAAAGCATCAGTGACAATTTAATGACTATAGAGCTTGAACTTAAAGTAAAAGGATAAGTGGGTTACACCAGTTGAAGTGTCCAAGGTCAACTAGCTCACAGGTCTCGGAGCTCAGTCTCAAGTATCAACCTAAGATCACCACTAGAGTTCGCTCTTGTCATGGGCTTCACCTCATACAGTCTGAACCACGATTGAAGCTTTTTTTTTTTTTTTTGTTTTGGTTTGCACCATGCAGTACCCCAGGCCAACCGAAGCACACCTCGACACTAATCTGCAATTAGGATGGGATCTTTGGGAGAATTCCCGTCGACCCTCCCAACCTAGGATCCGACCTGGGATCACCCATCTGACGCCTAGTGAGGGAACCACTAGGCCAACCCTAAGTTGGTACGATTGAAGCTATTTTAAGTTCTGAAGCGGAGGCTATTCCCTGCCAATCTGGGGCAATGACAGTGCCTAACTAGACCAGTATCGAGCCTCCAGAGCAATAAACTGTAGAGCTGATAAGATGGAGCTCTGTACCGCCCAGCCTTCTTATCAGGCTGCTTGGCACGGTCCATTAGCATGGTAATGATGCCACAATTTGTGGCTATTATCTAAATCCAGAACATAAAATTTCATCTACGGGATTACTTTTCAAAGAATAGTCATCTTTTCATCAATCACAGCAATTTCACATCAATCCCGTTCAATAAACATTGGCCTTTTACTAACAGCTCATTTAAAATAAAGTCTTCCATTCACCATTGAATGAATTGTCTTACATCAACCAACAAGAAACTAATCAGCAAAATGCAACAGCTAGCTATGAAGACATGAAGCGGGAGGAGGTAACCTGAGTTTGGACTTACAGATATCAGGCACGCAGCGTTTTACTGACTTGGCTTAGGTAGAGGAGGAGGTCGTAGAGGTGCGCACCTGCAGTGCCACCCGGCAGTCGCCCGGCGGTGGTGGTGAGAAGGGGACGGAGGCTGAGGTCGCGGAGGCGCAGCTGCAATGCCACTAGGGAGTCGGGCGGGATGAGGAGGTCACAGATGCGCTGCGGTAGTCCCACTCGGGGACTTGGTAGTTGAACGGGAGGAGGAGGAAGAGGAGGACGAGATCGCAGATGTGCAGCTGCAGTGCCACTCGGAAGTCGGCCGGCCGGAGGTAGAGGCGGAAGCGGAGGAGGAGGAATGAGACGGCAGGGTAAGGCTAAAAGGAGGATTTGGGATTACGCGTTTGTTTGGGCACAGATGAATGTTAAATTCGTAGTGTTTAAACCGGACCGGGAACCGGACACCAGTCCGGTCTGATTTTGCTAATTGCTCCTTTTGCATCACAAAGTGGGTTGGACACTGTGGACCGACCGGTCTGACTGAGTTTTTCACTGAACCCACAATAACAGGTCAACTAAGAAAAATTAAAAATTTTTTAAAAAAAAAGGATAGAACAGAAGTAACAGAAAATAGAAAAATGAAACCCTAAGCTCTAAACATGAGTGAGCCTTTGAGGCAAAGAAAAGAATCATGAACGAACGAAGGATTGGAAACCTTCTGCTGCCATTGCTGCTTCGACTCAAGACTGAGGGAGTGGAGGGATCTGCTGCTGCTTCTGCTTCGAGGGATCAGCATTCAAGGGCAGGTACATTTCCTCTCACCACTTACGCAGAATTTGTTGGAAAGAATGGAATTAAGTTAATGAGAAATTGTTTTCATAAAGTGAAGGAATTTAAAAGGGTTTAATGTGTATAATGTGAATTGTATTTAGAAAAGCCATAAAGAGATTAAGCCTATGTGAGCCCATAGTAGAATGGTGGGAATCGAATCCCACGTTGAAAGGAATGGCTTTTTAGATAGGTTTATAAATAAGAAGTGTTTCTATAGTGAGTAATGTAATCCGGAATATATAAAATGAATAATCTCAATGGCAATAATATTATAAATAAAATAAATTTTCTTTCAATAGGCACAATATAGTGCAAGAAAGACTTACCACAAATTGGAGTAGAAGAAGAAGACTATTCGACTAAATTTATAAAATATAAATAATCGAATAACACAAAATCAAAACAACAAACTTGAAATGGAAATCTTTTACTGATTGTGTCGAGGCCTGTGGCGTTCACAGTTTCCTTAAGATTGATTCGTCCCCTCTGGTCGTGCTGAGGAAGCGTGGACTTCAATCTCCCAGGATACAACGACTCTGAGCTCGAGGTTGCACGAGACCCGCAGCTGGAGGCGAACTGGAACCGAAGCCGGAAACCACCGAAAACTATGCAGATGCAGAGAGGGAGAAGAGTGAGAGCTCTAGAGCTTGTTGTGTGTCTAAAACCTATGGAGGGGGCCTCTATTTATAGGCTGGTGGAGGGCTGGTGGCTTAAATGGCAGAGAACCGGACAATTGAATGCCCGAACCGGACGTAAATGCATTGAACCGGACATTAAAAGGGCTAAACCGGACGTTAAGAGCCCTTAATTGTATCGAACCGGCCATTAATCCGAGTGAACCGGTCATTCAGTGCCCCTATTAAGGTCGGCCCCTTAATGCCGTCCCTTAATATGGCCATTAAGACCCTAAACCGCCCGGAATCCGAGGCAAATTTATTGAAGGAAAAAAAAAATTTCCGGAAATGGCAAAATTAGGCCGGCACATCCTGCCATAGGCGGGAGCCGCGAGAAAGCCGTTTATTGTAGCTGAAGTAGTTACTTATCGTAAGACTACTCTTAGCTTATAAACCCTTTGAAATTCTCATTCCAAACCGATGTGGGATTGAGTTTCTGCATTTCCCTGTGTGGGCTCCTTGGGCCCTATGGGCCCTTATAGGCCCGGGCCTCTTCATGGGTTTTTTGATAAACCCAACCCATAACCAATAAGTCCATGGACTTAAACCCATTTCAATTCCTTCAATTTCTCATTCAATTGGATTTAGGCCCAAATGTAATTTTCAATCCATGAGAACAATTTCTCATTCAATTCAATGCCATTTTTCCAACAATCCCCCACATGAATGAAAATTGTTTTATTTTGACTCTGTGGTGGTTTCCAACAAGTGAATCCTGCATAGGATAGGTAGGGTAACCCTTTGAACCTTCCCTTGTAAAGGTACACTTACTTTACTAGCTGTCCAGTAGACATGATGTCCTTGAACTGTCCCGCTTTCTTGTGTAAAGGATCATATACCTCACACAGGAGTTCACAACACTTCTGTTCCGTTCTCACGGTTGTGTTCGTTTGGCCATGAATACCGTCCTGGTTCTGTGAGAGTTTCTAAAGAATTAAGCCCTTTATTCTCCTTTGAAGCGGCCCCACTTCTCTCTCACATAGGTGATTTATAATCTCAAGAGTATTCTGCCTACTCTTTTATAAATCATTAAAGCATCCAAATGCTAACCTCAACATGATAATATCACTGTTTCTTATAAAGGAACGGGTTGAGGAATAATCCCCCCACAGTGACCTCATCAGGTCTTATGAGTAGGTTGTCCCTTTGAACCTAGATCTTGGGATCTCCAGTCAACAAGGTAGGGTTTTCCTTCATAAAACCTTTTCTTTCATGGGCTTCAGTCACATTCCTTTCGACATTTTCTCAACTAGTTCTCTGTTTAACCCTTTGGTTAGCGGATCCGCTAAATTATCTTTTGACTTCACATAGTCAATTGTGATAATTCCAGTTGAGAGTAACTGTTTAATGGTATTGTGTCTACGACGTATATGTCTAGACTTACCATTATACATTTGACTTTGTGCCCTTCCAATGGCAGACTGACTGTCACAATGTATACATATTGGTGGCACCGGTTTTCCCATTCTGGGATATCCTCAAGAAAATGGCGTAGCCATTCAGCCTCTTCTCCACACTTATCTAAGGCTATAAACTCAGATTCCATTGTGGATCGGACTATCACTGTTTGTTTTGAGGATTTCCATGACACGGCTGCTCCCGCTAATGTGAATACATATCCGCTTGTAGATTTCGAGTCTTTTATATCAGATATCTAGTTTGCATCACTGTACCCTTCAAGTACGGCTGGATATCTGGTATAATGCAGCCCATAATCCCGAGTATACCTTAGGTACCGTAATACCCTCACAATTGCCTTCCAATGGTCGACACTCGGGTTACTCGTATATCTACTTAGCCTACTAACCGTGTAGGCTATATCTGGTCTAGTACAACTCATTAGATACATCAAGCTACCAATAACTCTTGAGTATTCCACCTGTGAAATACTCTCTCCTCTATTCTTCGATAGATGGAGACTTGTATCTAATGGTGTTCTAGCGACACCTGAATCATTCTTGTTAAATTTCTCAAGAATTTTGTCCACATAGTGTGACTGACTTAAGATAAGTCCTTCTGATGTTCTCGTGATCTTAATTCCTAAAATCACATTAGCAAGGCCCATATCTTTCATGTCAAATCTTGCATTCAACATGTTCTTGGTAGATTTGATAATTTTCTCATCACTACCAACAATGAGTATGTCATCTACATATAAACATAAAATGACGTAACTATTTTCCGTCTCTTTTATGTAAATACATTTATCACACTCATTGATTTTGTAGCCATTGGTAATCATTGTATTATCAAATTTTTCATGCCACTGTTTTGGCGCTTGTTTCAAGCCGTACAATGATTTAACCAATTTGCATACTTTCTTTTCCTTTCCTGGAGACACAAACCCCTCGGGTTGTTCCATGTAGATTTCTTCATCTAAATCTCCATTTAGGAATGCCGTTTTCACATCCATTTGATGTACCTCTAAATTACGCAATGCCGCAATTGCAAGTATCATCCTAATGGAATTTATTCTCGTCACAGGAGAATAAGTGTCAAAATAATCAAGGCCTTCCTTTTGCTTGTATCCCTTGATAACAAGTCTAGCCTTGTATTTATCTATGGAGCCGTCTGCTCTCATTTTCCTTTTAAAGATCCACTTAGATCCTAAAGGTTTACAACCGGGAGGAAGATCGACTAACTCCCACGTATGATTCTGTAAAATAGAATCAATTTCACTGTTGATCGCCTCTTTCCAAAGAGGTCCCTCTGAAGAAGTCACGGCTTCTTTATATGTCTGTGGTTCTTTTTCCAACAGATATGTTATAAAATCATCTCCAAATGATTTTTCCACTCTCGCCCTTTTACTACGTCTAGGCTCAAATTCATGATCAGAACCTTGATCCGATTCATGACTTTTATAATTCATAGCTTCGGCGGTTCGTTTCGACGAACTAGATCCTTCGCTGAATCTATACGGAAATACATCTTCAAAAAATGATGCATTTCTCGATTCCATTATCGTATTCTTGTGTATATCATGAATTTTTGATTCATACACAAGGAATCGATATGCATTACTGTTATGTGCATAGCCTATGAAAACACAGTCCACTGTTTTAGGACCTATTTTTACCTTTTTCGGTGTTGGTATTGCTACTTTTGCAAGACACCCCCACACTCTTAAGTGTTTGTAGGATGGTTTCCTACCATGCCATAGTTCATATGGCGTCTTTTCCTCTTTCTTTCGAGGTACCTTATTTAAAAGGTAATTGCTTGTCAAAATAGCTTCCCCCCACATGTTCTGGGGTAACCCTGAACTCAGAAGTATCGCATTCATCATTTCTTTCAATGTGCGATTTTTCCGTTCAGCAACACCGTTTGACTGAGGTGAGTAAGGCGCAGTTACTTCATGGACTATTCCATGTTGTGCACAAAAGTCACCAAATGGTGCTTCATATTCACCGCCTCTATCACTTCTTAGTCTTTTTATTCTCTTATTGAGTTGATTCTCAATTTCATTCTTATAGAGAATAAATTTTTCTAAGGCTTCGTCTTTGCTTTTAAGCAAATACACATAGCAGTACTTTGTGCTATCATCGATGAAAGTAATAAAATACTTATTACCGCCTCTTGTTTGTACAGACTTTAAGTCACAAACATCGCTATGAATTAGGTCAAGTGGTTCAGTATTTCTTTCAACGGTTTGAAAGGATGACCTCGTTAATTTCGCTTCTACACAAATTTTGCATTTGTGTTTAGAATCGATCTGGAATGTCGGTATGTGTTCCATGTTAATTAGTTTCCGAATTGAATCATAATTAACATGTCCTAGTCTACCATGCCATAAACTGGAAGACTCAATCAAATAAGAGGAAGAGGCTTTATCTTTATTGATCATTGTCAACACATTGAGCTTAAAAAGCCCATTACATTCATACCCCTTTCCAACATACATACCGGATTTCGTTATTATAACTTTATCTGACTCAAATACTATACGAAACCCATGTTTACTCAGCAAGGAACCGGAAACCAGATTCTTCCGGATCTCTGGCACGTATAGCACGTTGTTGAGAGTCAGCATCTTCCCGGAGGTCATTTTCAGCACCACTTTGCCTTTGCCTTCGACTTCAGACGAGGCAGAGTTCCCCATGTATAGCTTCTCTCCACTAACCGGCTCAAAGCTTGTGAAGAGATCTCTGTTGGAGCAAATGTGTCGGGTGGCTCCAGTGTCAATCCACCATTCCTTCGGATTTGACCCCACCAGGTTTACTTCAGAGACCACAGCAGAAAGGTTGATGTCGGAAACATCTTGGGATATCGCATCAACCACATTGGCCTCGGGCTTCTTCTTCTTTGGAAGCCGGCAATCAGTAGACCTGTGGCCCTTCTTGCCACAGTTGAAACACTTTCCTTGGAATTTCGGCTTGGAAACTCCACCTTTGGGCCCAGCCACTTTGGGCCCAGTCTTGGCCTTGTTCTTTTTGGGCTTTTGCCCATGCTCGACCACGTTGGCCTTCGCAGCACCTGCAGCAGGAATGTTCTTCTCGGACCCCCTGTTGTCTTCTTCAATTCGAAGTCTAACGATGAGGTCTTCAAGTGACATTTCCTTTCGCTTGTGCTTCAGATAGTTCTTGAAGTCCTTCCATGCCGGTGGTAGCTTCTCAATTATTGCAGCCACCTGAAAGGTTTCACTCAGAACCATCCCTTCAGCATGAATTTCATGCAAGATTACCTGAATCTCTTGCACTTGACTGATCACTGTCTTGGAATCCACCATTTTATAGTCGAGGAACCGTCCGACGACAAACTTCTTTGTGCCGGCATCCTCTGTCCTATATTTGCGGTCCAGGGAATCCCACAGTGTTTTCGCCGTCTTCAGTGTACAATACACGTTGTACAGCGAATCGTGCAGCCCGTTCAGAACGTAATTTCTGCACAGGAAATCAGAGTGGTGCCAGGCATCAACAGCTTGAGCTGCCTGGACATCCGATTGTCCTTCAGGAAGCTTGGGGGCCTCCTCAGTCAAGAACCGAGCAAGGTTCAGGGTGGTCAAGTAGAAGAGCATCTTCTGCTGCCACCTTTTGAAGTTCAACCCATTGAACTTCTCAGGTTTTTCACTGTGGTTGACAGGAACCACAGTAGGCACCGAGCCTGTGCCTCCAAGAGGCATGGCTGGGATAGATCCCGAGCCCAGTGTGATTGGGGCACCAGAGCCCCTAGCCACAGTGGCAGCATCAGCGGCGGGAACAACAGCCGGGTTGTTTTCAGTAGCCATCTGAGATCAGAAACAAACCGAATCAATCTTAAGTTTGTAATCCGGAATATATAAAATGAATAATCTCAATGGCAATAATATTATAAATAAAATGAATTTTCTTTCAATAGGCACAATATAGTGCAAGAAAGACTTACCACAAATTGGAGTAGAAGAAGAAGACTATTCGACTAAATTTATAAAATATAAATAATCGAATAACACAAAATCAAAACAACAAACTTGAAATGGAAATCTTTTACTGATTGTGTCGAGGCCTGTGGCGTTCACAGTTTCCTTAAGATTGATTCGTCCCCTCTGGTCGTGCTGAGGAAGCGTGGACTTCAATCTCCCAGGATACAACGACTCTGAGCTCGAGGTTGCACGAGACCTGCAGCTGGAGGCGAACTGGAACCGAAGCCGGAAACCACCGAAAACTATGCAGATGCAGAGAGGGAGAAGAGTGAGAGCTCTAGAGCTTGTTGTGTGTCTAAAACCTATGGAGGGGGCCTCTATTTATAGGCTGGTGGAGGGCTGGTGGCTTAAGGACGTAAATGCATTGAACCGGACATTAAAAGGGCTAAACCGGACGTTAAGAGCCCTTAATTGCATTGAACCGGCCATTAATCCGAGTGAACCGGTCATTCAGTGCCCCTATTAAGGTCGGCACCTCCTGCCATAGGCGGGAGCCGCGAGAAAGCCGTTTATTGTAGCTGAAGTAGTTACTTATCGTAAGACTACTCTTAGCTTATAAACCCTTTGAAATTCTCATTCCAAACCGATGTGGGATTGAGTTTCTACATTTCCCTGTGTGGGCTCCTTGGGCCCTATGGGCCCTTATAGGCCCGGGCCTTTTCATGGGTTTTTTGATAAACCCAACCCATAACCAATAAGTCCATGGACTTAAACCCATTTCAATTCCTTCAATTTCTCATTCAATTGGATTTAGGCCCAAATGTAATTTTCAATCCATGAGAACAATTTCTCATTCAATTCAATGCCATTTTTCCAACAAGTAATATTCTTCTTATGTTTACGACTTACCCTCGTCTCTCGTGCCTGTGTTGGGAGGCTGCAAATCGGAGGCCGATTCAATTGAACTCGTGTGGCATGCAGTGTAAGCGGTGGGCGCACCTAATGTTCGTCCCGGTCATGGGGCCAAGCGCCAAGTCGGGTTTTGTCATTTCCTGCAATATTTTTTATTAATGTGTATAATGTGGATTGTATTTAGAAAAGCCCATAAAAAGATTAAGCCTACATGAGCGCATGGTATAATGGTGGGAATTGAATCCCAAGTTGATAAGGAACGGCTTTTTATATAGGTTTATAAGCAATGAGTGTTTCTATAGTGATTAATATCCTTCTTTATGTTTACGACTTACCCTCATCTCTTGTGCTTGTGCTAGGAGGGTGCATATCGAAGCCCGATTCAATTGAACTCGTGTGGCATGCAGTGTAGGTGGCGGGCCTACCCAATGTTCATCCTTGCTGTGGGGCCTCGCGGGAAGTCGGGTTTTGTCATTTCCTGCAATATTTTTTATTATTTCCTTCAATTAATCGATCCTATGTTTTAGCACCGTTCACCCGTTTAAATGGCCAGTCAGTGACATTCAAGGCATGTTCAGACCTTTAATTCTCGTTTCTCTACCATTAAGTCACCGATCCTCCACCTCAATATAAATAGGACCTTCGTCCATAGGTTTTAGCACATAAAATAGCTCTCGATCACTATCTTCTCTCCGCATACAAGCACTACTTTTCATATGGTTTTTCTAGCTTCGGTTCAGTTCGCTCTCAAACTTCGGGTTTTATGCAGTTTCAAGCTCTCTACAGTCAATGTATTTTGGGAGATTCACATCCACGATTCCTTGGCAAAGGAAACTATAACTGCCACAGGCTTCTATGATCAGTAATATTTTCTTTAGTCGATTATTTCATAATGATGTATTCTTTTATTCTATTATTCTTCATTTCTATAGTACGGTTTTTCTAGCATGACTTCATGCCAAAAGAAAGAAAATAAAAAATTATTTCTACTTACATTATTCATCCTATGATTGTGACCATCGAGATTATTTTATTATATTTGGATTACAGAATTTTCCTTTTATTTCAAAAGTGAAAGGTTGTGTTTGAGAGTAAAATCAATGTGTGACATCCAAAAGATCATAGAAAGCTTTTGTTTATTCATTATTTAGTCCTTGATGAATGCAAAAAACGCTATGAATTCTATAACTATCACCGTCAATATTAGATTAAACTAAATTTTATATTAAACTATTTCAACAGTCTAATTCTTCCTTCCATCAACAGTGCTATCTAATGTTATGTTGGTTATTGAATACTTATAGAAACTGTCCATTGATCTGTATTTGCATTGGGGTCGTGACTCTGCCAGTAGATCTTCTCTTTGTTTTTAATGACTTCCAACACGCTCAACTTGACTCCTAATGATAAGGGACAGAAAGCAAAGCAGGAGAAATGGAGAGGAAAAAATGAAACAGGCAAATAAAGTTCCAGAAAACTCAATTAGGAGTGGCAGTAGTTATAAAAAGCTACCTCTTTGAATGTATGTGTTAGATTGTCTCCTAGGAAACTCTTTATCCATGAATAGAATCCTATCAGTGGACAAAACTGGGCATGTTAGCCTCAGCACTCAGCCTTACTAATTTTTTCATTTGTCTATATGATACAAGAGTTGAACAAGATGATTGTAGTCTTATTTCTTTTTCTAAGTTGTTTCAAGATCTCTGTCGCATGTTTGGCTACCTATCAAATGCTTATATGTTCACAAATGTTGTCTTATTATTGTGCAATTTTAGGATGGTGTGCATTCATCGCCCCCAATTAGTAATTCCATTCCCTGTGTTCAATTGATTAGCACAAGAGGTGAACATCTATTTAGTACATTCTGTCCATTACATTTATCGGTTATAGTGGTTCACACCGACTTGGCTATCTTTCAATTTAGTGTGCAACATTCAAGTGAGTATACAAACATTGGCATAAATTAATTCCTCCTGTCGAAGGAAGATCACAATGTATAAATATTGAAAAGCATGCAAGATCATAGAGGAAATTCTGACAACAAAGATGACATGCTAATTTGCACATATTAGTGTTTAGCAACTGAATAAAGAAGTCTTGAATTTTATTTTTCTCTTTTTCTATTTATAAAAGCATAGTTTAAATGGGGGTTCGACTGATTTTTTAATAACCTTATTTCCTCTATAACATATTCTGTTTTACCAAATTACAAATTTTTTGTATGCTAAATTTTGTTCTTTTACTTAATTATGTTACCTATATGATGCACAATCACCCTATTTATTTAAATTTGACAAATTTCAAGCACCAATTTAATGAGAAGAAATTCCATTCCATCTTTTAAAAATTATAGCTCCCTTCTCTCTAAATTTAGTCCCCACCCACTCTCCCTCCCTCTTCCTTTATCACAAAATCAACATATTACATCAAAATGTTTCTTTTCCACCCGCTGTTGAAAAATCGACTTCTCTTCCCCACCTAACAACCATGACCTCACTCTCAAGGCATGTTTGTTTCACCAAAATGCTTACTCCGTGGAACATTTATTCCATGCAAAATAGTTATTCTTACATTTGATTGACATCAACAATATCATCTAGAAGATCTACTCCGAATACTTATAATGAAAAGAAATAAAATTATAAAATTGTCATAAACTATTTCAAAAATTTTCAACTTCATTCTTTCATTTTTTTTATTCAACACACTATTTTTAAAAAAAAATTGAAATGATTCGTTATTTTTTCCCTATTATCCTTCATTTTCTTAAGAAAAATAATATTATTTAATAAAAATTGAAAACTATTTTATTTATGTATCAAGGGCATTTTCATTATTTTGATAATTTATTGTTTGTTTGATTTGTTATTAGATTCAACCAAAAATCGTAATATCAATTCAATTCCCTATTTACATTTATGTTCCTTTCAACCAAAGAATATACCATCAATTCCATTCCCTATTTTATTTTCTATCAATTGTATTTCTCATTAATTCTATTCCCTTCTTAATCCAATATCATGAATGAAACGTGCATTCAGTCCAACTTTTTAGAACACACTAACCTACTTTCTACAAAGCTCTCGCACTCCATCCCTTTTTCCATTTTTCAAGCCAACGAGCCACTATCCCCTCTTCCCCAGGACACCCTAATCAAATGGAGATGGCAATGTTGTTGACAACAAAAATTGTCACGAATATGTAATATACTATACCAATCACAGTAGTTCTACCTTTCTCACATCGTGTGCTACCATTGATTCTCTGCAATCTTTCCTCTTTTCTTTTGTTTTTTCCTTTCTCATTACCCCTCTATACGTTACCTCTTATCTCACATGTTCCTGACATTGATGCACTATCCCATACTTATAATCTGATATATCCACATGATTTATCTTATTGTCTTCACATAATTAGATCCTAAATCTTTTGAGTAGACTTGAATCTTCATCCCATGATATTAACGAATTTGATTGTCCTTTTTCAGACCAGACATCGCAATCCTTTAAATACCAAATCACTAATCTTTGTAAGTGATTCCACGTCAAAAGTTAAGACCATATTATCATTTCCATACTTACACTAGCTAATTCATTGAAAAACAAATTGGAATGGACATCACCTCTTGCACTGCTATCATTGTTACAACTACTTGTTTATCACTTTGTCCTCTCACAGTTAAAATAGTTTAGAAAGAACTCTTTTTAGACCACACTCCAACTAACCATCCCACAGATGAAAACACAAACGTGTTAGTGTTAGGTTGTGTAAAGAAGCAAGGCAAGAAAGGGTTGCAGTAGGAAGAATAGAGTAAGGTATTCTTGGAAGAGTGTGTGAAACTTGTTTCTTGATTTCGCTCTCATTTTGGATGAACTTGTTTGTTACATCTCTATCTCTATTCCTTCAATCAACTTCTTTTCAGTTTTGGTCTCTTTTTTACTTTACTAAAATACCCTTCAAATCAATTTAAATGTCTTATTTACCAACTTAACTTATTTACTTTATTAATTAGGCCTTTTCCGTAATTTACTAATTGACGGTTTCGTTCACCTTCCCCCACTTTTCCCAGTCACTCTCGCATTCAGCACCATCACAGAACTCCCTCTCCCTCACAGCTTCCGTGTTTCTCTAGGTTAACAAAACTGTTGTTCCTCTTCTCGCTAGGGGAAACTTCGTCATTGCCATGGACTAATCTCCTAATCGTTGCTGATCTGGTGGTTCTCTTCTCACTCTCCAATGTGCAACTTTGCTTTGCCTCCGGCTCATCTGAAGGTCGTTTTCAGATTTCACCCGCTTCGCTTCGACTTAACAGAGTAAACCCCACCATGTCAGGGAATTCATGGTTAGCTTCCTCTCTTAAAGATTTGGTTTCTTTGGTATAATTTCCTGCTGCTTGAAAGGTTGTCCTCTTAGAGATTTGGTTTGTTGGCTATACCTTCCGACTGCTTATGCGTTTCCTGCTTGAAAGTTTGCACTCTGAATCCACCATTTTGGGCAGAAATTGTCCGTACTTTCTTCTTCCACCTATAAAAAACATAATGAAAAGTTCTACTCATATGATCCCACCGTTTCTGGCAGAATTTTAAGGAGTGGAGAACAAGCCCAGGCTAACCTCGAAGAGGGTTCAACCAATGCTTAGCCTGCCACCTTGAAAGTACCCAAGAAGCCCGTTTATTCGAGTAAGTTTCCGACTTATGTAAATGAACTGCTGCAACTTTAGGAGGGAAGAAGTTAGTCAGCTGCTTAGTTGGTGCCCTAGACATTGAAATTGTTATTTGCTTCTGCATATTTCTGCAGTGAAGAAAGTGCACATTGTGATAGTGTATAAGGAGAAGCATCTGCGTAGCATTAATGTAAGGTCATCGTAAACTTTGAAATCCTGTTGTGCATGAATTTACCTCATAGATGCATTATCTTCTCCGTGTTTCTGAAATTTAAACCTCACCACATTTTACCACTTGAAGGCCTTAAAAATGTCATGAAAATTTTAAATTAATCCATATCGCCTAATACATTTCACATTAGGAAGGATGCTTCAAGATCCTACTGAAAAACACATGAACTGTCCTCCCTTGAAATGCAGAAGGACAAAAAGCAGGATGAGCATTTTGAGTGGAATCCACGAAATTAGCAGAACCAAGTAACAATTTGGTAAATTTCAGAGTTCCTGCTCTACTGACCTGGCAGCTAAAGTGCACCAAAAGCTTATATTTTTAAAGTGATTTCACGCAGAATTTCTTAACCCAGCACTTCAATCACAAAAAGCAGGATGAGCGTTTTGTATTTGTTGAGGAATGTACTGGATTTGTGAATTACATCTTCGTCGGAAGTGTAGTCAAAAGCGCTAGGCGCACGAGGCACAGCAAGCAGACCCTCCAGCGCTTCTGCCGAGCCAAGGCGAGGCGCCTTCAGTGAGGCTGCACCCTTCTTCCGGGCACAAGGTGATCGCCTGGCCGCTTTGGGCAAATCAGGCTCGATCAGCCACTTGGGCTGATATTTCTTTTAGTGGGCTTGGACCTGAGGCTTTTTTCTTCTAAGCCCGCCCACTTTAAAACTTAAAAACACCTAACAAGACAACATTAGGCCTATTTCTGCATGCATCTGTTGCTGTTCTTCCGTGGTTCTGCCATGCTTCTGTCTGCTGCTCTTTCTGCCTTCTCTTCCTCTGTTTATTTTCCTTTTCCTCCTGTCGCCCCGTGCTTCTGTCGCTGGTCTTCACGAGCTGCTGCTACTGTGTTTGAAGCTGCAGCTGCTCACGAAATTGCTGCTTCGAGCCTTCCTGTTGGTGCTGCTGCCACGTCTGAAGCTGCAGCTACTCACAAACTTGCTGCTTCGAGCTTGCTGCTGCTCTCAATGCCCTGCTACTGCTCTCATTTATGCTTTTATAGTTTTGTTTCTAACATTTTATTTTTTTTTTATGATTATGAACAATTAGTTTTAAAAGGTTTTGTTATTTTCTTCCTTGGATAACTTGAACCATTAGTTTTAAATTCCTAGTGAGAATAGTAGAAACAATTGCTTGTTATAGGATGGGCATTAGTTTACTCAGGCGAGTGCTTTTTTTGCGCCTCAGGCGATACTGGACCTTGTGTGCCTTGGGTGCGCCTTTTGCTTTTGACTACCTTGGTTGGAACCTTAAAATTCTTCTTCCACCAAAAAGCTTCCTGGCTTGAATCACTCTAAAATTCACCATTTTTGGCGGGAATTGTCTGTAATTTCTTCTTCCACCTATGAAAGAACATAATTCTCATTGCATTTAATAACATCTCACCATTCATTCCTCTGTTCCTTGAAATCTTATCCTATTTTTTTAAGGAAAAAACGACAGAATTTTAAGGAATGGAGAATAAGAACTTTTCATTATGTTTGGGCTGTTATTTTTGGCCAGGACAGTAATTGATTCTGAACTGCTAATATTTGTCTCATCATATGCCTTACTATGTGCATCTCCTTAATTATGGCTGATAGTTCCTTTTTTCTAATTTCAATTATGTATAATGCCGTGATTATGATTCCCTGTTCATTGATAAGTAAGGAGCTTATGAATCTTTTATTTAGAGAGGAAACCACAAATCTCTCCTAAAACAGTCGACCAAAATATAGTCATTGCATATTTGCATATCTTAAATGGAATATGAATGAAGTCTCTGCTTATGACTTTCATTTGACATTTACGTTGAGTAAGATTTTTTCAGTCAAGTGGTGCTATGTGCTTCATCTCTCTAAATCTCTCTAAATCTTAACAGTGCCTAATGCTTTCACAGTAATGTTATTCCAATATATGCAGCTATATTCATTGTTTATTGGGCCACCTCTATCACACTCGAAGCTCTAAGTTCCAAGCTCATCAAATAAGTCAAAGGCAAGAGTATCATTTTCGGGTAAGCAAGCACAAAGTCTGCATCTCCCTATTTGGTTTTTCATTTCTTTGCTGCTCACTTTATGGTCCCGCTAATTTTTTGCAAAGTTAGAAACTTCTGTGATGTAGACAACCCTTTTTGTTCTCTTCTCTTTGTACAAAAGTATTTCATTTTTCCCAATACCCAAAAGTTCTCTTAATTGTTCTAATTCTCATTTCTTTTAATTTTTTCTCCTTATTTTACTTACTTGCCTATTGACTTTCAAATATTATTGTGTGTCCTGAATATCTCTAACTGGCTGTATATGTAAAATTTTTGCTTGACTTCTATAGATCTTCTCAGCTCTGATTTTGGGATTAATCTCTTGACTTTTTTTGGATCAATAGCTCTTACCTTATTTCTTTGATCTTAAGTGGTATCTTGGAGGTTGATTATAGAAATATTGTATTTCTATCGGCAGAATTGGAAGTAGAATCCCGCTCACCGGATCATGGGTGTTTTCCAATTGGAGTACATCATATATACGTGTTTTTCTTTTTTCCTACTTTAATATTCTGATATTGTAAATCTATGCTGCTCGAATTTATTTCTGTGTCTGGAATTTTCAGCATCGCAAATCTGTGTAAACAAATCAATTGTAGCAACCGAGTTCATCTGATCATTTAAGAAGAGGTATAAACGAGACAATATCTCATTTTATGTATCCTTCACTACACTTTTCCTACTTGCTGGTGTTATTTATTAATCATTATGTTACTAAAATAAAAATATATCATCATTCTATTCAACTCTTTTTTTAAGGTTTCATTTAATGGTGGATTGGATTGGTCCCTTCCAAAACACATTGTTGGCAACACCTACTCTTACTTGAGGAAAATCTTATTATGGTATAATGCTCTATCATTTCATCTCTGTTTGCTGTTAGTTTTTTTTCAGTGTTGTCACTAATATGTTCTGTATGTGTTCGTGCATTTTGGTATTCTTTTTCTGTTAATTGCATCATCCTTTGCAATTTGGGTTCTGACATGATTTAAAAGACACCTTTCAAAATAATCTTTAAATGCCCTCTTATAAAGGAGTTGGTGAATTGACTCACTTTTCTATATAAAAGTGATAATTCTTGCATTTGTGTATATGCAGCTTTTTCAATATCGACTCACTACATTAGCTTAAATGACTGGTGGTTCAAAATTATATCATTTCTCTGCAATGTTTCCACTCTTTTTCTGTGTGTTCAGTGGAATTCCTCAGTGAATCCCGATTATGTCAAACCACCCTCCATGCTGCTTTCTAAAATGTTTCATTTGGAACTCCAGAAAAGTGGAAGAGGAATCTCCCACAAATTCCAAGTCCAACAAGGGGGATCCAGAAGATAGCTAACTAAATTTCTCTGAATTGGTTGCACCCAGTGGTTTGTCTACGTTTTTCTTTTTGATTTGATTGAGGTATGTTTCATGTTTTCTAGCAAACATACTTAGTAACTATTAAAGACTGTAAACTACAATTTATAGCGGTTGCAAATACAATTTTTAACAATGTTGCTTCAGTTAAAAAATTAGAATTGAGTACTATTGATTTTACATTTTGTTTTCTAATAATATATTTCCTTTCTCTATTTCTATATTTAGTACAATATGCGAGCCAAACCTATTTCTACATCGAAAATTTACAATGGCAATTGCAGATTTATAGCGATTAAGACCGACTTTTTCCAGTAACGTACTAATTAGAGATTCACATTTTTCATTTCTAAATTTAATACTGTCAGCTCGCCAAATTTATCTCTATAGTGAAAGACAAAAATGGTAATAATTGTTTTGTGGGGATTTCCACGAATAACCGAAATTTCATATTGCTAGAGAGTAATAATTTGCACATACTTTGGGTGTTTAATTAAATTTACTAAGTTTATTGTTTACTTCAATGTTCGACGGTACTCATCGTGCATCGCACGGGTCAGGTGGCTAGTTACGATTGTATGACCATCTATCTACGGTATCCACTCATGTACTAGAACTTGATGTGCTCTCACTTTTGTTCAACGTGGGCCTCAATATTCTCTCAACAATCTCTTCATCTCATTAGAATATTTCTGCATATGGTCCACTTATATTTTTCTGATACGTACAATCCGTTACAGTTATTTAGTAATTCAATATTCCACAATGTAGAACGTGGAGCATAGGGCAAGCATTTGCACTAGTTATCTCAATAATATAGTAACATATATGATGAAAAATAACAGTGGACGCAAATTATTCACATCGTATATTAATTATGAGTGTAATCACTGCAAATTCCAGGTTCTCTTTGCGAGACTTCCATGTTACGCATAATTGCATTCTCCATAACCTGCAAATGACGATGAGCAGAATTAACGTAAGACATTAAACTGTTGCATTAACATCTTAGGTAGTCAACCGGGTTGTCAGTCGATCCTTTGCCGGTTTCTTTTTTGTTGGTATACTTCATTCCTGATGAACCATATTTGCTGTATTTACCCTCGCCGGAGAGGAGATCATTGAAGATTAATCCCTTGACATCAGATCGAAAATATCGAGATACTAATTTCTCAGCAATTCCTACTGGCAACCTACAAATATATTTATATATTTCTCAGCTCGACGAGAGTTGTTAAAACCTAAACTATTTTGATCAACCGTGCACAGATACATGTAATATATATATATATATATATATATGTACTTATCCATATTGGAGGTGACTCACTGGGGTTGGTTAGGGTTGCGAGGCCGGTGCGGATGAAATCGCAGGTCCAGGAGCTGCGGTTGTAGGTCTGGTAGTAGAGATTCATGACCACCGAGGCGTGGTTCATGAGGGTGTTGGGGAAGTAGCAGGCTCCTCCTTCCAATATGTCTCTGCAGTTTAACCGTGCTTGGTTGCAGCAGTAGTTTATGTTCGATATCAGCTCAGCATCGCTCGCCGAAGGTTTTGCGACGCACCAAGTTCTCTCCTGCCAAACACAAAATTACTGATTTTTTTTCTTTAAAATAAGGAAAAAAAACCACATTAAGTATGGATCTATGGGAAATTACTGCAAATTACCTGTGCCAGGGCCTGCTCCGGAGTTCCTCCAGCACAATTTCGATGAGAAATTCAGAATTTGCAGATAAAAATATGGAAATGAACCCAAAATTAGTGATCAGATGTAGGGGTGGCAATTCGTGCCGGCCCGGTCTTATCGGGCCGGGCTAGCACGGCACGATAAGACCATGGCACGATAAAGGGCGGCCCGAGCACGGCACGAATTTTCAACCGGGCCGCCAGGCACGGCCCGGTAGCACGAATATTCCATTGCAATTTTTAGCTAATCATTCAAAATTAAAGATTTTTTTATCAATAAAAGTTAAAGATAAAAAAAATAGTCGTTACAAAGAGAGTGTGATAAGGTGGAGGCCTAATAGTGAGGGGAGGGGATGGGGATCAAGGCTTTTTTCATATTGAATGGGATTTTTTTTTTTAAGCTTAAATGGGCTATCGGGCCGGCCCGGCCCGATAGTAGAGTGGCCCGGCACGCCCGATAAAATTATCGGGCCGGGCTGGCCCGGCACGTTAACTAGTTGGCCCGATTAGAAGCGGCCCAGGCACGGTGTTATCGGGCCGGGCCCGTGCCGTGCTATCGGGCCGGGCTAAATTTTGCCAGGCCTAATCAGATGGGGCAACCGATGGCGATACGGTCTTAACAAATATCTGACACTTCCAGCATTTGCAAAAGAAAAGGAAAAATCGTTGTTCCATCGCTCAATGGAATGGATCAAACTATTGTCAAAGTATGAAAATGATCGAACAATATGCATTTTTTTACTGATTTTTGAAATTAAAAAATACACTGGAATGAGGCCAGAGGACAAAAAAAAAAGAACAATTGAAGAAAGACCGAAGGTTAATTATTAAAAAATCAATATGAAATAAAACAAACTGATGGTATAATATGAGAAAAAGTAAAGAATTACCAGAGATCAGAAGCGGAGTCACTGTAACCAAAATGCCGATGAATGGAGAGGCGAAAAGTGATAATGTCATAATTGCGAATTTAGTATCGGCAGTGTCGCTGCACTGTGCTGGGAGATCAATGTGGCTTCAGGAGATATGCGGTTGAAAAGTCGGGCTTATATAGTGCACGAAATTGATTTAGCCATTCCTTGAAATTGCTATTTCCAGCCTAGATGAGGTGCCATCCATCTAATTAGTCAGCTGATTGCTAGATTGGTCGTCAGCTCCACGATATTTTTCGGTGTAAAATGATAAATATTTTTTTTAGTAAAATATGTGAACGATGGTAAGAATGTCTTGATTAATAGGTGAGCATAAATTCGTAATTTTTATTTTATTATTCCTGAACAATTTTTAATTTTAAATTGGTCATGAAAATGTTGGGAACGATGTCTCAAATGAAAAGATAAAATGGAGTAGTAAAAATTTGATAATGGGTATACATAAAGAAAATCGTAAAATTAGAAGCAAATAATTATAGGTAAAGTATGAGATTTCACCGTATCATAAAACAGGAAATTACAACTCTCAGGATATCATGTAATTCTAGTGCGATTACAAACACCTTACAAGAGTGTAAATCCAATCTCTCAATTCTCACACAACTCATCCTAAATAATTACTGGGCCGACAACTCGAAAAAACTGTTAAGATTAGGTCAAGCAGTTTTTGACATGATATAATAACCCAACACAATTCCAATTAAGTCTAAATAAATTAACCCTATATAACCTATTTAAATAAATTGGCTAAACCGGGTTGGAACCATGTATCTCGATATGATACAGTTAAAATCTGTTTAATTATGTGTTTATATGTTGAACCTATTAATCCATTTAATTTATTTAAGTTAAAATTGAGATTACACTCTTAGGGTTAAATCTAATATATTTGCCTATCCGATGCCGCTCACAATACCCACAACATAGCAACCTATATCTCAGAATAATCGGATAATACTTTTATTTTGATAATCTAGTCGTTGCTATGTGATTTTTCAATTAACTGGATGTGAATTAACATGTTAAACATATGTAATTGGGTTAAGCGTGTACATAAATACATTAATTTGGACACATTTAGTTGTATGAGATAAATATGACATGTTTTCTCGACCGATTTTAAACAAGCCGTATTTGTATTCAAAGTTTCTGCCCTTTTAATAAATAGATCGTATATAAGTTAAGGTGCTTTTGATACAAATTTGTTTATGCATGTCACGTCTAAAAATGATACGACATGTATTGCAAACCTAGTTAAGCTTAGGACATACCATGGCCAACTCAGGTGATGTCAAGCTCCCTCTCCCTGACCCTAAGCCCCTTATGTTTCATGACACCGGGATATTTTTTCAACTCGTATAATGTCCTATTGTAAATACAAGATATTTCTAGAAAATATTCTCCACATTTCTATAAATATATTCTAAATAAATTGATATAATATTTTAGAAAATCCTATCTGAATAAGATAATAAAATTCACAAAATCTTCGCAACATCCTATCTTGCTTTTCAGGTTTTCTGGTTTTTGAGTTGTAACTTAGAACGGAATATCCCAATAAAAGAAATAAAATTTTGACCAAAAATTAAATGAAATTAGAAAAAACGTTAGAGGAGAAGTAGCAATAGGATTCTTGCCGATGGTTATCAACCTCGGGAAGGGTTAGGTCACCGGTGACTTCGATGAATGATGGTGGTTGCTTGCGAGACCAAATATACCTCCCTCTGTTGCTGCTTTGGGTTGTTCATTTTATTTATCTGTTTCCGCTTTTAATTTTTTTATTTCCATAAATAATTTATTTAAAAACAATATCTTAAGAGGATAGTTGGTCTCTTGTTTATAATATACAAAATCTAGGTAATAGAAAAAAGGTTAAATGATGATGAAGTTGCAATATTACTCTTAAAGTTATAAATATACTTTCAGGTTTTAATTTTCTTTTCTTAATTATTTATTTTATTTTTATTTTTTTATGATACATTCTATAGAGGTTAATAACATTATAAAAAATCAATAATCAATTTTAATATCATGTTAAATATTATTGCAAAACAATAATATAACTTTATATTTAATTATATATAATTGATAACTTCAGACGTAATGCAGGTCAGCGTCTACTGTCTAGTTTTATTTTAATACAAGGGACTAAAAACAGTAAGAAATGTCCAAAGTTGAGGAATAAAACTGATCCAAAAATATCCGTAGCTAAAAAGAAAACTTGTATGGTTCATATGACGAGAATACCCTCTTTTTTTTTCCAAATATAGATATTGGCCACCTCAGAACGAAAGCGCGTTTAACCGCCCAGAGCCTCTCTGGAAATAGCTCCGACGTGGAGCCGACGCTTTTGCTCCCTTAGCGGCACAAAAAGGACTCGTAATAATGAAAGAAGAATTTCCTTAACAGTACAATAATAAATTTCAAAAATTTCAACTGATATGCGTTAGTTGAGATGATAAGATATCTCTTATTTTTAAGTAAGATTTTGGATTCGAGATTTATGAATAGAAAAGATTCCTTCGGGTTTTTGGATGTTAGGTCGTACATACAAAAAAAAAAAATCTAAGATTTCCTTTACCAATTAGATTAAAGTTACTTGATGGCTTTGCCTTCAGAGATAGTTCATTTGAAAGAAACCATAATGCATAGTGCAATTAGGATTGCTCTTGGAGCGGTTATTATTCATATGAGAATCAGTCAAGTTTTGCCAACGAATGGCCATAGTTTACCAAACTGGATTGCTATATATAGGGATGTAAACGAATCAAGCTGAGACTAAATCTACCATGTTCAAGTTTGACTCATTTAGCGAATTATGGGGCTTGGACCCTGACTTGAACTTGGTCAGATCTAATATTTCGAACTGGAACTCGGCTCATTATAATAAACAAAGACTCGCCGTTCCTTTACGAGATGAGCCCAGGAGGAGGATGTAGGGCGGGTACCGAGTGAGTTGTCGATTGTCAAGGCAAGGAGGACAAAAGCGGAAACTAAATTGATGAATTTTTTTTATTTTTCGAAGAAAAATAAAAATATTTTTTTAAAAATAAATAATAATGATAATTATTATAAAAAAATAAAAAACTTTTTAACCTTACGAGTCTCTCAGTTTCTCAAACTGAATATTCAAAAAATGTAATTTCTTCGACTCGGTACGTAATGATACTGCAGACGCTAATTCTATTCTCGAAGAAATTACATTAATAATTTCCGGGCAGCCGCTTGAAACTGCATTTATCAATTACGACGAGTCGAAGCTCCGTGTTTCAGCAAATATTTAGTTTTTATCCAATTAAGCTAATAGTAAGTAAAGTTATCAACTAATGACCTATCTACCGATCAAAAAAATAATGGCATATCTTAATGTCAATACATATATTTTTATATAACGGGATTTTCGGACTTTCCCAACTCATTCCCATGGACGATTACACACGCCTACAAGTGCACATGATGAGTTAACTCAAAGGTGCAGGCTGGTCCCGAGGGATTTGAACCTTAAATGGGAATGATACTTCACATTCTTCTTAACATCAAGTCGGATTATATCTTAAAATACTAAATTTGAATGAAAAGTATTGGGCACGATAACTTCTAATTGCCAATCTCTAATAAAGGGGCTCGATGCAGATGCTCCCACTCTCGATCTGAGACTAAGAGGTTCTACGTTTAATTCTCATTAACGGAACTCCTTATATCCCTTTATTTATTCTTCTTTCTATTTCCTTCTAAATTTATGTATCTGTTTTGTATATAAAAAAATGCGAATCCCTTGATAAATAGTTAACAGTTGTAATCTATAATGCCCAAGGTATCCCTAGAGGGCTTCACTCTCTACATTGATATGTTCAGAAACAGAATGTTGACTTCCAGCTATACTATTCACCAAAGGTGGAAATAAATGGCCGACATGCGTCATCAATGATTCTCGCAAGAGGGAAAAGGAGTAATCTAGCTGGGTTCATTGATCTCTCTAGGCAATAATTAAAGAATATCCACTACAAGAAAAGTTTATTTTACCGTCTAAATTTTATCGATAAATAATTTTTTAAAATTCTATTGACAAATTATCGTCGCTTAATTAACAAATGAAATGTATTCAAATAAAAAATTTTAAATTATTTTTTAGACAAATTACAGATAAATTAGAGATAAAATTTATTTTCAGTAATTTTGACAAAATATTTTGGATGAATTTTGTCAAAAATATTAACTTTTTTATTTTAGAAACTTACCGGCAAACTTTTGAAAAGTAAATTTTGTTAACAAACTATTTTAAAAGTAATGTTTTCGACAAATTATAGGCAAAATTTATTGCTAGTAGTTTCGAACGAAACAATTTGGTCGGAATTTTGTCAAAAATATTAATTTTTATTTTAAAAACTTATTGACAAACTTGTGAAAATTGAAATTTATCGATCAATTATTTTTAAAAAAATATTTTCGACAAATTATAGAAAACTATTTATCAGTAACTATAGCCTAATATCCAAAATTTTATCGGTCCTATTGATCCAAATTGTTCCTTGATCGATTTAGTAATGGTAAAACTCTTCTAATCATGACTTTTATTCCTTTATTTGTGAAAGTGGTCGGATCAACTTAATTTTTCTTGAAATGTTGGGATTTTTTAGTTCAAATTTTTTCGAATTTTAGGTTTTTCACGTATACCCCATTCATTTATAATACTCGAATTTAAGACATTATTAAAGAGAAAAAGATATCAAACAGTCTCAAACAATTCATATTGGTCAGTTAAATATATTTGTTGGAAAAGATAATAATAGAAGAGTTTAGCCTAGATGGTAAGGCGTTGAACTTGACTAAGGAGATGCATGTTTGATTCTCCATGAAGCAACTCTGACGCCCAATTAATATCAACGGTGGACGGATGCCTCCGTGGCTCTGTGGAGCCGGCTTGAGTAAACAATTAAAAAATTTTTTATTTGATGAAATCGGAAACTTCTGACCAACAAGTGGCCAGCAACTAGCGACGAAGATCTTGGTCGATAACTTCCGTTCATTATTTTGTTGATATTTTCTCGATAATTATTTTCGACGAGCACTTTTGCATCGATGATTCTTCGGTTGATAATTTTGTCGTTCTTCATGATTTCGGCAATTTTTTAAGCATTTTAATCACTTATCTTCCACTTCTTGTAAATACATATTTTCTTGCAGTGATCTGAGAAAAGCAGCATATAATTTCTTCCTTTACATCGATTCGATTACACCTTGAACAGTATAAGAACAATAGTCTATTTATAATAATTATATCGATGAAATGGATTCAGATAATACATTCTCTTTTAATGATAGGTTTTGAATTTTCACATAACATAAAATGGCGCTACTGATTGTAATAAGATTTGAGGATAAATCTATTTTTAGCCATACCACATGTTAGTCGACTAATGATCCCTACGAGTCCAATTCTCTTGTAGATACGCCTTACAAGGTACATTCCTTTACTCTCTGACATCCTCCACTTGTTACGTACTCAACTGATGTACGAACGGTCGAATTGGGCTGCCAGCTTCTATTCGACTTCCTTTCATGTTTCAAATTAGGTGCTCGGCACACTACAAGGAGGCACTCAAGTCTATATCCCAAGAGATGACCATGACCCGAGTCAGTCATTCTATCCATTACAGAACTCGATCCCATTAATTGGTGCTCTCACTGAGACAGACTGAAGACCCTCATCCTAGTGGATGGTGCAACGATGGTAGCAATATGCTATCTCAAAAGAAAAAGAAGTGAGAGCCCTGAGATCTATACAAGACTTACGAACATCTCTGCCTCTCAAGATATGCTTTTCACAAAACATCGTGTGGATCACATTATAGGCAGACAATACATCTTGAAAACAAAACAGAAGTGTATTCCATAATGCATGGCAGCGCTTGCTTAAATTTCATCCTAGGATATTTATTATGCCACAATTCTACCGTGCTGGAACTTACATATTTTCTCCTCTCGTATATTAATTTAAATTTTTTAGTTTTAATTGCTTTTAAATAACTGAGTTTATAGAATATTTTATAATATAGTTCAATTTTTGTTAGTTTGCCATCTTAATTCACTTTACAAAAATTCAGTTTATTTCATTATTTATTTTGTTATTGATGTATATATAAATTGTTGAATGATTTTTTTAATGAGATAAAGTTATCGAATATGCATGATGAATTTGTCAACTGAAGTTTCATGATTCAAACGGTTAAGAATTTAAGCTCTTCGATTGAAGTAAAAATTTCACGTTTCTCCCTAGGTTCCAAATAATAGGTCTAGCTAGTTCTACTTCTAAGTGCCATAAGAATTGAAACTGGAGTCGAAATCACTTCACCAATTCCTTAATATTTTCCCTGTACCACATGCCAATTTCGGCAAACGTACACGAAAACTATGCACACTGCTAGCATCTGATAACTCTATGATAGCTGTATTAAAAGGTTATAAAACCATTTCATGAGTTTAGTTGGGATAGATTGTCGAGTTTGCTACTTTATATAGTCTTTTACTTTAAATTTATGCTATTTGTAATGCATTAGCTTGTGGTATATTTTGGAAAGTTATGAATAATTTAGATTGTTTTCAATAGTTTTAAGTTTTCAAGTTCTAAGGTTGCTTACTGTTTAACAGATAGTTCTCGAATAGTATAGGGCAAATTATGTATTTTCGAAAAGCTTATCGAGCCAAAGATCCAAAATTTTATACGAATTGCAAATTAGAGTTGTAGATAATTCGGGTAAAGAAATGCCCTTGATAGGTTCGATTCAATTCGGGCAACTGATCAAAATCAATGATATCTATGTTATTTTAAGCTGACTAAATCTGCAGAGATACACATAAATATTTAGAATATCTTTTGGGATCCACTATGAGCTCTACAACCCAAAATGTAAAATATGCGTCTCTGATCACTTACACACATCTGAGAGATCAGAGAAAAAGGCTTCCTTTAGAGAGTGAAAATTTTTGAGCGGTGAATCGTGTTTAGTTATCGTTTAACGATGTAATGAGAATCCATTACCGGTGTGGTTGTGTTCGTGCAGGTGCCCAGTATGCGATTTGATCCAACGTGATGACCTTGGAAATTTTGATTAAATCCTAAAGGTATGCCGATAATCCTTTCCTTATTTTATTTACATATGTGAATTATGAATTTCCCTTATTGATGGACTTTATTTTTTGCTTTATAAATCTAACACTGGTATCAAAGCCATAGGAATTGTTTCTGTATAGATACATGATAAGTTGATGCGCATGAATATAGCCTGATTCTATGATTGATATTCCTGTTTCGATATCAATATTTCCTGGTATGATTTTTATAATGTTAAATTTTTTGTTTCAAAACGATTTCAACGATCTATTATTTGCCTAATTTCAATATTAGATTATAAATTTATGATCATTCAAAATTTTGGAACATATTACAAATTTTTTATGTTTGAATGAGGAACAACATATTCAAATTTCAGCTACTTTTGAAAGTAGGAGCGTGACTCGTATCAAGATCCGATTGAGAAAGGAAAAGTTGCAATGGATTCCACTCTCCTAGATGGAGCGCATGGCGACGCGTGACATACGCTCTCCGGCCACGGAGACGGGGAAAAAAAGAGGAAAAGCAGGGCTGCAGTGTGCAGCCGCACGCCCTGGCGGTGCATTTTTGGCGCGGTATGCCAACTCCAGCGTCTGGTCGCTGTGCCATTTTCACCTTGCGATCCTAGCCGGATCATCTATATTTTGATAATTTTTACAAAATTTTTGGAGAATAGAAAGTGTCAGAATATTTCCTCAAAGTGTCAAAGCAGAAAATAAATTATTTCTATATTTATTGTACACTATCTGGGACATATGAAAGTTTTCTGAGCCAAATTTTTTTTTTTGTGTGAAGTTTGACTTGCATAAGGATCAGTGTTTTTTTTTTTCCCAGAATTGTTCGGATAAAATATAACTTAATTCAGATTATTAACTCAATCAGGGTAATAAGTCCAGAACAAATACCCCAACATTCTGAAAAATACGATAATTTTTCATGAGAATAAGGAATATGTCAAATATTTTGAGGCCAATTTCTGGTTTTTTGCATTGTATTGAGTGTGTTTCTTTATTTTAATCGCGTATACTTGATTGATTAAAGAAAAATACTATAGTATTAGAAAGTTTTGAATAATTTAGATTGTTTTTGGTTTATTTCGAATAGTTTAAGTTTTCAAGTTCTAAATTTTCTTATTGTTTAGTTGATAATTCTCGAATAATATAAAATAAATTATATATCATTGGAAAACTTATCGAGCCAAAGATCCAAAATTTTTATACGGATTGAAAATTGGAGTTAAAATGGAGAATTATGACTAATAGAAGAAGAGTTTCTTTTATAAGTAAATTCATTCATTACTTATAATAAGGGAGCACTGCAAAAAGGGCAACCTTCAAGTGCATATAAGGAATCAAAATTTGATCTAAAACCTATCTGACCTAGATCATGGCGAGAAGGTTGCCCAACTGAGATATCCAAGTACACTACCAATCCGTAAATTGAGATAAAAGCTTTACTATCACTTACTAAACTATTGATTTCCCAAGTGCTGCTACATGGATTAGTGAAGGTCTCCAGTAGTAATAGCGCATTGCCCTGAATCCAGATTCTGTTCCATTCTCTATGCAAAGCACGTGGCAAGGATAATCAAGAAGAGTAGCATAGCAGATTATCCTTGCAACGATAACCAACACGAGAACGCTCTCAGTAACTTTTTGCAGCGGAAACTACTTTGACACTGCAGCATCTGAGAGTCTCAGTCATTTTCAATTGTAGTAATTGCCATGGTAGGACCATACAGTCCCTATTTTGTACGTATAAAAGTGGGTTGGAGATTTTTGAGATGTTCGGGCTACTCACTGGATGTATGTGACCTAAAATATTGGAAGACATATCAAGAGAAAATAAGGATATTTTGTAGGATTTAAATTTGGAAAATTTTAATTATTTCAGGGGCAGAGATATCACAGACCTATTTAACGCATGGGAATGGGAGGAGAATCAGACGCCAAATAGATGGGGGAGCAATCAAGCCAAGAGAGAAGCTCGAGATCAACTATAAGGTTTTTTTTTTTTTTTAATCTCTCTCTTTTCTTTTCAGCTTATCGATTTGATATATATGCTCGTACTTCCGGTGTATAACTTGTTTATAAGCAACATGAACTAAAACCTAATTTCTTAAGGAAATAATGAAACTCACTCAAATTTCTTCAATTATGCTCTCTCTCCTATGTTTCTTTTCTGATTTGAGTTATATAGATTTTACTAGTGTATAATACTTTCAATTGATTGGACACTAATTGAGATAATCAGGAAATTTAAATGAGCTTGAGAGACTGATTTTAGGTTAAGCCAGTTATAACCTATATAATTTATGTGGGAAGGGGAGATTAATTATCAATGAGATGGATAGGAATGTATCAGGTTATCTTAAATATCCCCATTAGAATTGACATGTAATGAGTTCCCACATCTTAATTACCTAAAAATAGAATCTAGTTATCATGAGGACATCATAGAACTCTAGAATTTTAACTCAAATCATTCAAGTGATAGGTAGAAGACCAAATTTAGGAATATACCCTGGAAAATTGTGAAAATTATGTATGTTCGAACTGACTGAATCCTTTTTTTTTTTACTTGCTTATGTTACATTTTTTTTTTGTAAGTTTCACATTTGATTACCTACATAAATATTGATTTTTTCTAATAATTTAGTAACTAGAAGATTTTCCGACACAGTCTCTGCTTGCAACAATGTTCTACTCATCCCTTTATACTTGTCACGCATGTGTACTTGTGAATTTCTTTATTTTTTTTGTTAACAACTAATAACCTAATTGTGCCTGTTATTTGACCAAATTCCCACTTTTAACATGAACTTTTTGCATAACTTAGGAAGGCACGGACTTTAAAATGTTTGTCCTATTTAGCACGTCGTCTAATTTTCCATGAAAACTAATGGACTGTCGTATATGGATGCTTACGTGGCAAACGACAGCTGATGTGGCCATGCCATGTCAAAGGCATTAAGAAAATGTCGAGTTTACCCTTAAATACTCTTCATTAATTTAAAGTTATCAAGGATACTTTTATAATTTTATTTTCTTGTTTCCCTAAACATCCCTGCAGCTTCCAGAATTTTTATTACATCCTAGGTTCCAAGTACCTAGTTGGAACCTATTTTTCTATTAATAAATAAATTTTAAAATTTAAAATCGATTAAATCGAGTAATTAATATGTGTTTAAATTAATGAAGAGTATTAAGGGTAAACTCAATATTTTCTTAAACATATTTGACATGGCATTGCCACATCAGCTGTCGTTTGCCACGAAAGCATGCCACATAGGATAATCCATTAGTATTGACAGAAAAATAGACAGCGTGCTAAACGGAGTAAACATTTTAAATTTCATGCCTTTCTAGGTCACACAAAAAAGTTTGCGCTAAAAGTGGGAATTCGGTCAAAATAGAAGCGCAATTAGAGTATTTGCCCTTTTGTTAACAGTGTTGTATCCGTAGAAGAGCTCTTGTAGTCTTTAGACTAAAATAGTTCAACAACAAGAAAAATCACCATTTTATGAGCATTATTTTTACCGTTGGATGAGAAGTGTGACCTTTTTGCTAAACACCCATCCCCCCATAGAACGGGTAAAAGAGAACCTGCAACCATTGTCTAAAGGTAGAAATTTCATTAAAAAAATATTATGAGAAAGGAATTTGGGACGTCATCATTGTTTTTGACTTGAAACCAAAATATTCTAAGCTCTATTTTCATCAGTGGGGCTCCTAGGGTTTCAAACCTCTTTGTTCTACATCCTTCTAAGGTTTTGGTCACTTTCTAGTCTTAAATTTTTACCACTTTCACGCATTTTGGCCATTTTGTCATCAGAATTTGTTACCATTTTTTAAAAAAGTTTGGTCGTAAATACGCTTATATTTATATATTCAATCTATAAAAAAAATTCTGTTATTTTATGAGCTAATTAATAGTCACTACCATAAGAAAAATTTCTTGTTTAGGACCAAAATTTGATGTCAAATTGGTTGAAATATATATTAGTCAATATAAAACGAATAATAAAATTACAATAATCATCCATATACTTAATTAAATAAATTAAAAAAATATAATAACCCATAACCGTTCAAATAGAGTTTGCATTCAAAAGGAACAAAGCATAATTAACAAATTCACTATCCTAATTATCATGAACTTCATATTCGGTACATATTCATCCAAACTACCATGGGTGCTAGATGAGCTGTCAGGATCAAGACACTTGGAGTCGCCAAAAGCACCATGTGCATTATTAGATGAAACCATATATGCTTGTAACAAAGATCTTTGTTCTTGCATCATCTCCCTCATAGTTTGCAACATTTCTTCATGTTGCACTCTTCACTCTTGCCTATCCCTGTTCAAATTATTGGACATGCTCCAAAAATTGACCATCCAAGATCATAATGTGAGTTTGCATTTCCTCAGTCTGACGTTGCCATCCAAGAGATGACCCTACTAGATTACATGGATCTATCCCACCACGTAAACGGAATTGGTAATTTAGCCGGTATATCCGTGTCCTTTGGCTACCACGAGGAACTCTCTCCCATATTTCTGCTTGTACTTTTGGGGTTAAAGAATCCGTATCACATTGGGACAAATACTTGGCAATGGCCAATGCGTACTTCCATTGAAAATTATTATACCAAAAATGTAAAATCAATATTTGAAATAATTGAATTCATGCAATATTGATAAGTACTTATGTCAAATAAATAATATAAATATATAATGCAATTGCAAATATGGTACATGATCGATCATCTATCCAAGTCTTGTCTTTCTTTATCAGGTGTGTCTCTTCCAATATTTCTTTTTGTGTTGCCTTCCTCTTTAATTTCTTTTCCTAAAATATTGTCTTGTAAAGTGATCACATATAGAGATCATTAAAAAAAATGCATCTATGCTAATGGACTTACCAATTTCATGGTATGAGTACCCATTGAAATACAACCTCGTGTATGGATGGAGCTCCCTCTCTCTAAAGCTCAATTTTTTTTAGCCGACTTCATTTGAAATTCTTTTGTAATCTATTGATTATTAAGATCTCTCCAAAATTTGTCAATATCAAAGTTGGACGACCTTTTGCCCTTGCATCTCTATGCATATCAGAAAGTCATTTGCTTCCTTTCTTATTGAAAGCCTTCCACATGTGGTATTCATTTGCAGGAACCAAAAAAATAAAGTTCTGATAACAATATAACATAAAAATATTAATTTTTAATCTTAAAAATCAATGTGTATCCTATGATAAGAAATAAGCAATAATGATAAAAAAACTAATCAATGAAGTTATTAAATGGAAAAAGATTTTAAAGGAAAGTAACAAAAAAAAAGCAAGATTAAGGATTCAAAAGCTTTCCATTATACGTACAAACTAGTAAATAACATAAAAATCAAATTTGTACATGTCAACATTACCTTCCAATCTTCAAACCATTTATGACTAAATTCTTACAGAATTTGACTCCAACACTTATAACATGTTTTCAGTTGATTATGAATATGCTGGTTATTGCTTTAGTAGCATGCTTGGACAGCTTGTATCTGTAGTTATATATATATATATATATATGCGTATATAAATAAGAAATATTTACTAATCAAAAAGTAAGAAATATATTATAAATTTATTTCTTAAAATATAACTTACTCAAGCATACCATCTTGCTGGAAAATTGTTGATTAACCTCTCAAGAAGTCGAATGAGGATCTTGAGAAGAAGGCCTTGACAAATCATCTCTCACATCTTGCCCATGTTCAAGTGCATCCACGGGTGTTTTTGGTGACTTAGAGATTTGAGCAGTTGCATCTGTCGATCAAACAAATCTTCTTCTACAACTAGACGTACAAATTCAAGTTGAACTTTGTCTGCATGATATGATATGTGTTTTAAGATTAGTGCTCTAAATCCAATCACATATGACGTAATTAGAGTAATCTTTATTCATAAAAAAATTGAGGCACTTAATGTTCGCCATTTGCTATGAATTTTTTTTACCTATTATGACGAAACCCATAAATTCAGGCACTGATTTTCAGGTCATGATGAGATCATGCTAGTGAGATCTACATTTTATAAAGCTTAATTTAAAGGCTCTTAATAATAGGATCACTAAATAAGGGATCGGTGACTTGGTAAGACTCATTACATGCATTATAGTAGTAGGTAATTGATCTCACAGTTACTTGCGAAGAGTTACTAGTGTAAGAGTGCAGGTGCTCATTATGGAATGAGGTCATTGAACATACTCAATGGAGGAAGTCTAATGGAATCTAAAATAAATATTAATAGGTTATTTCTCAGGTGATAATAAGTGTAAAATGCAAATTTTCATTAAATCTAAAATTACCATATTATCTCATAATTGTTAAATTGTGGTTTTGGTCTATTCCTTAACATGACTCTATGAGACATGTGTCAGGTATTTTGGACCTAGTGAGACTCTTATGGTGGTAGTGAGTATTTAATAAGGGATCGATTACTCCAAATGGTAGAAAAGGAGTTTTCAATATTTCATAATTGAGTCAAATATTTTAGAATTGAAAGAAATATGAATAAGTATTGGAGTTTGACATATTATCCATACGTTAACTTGTCTGGGATATTGTATAATCAAATGATCTAATTACACAGGAACTAATCACTGAAGGGTATTCGATCCTTAGATTGAAGTCCTCATTATCTGGATTATCATAACATATTGCTAGACGTCAATTTGACTCGTGGGTCTATCTAATAAAGAGTTAATTGGATAATCTTATTAAAAAGTTTAATGAGATTAATAATGAATAAGAGTGTATTTATTAGGTCTACTGTCATTTTAGTGTGGAGCTCAATGGGCCACACACTGTACAAGTTTTTCTCTCACCAATCTTTAATAGTTTAAATTTTGGATCAGACTATTAAATTTTCGCTAGTATGAAATGAGCCCATAACGGTCTTACACCTTATTGGATAAGAAAATCATGGAATTATATATTTGATTGAATTTAGAGAAATTTGATTATTATTATTCTCGATTATACATGCACATAAACTACCGAATTTGATTTGGTTAAACACAGAAAGATTTACATCTCATATTTATTCTCTTTGTAATCAAAGATATCAACCTAACCAAAATCGCATAGCCATATCTCGAGTAGCCATTGCAATAGAATAATATTTCCCAATTCCTACGCAAGTATCTCAGGATGAGTGGCTGGTGTGATCTTTGTTTACTAAATAAATCAATCTTATATTTGCCAGCAAGATAAGTGTGTGTGTATGTATATATACAATTGGGTATTATAAATGCAATGTAGCTTTTTGAAAAATGTTTCATTGCCTTTTCTAGGAAACATACAGGGAAAAGGAAATATTTTTGCCTTCTTATCTGAGATTAAAAGTGGGTGAATTGAGAAGAAATTTAGAGAGATACACAATTGTAATAGTGACCAATTATTGAGAAAGTGTTTCTCACTTCTTACAAGATACCTTGTGTAAATAACATGCAAGGCATACACTTATGCACCTAATTAGAGGATCGACGCCAACAGCTTCATGATCAAACTATGTGGTTCATGTGTACATCATTGGAGGCAGTCAGCCAAGGATTCAACACAAGAACCAATTTAGAGTTCTTATAGGTATGATCTCAAATATCCTTGTTAAATTAATTTTAAATTACTTCAAAGTGATCGTTGGATCAAGAATAAAACTTTGAAATTGTACTTCTGTTGCGTTATGATTTCCAGTAGTGTGGGATAGTGGTTTTGGAATATAGACATTGTGAGAAGGTCCATATCGTGGTAGCCCATAAGTATTTCTTCCTTATTGATCCATAATTACTCCATGTATACTTAAAAAATTTGTATTTGTGCCAAACATATGGATGTTAGATCTTGAAAATTGCAAATGTTGAGATGAATAAGCACTATAGGTTATAAGTTTGGCCTGGAGCTAATCTTACAGAATATGATGGGGACGAGTATGGAGCATGAAATGGCGGCAACTAAGCACCATGCTCAGGATGTGGTGCATGATTGGGATTGCCTTTAGCTAGTTAAGCAGGTCTAGATGATCCTTTACCTTAGCTATCATTGACTTTACCCTTGTTTCTAAAATTGCAACATGGTGGCTGAGACATCTGCAATTCATTTCGCGTGGAATAATACATAAAAAGGAATAAAGTGAATGTAGCAATAAAAAGATAGTATATTGAGTAGAAAAAAAAAAGAAGCGTTCTTTTACCTTGTTATGTGAAGGAAATGTTGAGATGGACAAGAAGAACGATGAAATAACAGCGAGAGAAATTGACTTGCTGAGGGTTGTTAAAAGAACAGCTCGAGTTGAACAAGTGGAGAAAATGGAGAGCAAATGCGAAAGAAGAGAAGAAAATGTGGGAAGATATTAAGTGTATTGATGGAGATCTTTTAAATAGAGGATACTTAGGGAAGTTAGTTGCCAAAATCTTTGAAATGTAGTTGCAAAGATTTAGTTGGTTTCCAAGATTAATTATGGTTGGATTTTCTGACCATTTGCAGGCCAACTTCTAGCCATATACCTCGATTAAAAGAATTTAAAGATGCGGGTAGTGATAATTCTTTGATATGGCACAAAGTATACCTATCGACATTGTCGTGCTATGATAAATGGATCATATTTTTGATACCTTGTTTAATGTTGAACTTCGACAATATTGCACTAAGGGTGAACTGTTCTAGTACCCCTTCCTAGAGATGGATCGAGCCAGTCACACCAAAATAACATAACTATATTGCGAAAGGATCCAAGGTATTGTAGTTTCACAATTTCTTGCAAGATCACCTAATAGTAAATGGGTGAACCACCAGCATTAGTTGATGAAACCCACACTCCATAGTTTGATGTCCTCTTGCCAATACTCCGAGAATATGTATGAAATTTGTATTCATTTATGAAATATTTATGCCACGTCCTTACCTCCTGGTTTGGACCCTATGCCAATAGTCAATGGGTGAACCATCAGCATTAGTTGATGAAACCCACACTCCATAGCTTGATGTCCTCTTGCCAATACTCCGTGTATATGTATGAAATTTGTAATCATTTATGAAATGTTTATGCCATGTCCTCACCTCCTGGTTTGGACCCTATGCCAATTCATGTAGTACAAGATCTGTGAATTGATTTATTGGGTCAAGGATTTGAAAGCAAAACAAATGCTAATCATTGATAATCGCAGGAAAACTATTAAGTTGTGAACATTATAATGATAAAAAAATTGAATAATACGAATATCATTATACATACGTATTTGGTAAACCACTTTGTGAAATGATGTTCAATGAAGTAACTAATCTCAGCTGCAAAAATGTTGTTGGATGCAATGAAATATCGATAAATATAGCATATGCCATAAGTGTCATCTCTTGAATCAACAGGGCAATGTTTCAAAGGAGATAAAAAATAGCATAGTAGACTCACTCAATAAATTGTCTCACCTCTTAGCAGTTGATCAACCATGTAGTATTGCCGATCTTAACTCATCATCATCTAGATACCTAGTTTTACATCCTCTAATGACATGACCTAGGAGATTGAAAATTGTATTCGATGTATTGAAGGATACACCCCACCATCATTATTGCGATGCACTCTTGTTCGAATGGTAAGCACATTGGACTTGAAATAATATGAGCAAAAGTTAATTATTGGACTTGAAATAAAATGAGCAAAAGTTAATTGTCTCTCTACATAAATATGCTTTGAAAATGGATCCTTTAACTTGTGTTTTTTACTTCACTGTTTTCTTCGACTTACTAAGATAGCTAAAATATTTCATTTTTCATTAAGGGCGCCACACCTAATAACAATATAGAAAATAAATGTTAAAAATTGAATGATTAAGAGTCAATACCTTTCAAAGGGGTGCATCTAATGCGAACCTTGCAAACAAGTGATGAAACTCGATATCAAGTATTATAATAACCTCACTAACATGTGACGAAGCTCATATACGACTAAGGTCTCTAGGAACCTGTCCTTGTCAAACTTAAATGATAGAACAGTGACCCGTTACCTATAGAGAATTAAGAGCCTTTGTATGGTGAAGATATCACAATCAACTATGGAAAGGTTGATTGACAAGTCGAAGATGAATGCCAGGGAAAGCTCCAATAAGTTCATTAGTTATTCAAAGAACTAAAGAGAATAAAATCTTACACTTTATTGATCCATAAACTAAGTCTATAATTCGTTCAACCCCCAATATCGGCCTTTAAATAGGCCAAAGTGTAATATTTACATATGTATAACCTTTCTAAATGATTCCATGGGATAGGAAACTAATTAAACGGTTACCCCATAGGAAATTGTGAAATAAAATCTATATCTTTAGAATTATAAAAATTGGAAGTAATATGACTATTTAGGGAATGTAATATATTTCTAGATGGCTCCAATATATCAAAATATATTTTGCAAGGAATCTTCTAGTCTTGTGCTCTTTTGTGACCTTTGAATCTTCTTTCCTGTTTGGCAGTTCTTGTTTTCCAATCTTGATGCTCTTAAAATATATTTATAGAGAATAATGTTTGTTCTCCATTTTGGATGGCATATCTAATGACTTTGATATTGTGAATCCATGACATCACTTGTCAGTAAATCTCCCTTCAATCTTCTAGCGTAAGCTCTTATCACCAGATCAAGATGAACATCAATTTTATTATTCAAATCCATGCATTGGATCACATTATTCCCTTTCTCTTCAAAAAAAAAAAAATTGTCCTCAAATCATGATCTACATCCAAAAAAGATGAATTACTAATTCTGAAAGTATTAATATCATTATATTCACCTAGTTATTTAAATTTATAAGCATCATTATTAATGCGCTCGAGAACTTGGAATGGTCCATTTCCATGAGGAAGTCACTTTGAATATCTTTGAGCGTGAAGCCTCTTCTTCCTCATGTGCCACAAATCACAACCTCCTAGATCAAAAACAAATTTCTTGCCCGGCCTTATGATTGAACGTTTCTCATAACCCTTCACCTTCATCTCAATGTTAAGTTGTTTCCTTCCATTAATTTTCTAAACAACTTCAACGTTGTTTTGTCCATACACATTCACTCAGTCAAATAAAGATAAATTAGTAAGAGCATAAAGATATGAATGAAGCCCATATGTAATCTCTAAAGGTGACAATCTTGTGATCAAACAACCAAGGCTATTGCAAGAAAAGTCAATACACGATAAATATTCTTCTCATGCTTTGTTATCAATTTTTACATTAAAATTTAAAAACAATAACTTGTTTCCATGTTTTCTGAAATTCTTCCATGAGTAGCTCAAAAAGTTAGTTACTTTGTTTAGAATATGTATACCACGTATTCTCACATTCTCTCTAAAAAAGAAATCAACACGTATTTTCACATTCTCTCTAAAGAAGAAATCAACATGCATGGTACCATCCATTATCTCACATGAAACATAGTACCAATATAAACTAAATGAGCAATAGAACCCACTTACCTGACTTACCAAAGTAGTTGATTGTCAATCTTTGATTGCCTTTTTCTTTTCAACAAGATTCTCAATCTTTATAACGCTCACAATAATATCAAGAAACACAATTTTATCCATGTAAAGAGTGTAATTTCAAGTTCAATAAATAATAACTCTTTCCTTGCGGCCTCTAAAATAAATCTTGGGTATTTAGCATGATCATCAAGACTCTTACTAAAATGAATATCATCTAAGTAGTAAAAGTATACAAATCATGGCTCATAAGTCTCATGAAGTACCAGATGAATAAGTCATTCCAAAAGACAAAAATAATCTCTTATTCAAACCATGTGGTGTTTTGAATGCAATTTTGAACTCTTCAACTTCTTGCAACCAAACATGATGGAAATTACTTTTAAAATCATTCTTCGAAATCATATATGCATAATGAAATCCATCTAGCATATCATTCGCATAAGGAATTGGATTAGGACACATTACCATGATGTTTGTTGATGGATTGAAAATTAGCAAACACCCTCTTCGCTTGATCCTTATGCTTTTTAAAATCATCTATCTTATCATGATTGCTCCTATGATTTGATTGGTTCGAACGTAATCCTTGATGCACTCCATCGAATTCCTACAAGTAATAATTAATATTGTTAGGCAAGAATCCGACATGATTGCCAGTAAAAAAAAGGAATCCTTATACATTATCATAAAAGGCTGATTTAAAAGTGCAACTTTTTCAATCTCAATTTTGTTTGTAAAACTTTGTTTTTCCTCTCTAACAGTCACCAATGATATAGCACTCTCATTGTCTATCTCCTCAATTTCTTTTCTCTTGTTTTCTTTTCCCTCAAATTAAGGGTCTTTCTTTTCCTCTCTCAAGTTCTCATTTGTCTGTTTTTTTTCTCATTCTTAACTTTCATATTCTTTTCATCACACTCTTTCTCTTTATTGCACTCTTTCTTTTGTTCACCATCTCTCTCTCTCTCTCTCTCTTTTTTTATCACACACTCTTTCTTAATCACTCTTTTAATTTTCATGCATTTGTATAATACTCATAGCTTGTTCAGTATCCTTGGAGAGCTTGGAATAAGAATTGCATGATGGCACTTTGTCTTGCTTGGGGGCTGATCTTCATGAACTTGTAGAACCATGCTTGTACTCCATTCATCCATGTTTCTATGCTCCAACTGTCATTCAACTTTCATGGCATGGAGTAACATATCTTTGAACTCCCTATAACGCATCGCCACTTCATCCATAATCTCACGATTTGATCCACTTATGAACCTATCCATAGTGACTTCTTTATCCTCCTGTATATTGGCTTTTACCATTGTAACCTCTATCTCTTTGTAGTAATCAGAACGCTTTTGGATTCTTGACTTAGATGTTGTAATTTGTTGTACAACTCCTGATGGTAGGAACTTGGAATGAATCGTCTCCTCATTATTGACTTCATCTTGTTCCACATCTCAATGGGCCATTCTCCATTCAATCTCCTACTTGTAACAAGTTAATCCCACCAAATAACAACATAGTTAGAGAATTGAAATAAAGCACGTTGCACATTTTTCCTTTCAGAATAGTTATGTTGATTGAAAACTATCTCCATTCTTTCATCCCATAAAAGATCAGTTTCGGAGTCATTTTTGCATGGAAGATGGGAAGCTCACCTTGGTGATACCCAAACCCCGATCCTGCCTTGCTCTTCTCAATTCTTTATCTTCATAAGGAAATTGAAATCTTTTTCCTTTTGCTTCTTCCTCAAATCGGTCCATCTTCTTATGGATTTTCTCGAATTCAACTTCTACCGTCCTCCTGACTTTATGTGCGAATGCTTGAAGTTGTACCTCTACGAATGATATTTCCTCTTGATTGTGTGACATGGTTGAAAACCTACAAAGGAAATATTAGGACCTCACAAGCACTCCCTCATGTAGTTCACTCAAGAATAGATTCACTCAATTTTTTCCCGCTCGTATTTGCTCTAAACGGATTTTACCCTCTAATAATTTCACCACTCTTGCATTTTTTCACTCATATATCCTATTATAGTTCTTTTCGAACTAAACAAAAAATAATCAGAATTTCCCGCGATAATTCACCACGGCTCACAAAGATTTGAAAAGAGAATGTAGGGCTAGGCTCCAAAGTTCCAAAAAATAAGAGTAAGAAGGCAATTATAGATTAGAGAAAAATAGATCAACAGAAAAGAAATAACTTTGAATGTGAATACTTACAAACGACCAAGAGAATCGTAAGATTTGTTAGGGGTGTGCATGGGTGCTCGATAGGGTAAGTTCCGGGTAAATTCTAATGGGAACATCGTAGGTTCAGAGTAAAAAAATTAGAAATCGGTTAAAATAGGTTCCGATTTCGATTTCGATTTCATTAAATGTGTGCTCGGGTACCTGTGCATACCCCTAAGATTTATTTGCTTTTCTTTTCCTTTCTTTCTTCTTTTATTCTTTTCTATTACTACTTGGGGTGAAAATTTCTTTAGCACCATTCAAAGATGTGTTTTTATATCTAACACTAGTTTATATCAATTTCAAAAAATAGCACCACTATTTAGAGTCTCTAGTAAACTTTTTTAATAATCCCAATCCTACCGCTTTCATTTGTAACCCTAACTCTCCAATCTCCTCTTCTTCCCAATCTTGCAGATTGGTGAAGCTCCTCGCCTGAAGCCTCCACCACCTCAACCGAACTCGCCCGAAGCCTCCCCCACCTTGCCCGACGCCTCCATCTCGCCCAACCGTCCTCTCCAGAAGCTTCGGCTCCCGGCCGCTGCTCCTCCTCCTCTTGGCCATCCTGTCTAGAAGCTTCGGCTCCCGGTTGCTGCTCCTCCTCCTCCCAACCATCCTCTCTATCTCGGCCGAAGCTTTAGCATCACCCAAAGCTCCGGCCGATTGTTGCTCCTCTCTGCTGCCTCTCTCGCCTGACCCAACTCCTCTCCTCTCTCGCCCAAAGCTCCAGCCATAGCTTCCGCCCATGACTACTCAACATTCACCATTGTAAAGTATGTGTAGATTTAGGGTTTGAAGTCTCGATTGTTAGGGTTTAAATTCGGGAGCAATTTGTTCAAATTAAGGACCCGTTTAAATTGATCAGGACCTGATAATTGTTCACTGCTTGTTGGATTTTTGATTTGCTACATGGCATGATGAAGTCTCGAGTTTTAGGGTTTGAAGTCTCGATTTTTAGGGTTTCTTGTATATCTGCATTGAACATCTTAGAATTTATCGAAAACTTGGGCTATGAAAAGGTTCAGTTTCTGGATTTGATTACACTTGCTATGCAACAGCGGAAAATGAAAAACTCGCCTTTTCTATTGCACATGCATATGGTTTTGCGTCAGCTGCTACATTCTCTAGTTTGTAGTCCTCCCCACCAAGGTCTTGATTGTATGGTGTACAGTCGTAGTCAAAATATATTGATGATTGCAGGATCAAGGCCATAAGAAGAGGTATAAAATTTGTGCTGGGAAACGAACGAAGGCTCCCGTGTTTCGTAGCCCCTACACTGACCTAGATCGCCATTTATGATGTCATGTCATGTTGTTAGGAAATCTTAGGAGCAGACATTTTGATATTTTGTTATCAGTTTATGTTGGGATTGACATTCACTGTACATATTGACCTCATCTTTTGGCAATGATATACAAGTTAGGATCATCCGGTTTATGTGCAGTGATGTTGGTTGAGGTATCTTGTTGAAAAGAGAAATATACAATAGGTCCCAAAAAATGTCCAATAGATCCCAAGAAATCTTAAATTGGTTAAGAAAAAGTCAAGATAGGTCCCGAGATATATATGGGGACTGGTCTTGACAAGTCTGAAATAGGTCCCAAAAAATCACCCCTCACGTGTTTCACTCGAAAGATTATTCAACTCAATTCACTCATGTTTCTCTCAAATATTCGGTTTTTATCCTCTAATATGCTCTTCGCTTTGGCCTTTTTCCACTCTTGTTGCCTTTTTTAGTTCTTAATCAGACTCAAGGAACAACCAAGAAACTTGCAGCAATTCAAGTATGGATCCAACCAAAATAAATCAGAAGGATCCCTAGGGTGAAGAGTCAAGGAAATAGATGAGTAGGAATCTTAAACATAAGAATGATGGAAAAGGAATGATTCTGAGTAAGAAAACTAGGTGGATTTATGATTGATGAGTTGATGCTAAGACAGTATGATCTCTTCTTCACTTCCCTTGATTTCTTTCTTTCTTTTGCTGTTGATACTTTTTTTCTTTTTCTGCATGAATTTTTTTCTTTTTTTTCTTTTATGCAAGAAAATTCAATAATGAACTAAGAAAAGAAAGGATAGATTTTAGCAAGAACGAAGAAGAAAATAATGAAAAGGGATAGATGAAACCTGTCCTAGAACCAAAGCTCTGATACCAACTGATGCGAACATTACCAACACGTGGCAAAACCCGACAATAATATATGGTTGAGAACCCCAAGATCTGCAAAGAACAAGTTTCGAAGGCGAGTTTTGACCCGCTACCTATCGAGATAGGAACAAAACTGCGGTTTGGAAAGGACGCCACACCCCGAGGATCGAAGTGATAAGTCCGGTTGTAGAACGCCACAAGAAACCTTGATAATTTCTACGAGTCTTCTCAAGAATCAAGAAGAGCGAATTCCTCACGAAATTATGTATTGAATAACAAAGACATCTCAAATTCATCCATCCTCATCTCCAGCCTATAAATAGGCCAAGATTATAAGATATATGAAATATTATGTTGTTAGATTACCTCCTATTTAATAGGCAACAAAAATATTGTAACTACTCTCTTAGGAAATAATGGAATATTACCCCTAATATTCTGACTTAGTAAATAAAGAAAGGTAATATTTGTCTTTGACCAGAATTATTCATCCTTGACTGGAATCTTCTAAAACTTCGATCATGTTGATGTATGTTGTTGGCACTTACGGACTTGCTTCAACATGCTTCATTGAATTCGCTTGAGTCCAAATTTCTCGAACCGGCCCATTGAGATCTTCTCTAAATTTCTTGGCCTGTGCCCTCGCAATTGGCCCGCTTGGAATTCTAACCGGATCGCTCGCACCATGCTCTTGATTTGCATCAGAAATGTAGCCTTGTAAACTTGAGACACACCCATGAATTCTTAGATTACCTTAACCATGTGTCTATATGCATGTCGTGGATCCTCATATCCTAGTATTGTATTGTTGGAGGAGCCACATTAAAAAGTTTGATTAGATATACTGTATGTGGTTTTTTCTCACCATGATCAGTTCAGTACTAATAATTAGATTTAAAACCATGCATGTAAAAATGATCCTTGACTTCATCGGGGAAGGGGGATTATGGCTCACCACCACAAGTCTGTTTTAAGAAAATTTCAACACCATCTAAGAACTTCAATCCAGTACCCCTACAACCAAGATAATTTCTATTATACATCCAAGACCTATGAGAAGGATTTTCCATATGCATTTAATGATTTAGAATAATTTCTTGAAATGGGCTACAATAACGTCAAATTTTAAGAAATGACATGACAAAACAATCATATAATGCACTGCAACCAGTACTGTATGAGACAATTAATTAATTAATTAATTATATAAAATAATTTATCATCAAATTTCTAAAAATGAAAATATAATATACATCTTTATTTATATGGATTTATTATTATTAATAAAATAATTGCCAATTTTAGCAAAAATAAGTGGTTCTTCATTCTTTACATTTGCTCATTAAATGTATTGTATATTACCTCTCAATAAATGTTTGAACGAATATTCTATAAAAATAATATAATTATAACTAATAATAAAATTAATACATTAGTACCAATATTGTAGAATAAATAAATGCAACATAATATTTTTTTTATATATACATAGTATTTAGATCTTTTTATTATCCATTTACCATTATTTTGCTTAATAATTTCTAATTTCTTAATAAATACTGAAGACACGATGAACTGTTTGCGAATCCACACACTAGTGTATTGGAAACTTCTAATACATGGTATACATCTCTGTATCCAATCCTTGATTCTCGTCATTACTCCTCCATAATGGGAGTTGCTCGAACATTGAGCTTGTATTGAAGAAGAGTAAACCGAGAGGTAGAAAGTCCCTTGGTAAGAACATCAGCAATTTGATTAGATGTACCAATAAATGGAATGGCAAGATATGCTTGTGCTTAATGCGTGCATGAAAGACGAGATTCTTCATCAAATAGATAGCAGAGAGATTGTCACACCATAGAACCGAAGGGAACCAAGAGCGAAGACCAAGTTCGTAAAGAAGAGATTGGATCCATATGAGTTCTATTGTGGTATCACTAAGACTCTTATACTTGGACTCTGTACTAGAACAAGCAACATTCCACTGCTTCTTGGAACTCCAAGAAATCAAATTGGATCCCATGTAAATGGCAAAACCACTAATAGAGCAACAATCATCAGAATTATCAGCCCAATCAGCATTAGAGAATACATGAAGGGAAAGGGTCGGGTCCCGTCAAAGATGCAATCTAAAAGTGATTATGCCCTTTAAATAGTGCATAATTTGCTTGACTGTTGTATAAACTGACAGACATGTTGAACAGCATAAGAAATATCCAGCCTTGTAAGAGTCAGACACTGAAGAGAACCAACCATGTGAAGGTAGGATGAGGGATCAAGCAGAGGATCCCCATCAGAGACAGAGAGATGAGAACTAGACTCTACGAGTGTGGAGGACGACTTACAATCCAGCATATCTGTTCGAGCAAGAATAGAGTGAATATACTTGTATTGAGTTAGAAGAAGACCATCCTCATGAGTATGTACTTCAATGCCAATGAAGAAAGGAAGGGCCCCAAGTCTTTCATCAAGAATTCCTTTTGTAAGGAGTCCAACAAGCCCGTGAAGGGAGCATTTGGAGAGCTAGTTAAAATGATATCATCCACGTAGATTAGAAGAAACATCACATAATCAAAGGCACGGAAAATGAATAAGGATGTATCAGCAGTAGACCCAACAAAGCCAAGCTGTAGTAAGAACGTGCTGAGGCATAAGAACTAGGCTCGGGGTGCCTGCTCGAGACCATACAAAGAGCGTGGAAGCTTGCACACATAATGAAAGCCTATGCAAAGAGATAGCAAGAGACAGTGTCGTACAAATAATAACAGGTTTGATAACATGTATTTCTTTGTTATAATATAAATATAAATTAACTCAGGTGCTGTTGATGTTAGTGAGCTGGTTTCTTTGCCGACTGAATGCTAAGATTGAAATAACGCTTGTTGGGAGAAAAGCTTGCACATATCTATAATGTATTGAATGCTTGAAGAAAATCTCTCAAAATTTCTTATCTGAATTTCAAGATATATGATGTATTGGACAACTGAAGTTGAAGTGAGTGCTTCTGTCCATTTTCAGAGAAATTGACATGGTCTGAACATCCTTAAAAATTAGTGAGTTTCAAAGTTGAAAAAAGACTATTAAAACTCTGATGACATTTAAAAAAAAAAAAAAACTTCTGACACTAATAGAACTCTACTTAGCCAACTCATTAATTGTAATTTCAAGTGGTTTCCGTCTAATTTCATTATATGATTGGCCAGAAAAAGAAAAAAAAAAAAAAAGAGGGAATGTAGTTACCGGCTATAAATTGGGCGACAATGGGACGATGGAAAAGCAAAATATTTTTACCCAGGCTAGCGGACGAAAGTGCAATATAAGTGGACGATAAATTTATCGACCAAAAGTTGAGCCTAAATCCGGCGATTAAAAGCCGTCAAGTTTCAGACTAACATGGATAATCTTTAGACGATAATAACAAGTATTGTTGTAGTAGTATCACAAATTAATAATATTTTGTACTTTCCAGTTTTTTTTGTTTTAGAATTTTATTATAAAAATTTAAATTATGGAATTTTATTAATTTATGTCATCACATTAGTACTATCATATGATATACCCATTATATAAAATAATCTCTCGGATTCTAGAGGGCATAATCTAATACCTACTTTTGATGTAACAAGGGTCATAATAGGAAACAGAGGATCATTCAGTAAAAAAAAAATTCAAAATCTCAAATTTTTAATGAAATGTAGTCATTTTCTGTTATAATATTTATGAATATTTTTATAATTACGATCACACAATTTACAAGTAAAAAAAATCACAAATTGATTTGTACATAATTAAGGGTGACAAGATGATGATCAAAATCTAGTGGTGATCTGATGAAAAGTTTTTGACTTAACACTTAAGAATTAACTCAAATAAACAGAACATGCATTTAAACTGTGAGAAAGTGTACGAGATCTAGAGGTTTGATTTCCCATGAATGCGTAGTCTTTGACGAGACCACCTACACATGTCTTACACATGAGTTACTTGAATTTATAGGGTTGCATTTATGGATTCATGAAAATAAACTCCTCATTATTAAAAAAAATTAACTTACCTGGGAAGGCTCATTTATTAGAGAGACATAGACATCCAACATCAATCATGCATATGAGTTAGTGGATATCGCCAAGTACAAGAAATTTCGATGTTAGCAGTTTTTTTTCTTTGTTTCCCACTCGATATCCGGTACCCGAAGGTTGGCTGACTAATCCGGATTCGGGTAGAGTTGGACGGTTTCCCGGAGACCTCTCCCAAGAAGGTCTGCTGCTTTCACGCTTTCACAAGGGCTCAAATCCGGCACCTTTGCTTAAGGGACACAAGTCCCTTCCACTTGCGCCAACCTTCGTTGGTTATGTTAGTGGTTATAACACGTCAATCATGCCCCCTCAAACCATAGATTTTTTTTTCTTAATAAGTGTATTATGTTAGATAAGTGGCAAGTTAATTAGAATTGAAAATGTAAATATGATTTTTGTAACAAAGTAAGATATTTGTAACTTTTTTCTACAGTTAAATAAATCACTAACTTTTTGCATTTCTCATGATGTACTCATCATACATAAAACTTTTTTCTCTCATTTGGAGAGGTTATTATGTGTAATTTTTACACACATGATAGTACCAACATAGTGATACAAACTAATAATATTTAACCATTTTAAGATTTTTTAGTAAAATTTAATATAAAAAATAATCATATTAATAGTTGAATCATATTTATTTATAATATTATGTCGATACTATTACGTATATATCTATTACATTCAAAACTTTTCTCTCGTGGTCCATTTTACCTTAACAGTTTCTCGGATAGCCCTATCCATATAAGACAAGTGGCAGCCTCCTATTGACTGAAAAAGAGGACAATCACACATTTTTACTTTATGTTATTTCAATCGTCCCCCTAATCCCGAGTGGATCAGTTGTAATAGAGACTGGCAAATGGACCAAGAAAATCAAACACTTCAAAATACCACCAACCAATGGAAGTAGAGATAAAGATCTTCTGAGATGAGGACGGTCACCTCTTCAAATCATATAAATACCAGCCAGCAATGAACCGAAACTTACACAAACTACGTAGTAAATTCAAACATTTCAATCATCTATTCATCAACCTCGAGATCACTGACTGCCATGGCCACTTCGACAATGGCTCTCTCCTCCCCGTCCTTTGCTGGACAGGCTGTTAAGCTCTCCCCCTCCAGCCCGGACATTCTTGGAAACGGTCGTGTCTCCATGAGGAAGGCCGTCACCAAGTCTGGGAGCCCCTGGTATGGTCCGGACCGTGTTAAGTACTTAGGTCCTCTCTCCGGCAAGCCCCCAAGCTACTTGACCGGAGAGTTCCCTGGTGACTACGGGTGGGACACTGCTGGACTCTCAGCTGACCCTGAGACCTTCGCCAAGAACCGCGAGCTCGAGGTTATCCACGCTCGATGGGCTATGCTTGGCGCCCTTGGATGCGTTTTCCCAGAGCTCTTGGCCCGCAACGGAGTCAAGTTTGGTGAGGCTGTCTGGTTCAAGGCCGGGGCACAGATCTTTAGCGAGGGTGGGCTTGACTACCTTGGAAACCCTAGCTTGATCCATGCTCAGAGCATCCTGGCCATCTGGGCCAGCCAGGTCATCCTCATGGGAGCTGTTGAGGGATACCGCATCGCCGGTGGGCCGCTTGGAGAAGTCACCGACCCACTCTACCCTGGGGGAAGTTTCGACCCTCTCAGTCTTGCAGATGATCCGGAGGCCTTCGCAGAGTTGAAGGTGAAAGAGATCAAGAACGGGAGGCTCGCGATGTTCTCGATGTTCGGGTTCTTCGTGCAGGCCATTGTGACCGGGAAAGGCCCTCTGGAGAACTTGGCGGACCACTTGGCCGACCCGGTCAACAACAATGCCTGGGCATACGCCACCAACTTCGTCCCCGGAAAGTGAGAGACAGGGTTGTGGTGTCTCAAGTGGTCTGCTGTTGCCTCCCACGGAATAGAAATTGGTGATTTGGGAACGCTGGAATTTGATTTAGACTGCTGTAATTGATCTCGTGTGATTATATCAGTTTGTCTTGAACTATCTGAAGCATGAAAACAAGACGTGCATTGAATATTACATCCCTTATTTATTTGTGGAATGGATCTCCATTTCTTTTGTCTAACTATCCTCTATAGTCTATATATCTTAATTTACTGGACACAGATCCATGCTACTCAAAAAAATAAACAAATGTGAAATATTGGAATGAGATCATATAATTAGATAATTTATTTATAATTTAATTTGTTAACTTATAGTAGTAAGTACAACATTCTCAGTTTTCATTAGTATATTATATCAATTTTATCCTTTCAATTTTATAATTCCTGACAGATTTTAAATTTAAAATTATAAATATTGAGTGATGTGGAGTGAGATAAGGAAATTTGAGCTACTAACGAAAGATTTTTCTCCTTAAAATCATAGATATAGAGTGAATAGAAAATGATCAAAATTATTATTTTATCATTAATGTGGAAATTATATAGATGTTATAAATTTTAATATGTAAATCAAATTGAGAGCAAATATGAAAAACGAAAAAAATAACAAACTTCCTAAACATTTGCATATAATAGAATACATATATGAGACACATTATTGAAAGATTTTCACTCTCAAAATATTGCGATTCTCTAAGAAAATTTCTTCTAAGCCAACTTTCCTGTATAACCAATGTTCAATTCCTCTTGTTGCAATGGCTTTGTTGATATAAGAATTTACTGGGTCATTCAACTCCATAAACTGAAAATTCAAATCTCGGCTATATTATTAATAATAAGTACCTTTAATAATCTCGATTACATAATCTTTGGTAAAATTATATAGTTATTTTAAAGGTTCATTCAGTAACAGTAATATTGTACGTGATGCATTGGTTTTTACCCGGGGTATTTTTTGTTTTTTTAGTCCGAACCACTGGTATCCAGTAACCCAATGAACCATGACTAATTTAGTTTGAATCAGGAGAGCCCACTACGGGGTAATGCTCTCTCAAGGTAAATTATTTCTATTTACAAGATTTGAAACCAAGAACTATTCCAGATAGTTAATCTAGGGATTACTTGTACAACTTCATTTAACACCTTTTACAATATTTAGTTTTGTGTCACGTACTGCCTCTTCTTCTTTCGTCAATTGTTTCATTCCTACATGTAAATACAAAATCGAGCGTTGGGACTAGTTTGCATTATTTCCTAGTATTATTTTACGTTTAGGGTAAATAGGCTACAAATGATATTTTCTGAGATATTATACATTGTCACAATTTTCAAAATAATAATTAAAGCTGATATGTGTTGTATGTTTTTATTCATGAACTGTCGCTAGTGCTTACTATCTTTGCATTTTCTCCGTTGATGATCACGTGGCAATCCATGGGGTGTGCCGCAACAAGGGGCGTATACTTGGAACGATATGTTATCAATTCCTTAAAAATAAAGGAAAAACGAAAAATTTTTCAAAATAAAAATTAATTATAGACAAAGTTTTAAAAAATAAAGATATAGTAAAAAATACTAATTAGCAAAAATAAAAATTACATTAATTAAGACAAATTCCAGTTAAATAAATAAAAATTAAAAATTAGGAAATTTGTGAAAAATGCAATTAAAATATAAATAAAATAAATAATTATATGAAAATTAAAAAAAATTCTTAAAATAGAACTAAAATTTAATATTATGTTATCTATCCAATCGCATCTAAGATAGCGAGCTTGCCATCCTCCCTTGAACCTGAGAATGGAGCATGAAAATTTTTGCTAAAAAATGCTTATCATCTTTCATCATTCGATATGAGGTGAAATTCAAAACTTTTTTGAGACTTTATTTGGTTACTATCAAGTTTGTCAAACTCGTAGGGGCTGTTATGTTTGGAAATCGTAGGATTGAAAATTGTTAATTGAAAAGGGCTGATATTGCTTATTATTCACAAGAGATACATGAAGTCTTATATATAAAAGGAGAATGACAGTTAGAGGGATGGGAATCTCAGAAGGGAGATCGTGGGACAAATCCTCAAGCTTTTCCTAACAGGCACGGTATCATGAATACTTGCTTGGCATGTCGGACTTCTGGACCTCAAGTTGTTCTTTGTCTGGACCTTGGGGGACCAATCCAAAATGAAGTGCATGGGCTCACGGTCATATAGTAAGCTTCTATTTAGATTCTTCTACTTACTGATCCAAAAATCTGAGGGCGGCTACTTCCATTTCCAACCACGCCACAAGAAGCTCTACAGGGCTCTAGTGGTGAACTATGGGTCCACAAACCTGGGGTGGAAAGACTTGTTCTTCTTCATGAGAGACGTCGAGGGCTGGAAGTGGCACCGAGATTCCCAAGACGAGTTCCCTAGTGGGGACCCCTGGGGGTCCATGAGGAAGGAAGAATGAGCTCGGAATGAGAAATTCGCGTGATGATCAACGCTCGGAATATTATAACTAATGAGAACTTGCTACAATATGGTCTTATATTTGAGGTTCCTTAGAAGTGGAGCGTGGATGTAGACATATGCGAAATGTCAAAGGAAGTTTTGGTAATTTTTGATCCCTTCTCCTTTCCTTTCTAGAGAAAAGTGAGTGGGCCATCATTTTTGAAAACATGTTAGTACAGGAGAAGCATTGAAAGGGGTTCGAAAGAGAGAGCGGGGTGAAGAGGACATCGTCATAATTCCATCTTCCCCAGCTAGAGAGAGCAGAGCTGCTATATCCAAAAAGGAAACACCCTCAGAACATGAATCTAGTGAAGGAGAAGCATTGGTCTGAAAGCCCTGCAAAATTTGAATCAGGACACCCAGCTTTGTCAGCACCCCATCTCCTACTGTGCCTTAGGAGTTTGATAATCCTAAGGTGCTAGAACTCGACAGCCCAGCGACACCTAAGCCAGCAAGGTCGTATCCTTCGGGATAGATTGATCTTGTATAGGCATCCCCCACACCGCATGAGGGTCCAAGCGTCGATCGGTTCAAAGGAGCGAGGTCAGCAAGTCAATATTCATGTTCAAATTGAATTCAAGAGAGCAACTAGAAAGCAAATACATAGCAATGAACTTAGTAAAAGAACATTTTTATCACCTCAGCGTTGAAGGTGTGTGGTATTGTGCGCCCATCCATGTCTTGCAATATGTAGGAACCAGGGTATGGGACCCTCGCGATGTGATACAGACCTTCCCACTTAGGCGTAAGCTTATTTATTTGGTCCTGGCGCGAAAAGTTGTGTTGGCAGGGAATGAGTTCCCCAACACTAAATTGTCTTGTAAATACTTTACAACTGAAGTAACATGTTGCCGCACATTTTGCCTTATCATTGTTGCGGAGGGCTTCTAACGTCCTCTCTTCCGGAAGGTCCAAGTCTTCTCCTCAAGCTTGGCCATTCTCAGCTTCCTAGAAGGCTGCCACCCTGAAGTGTCACCACCATAGAGATGACTGCTTCCAATCCATAGACGGGAGAGGAAGGGGCCTCCCCTGTAGCGGCACATGGCATTATGCAGTACACCCACAAGATGCGATCTAGCTCTTCAGCCTAGTTCCCACCAAGTTTTGTCAAACGAGTACATAATCCATGCACTCTGGTTCTATTGGTAACCTCAACCTGGCTATTTGGCTTGTGGGTGAGCCATCGACGTGAACTAGTGCTCAACCTGACTGTTGGTTTGTGGGCACCATTGTCTGAGATGAGGACATGCTAGATCCCAAAGTGGTATATTATGTGCTCCACCTTGTCCGTGATGGTGGTAATAGCTTCAGCTTCCGCCCATTTGGAGAAGTAATCTACCGCGACAAATAGTCAGCAGCACTAGGCCAGAGCAGGGGGAAAGGGTCCTAGTATGTCCAGCCCCATTGTGCAATTGGTCAAGGGGATAATATAGCTGACAGCTCTATGGGAGCTCGTGCAAGATTGCGCTCAAATACCTTGCAAGATGGGCAGCTCCGAACTAGGGCTCGGGCATCTTCCATCATGTGGGCCAGTAATACCCCTGTCAGAGGGCTATATGAGCAATTGCCCTTGCTCCTTGGTGACCTCTACCAATCCCTTCGTGGATCTCTCTCAGCACATAGTTGGCTTCTTCAGAATCAAGGCATAGTAGAAAGGGCTAGGAGATGCTACGCCAATAGAGGATCCCAGCCAGCAAAGTGTATCTAACAGCCACAATCTAACATGGCTAGCCTTGATAGGGTTAGCAGGCAAGCGATCCCCTTCCAAGTATTTGACTATGGGAGCATCTAACTATCCCCGTTTCTGGAATAGTGCACCTCCACAAACATATATGTCTCATTCTATGAAGCTGAGAGGGGAGTAGGCCTATCTAGTAGCAATTCTACTGAGCAGGTCAGCTAGGTGAATAGCCTCTCTTGGGACCCGTATAATTTCCGCGCTATCAAACTGTCGCAGTACCTCACCCTTTCCAAGCATCTCTTCATATTCTCCCCTTTCGCCTCATATTTCATGTTCAGCTGACTAACAACAAGCTGGGAATCACACTTGGCAAGGACCCTTCGGGCTCCTACTCCTCTTGCTATTAGAAGTCCTATGATGAGGGTCTCGTACTCCACTTCATTTTTTGTGGCTAGGAAGGAGAGCATGAGACTGTAAGTGAGCGGTTTTTCGCTCGGAGGGATGATAATGCACCCAGCTCTAGCGGTGTAATTTGTGGAGGACCTGTTAGTGAGCACTTCCCAGAGGTCCTGCGGCGGTTTTGTTTGGGTGTCACGAGGCCCGGTATTTTCTGCAAGAAGATCAGCCAATGTCTGGGCTTTATTCGCTCCCCTTGGTTCAAAGAGAAGGTCAAATTCGCTAGCTCAATAACCCAACTAACCATTCTCCTTGATAGCTCGAGTTTGCATAGGACCTACTTTATGGGCCAGTCGGTCTTGACAACAACAGTATGTCCATGAAAATGTGGCCTGAGCTTTTGCACCACAAGACAATTGCCAAGGTGAGCTTCTCCATGAGCATGTAGCGTTGCTCCGCCGGGATCATAATCTTGCTAATGTAATAGACTAGGCATTGTATGTTCTCTCTTTCCACCACAAGGACGGAGCTCATCGCAGCCTCGCCAGAGCCTCAGTGTCTCTTCCTCTAGAGGGGTAGCTAGACAAGGTGGGGAACTTAGATATTCTTTGAGTCATAAGAGCAACTCCTCGCATTCCCCTGTCCATTCAAAGTTTTTGTCTGCCTTGAACCGTTGAAAGAATGGAAAGCACCTATCTCCTGATTTCGAGAGGAGCTGCGAGTGCGCCGCCAAGCAAATTGTGAGGCGTTGAACCTCCTTGATCGTTGCTGGGGACTTCAAATCTTCAATGGCCTTCACTTTCTCAAGGCTCACTTCGATTCCTTGGTGCGAGAGCATGAAGCCCAGGAATTTTCCCGACCTTACACCAAAGACGCATTTTTTAGGTTAAGTTGGAGGTTTTGTCGCCTCATCACCTCAAACGTAGGCTGCAAATTGCTCACATGCATTGTTGCCTTTACAAACTTGATGATCATGTCATCCACGTAGGCTTCCATCGCTGTCCCAAGCTGGGTCAAAAATAGCTTGTTGATCAGGTGCTGATATATGGCCCCCACTTTCTTAAGCCAAAAGGCCTGACGTGGTAACAATATATTCCATCACTAGTGTAGAAGGCTGTCTTTTGTCTATTGTCAAGATGCATGGCGATCTGATTGTACCCCGAGTATTCGTCCATGAACTGAGGAGTTCATGACCTGCCGTGGCATCCACCATCTGATCAATATGAGGAGTGGGTAGGCATCCTTAGGGCATGCCTTATTGAGATCGGTGTAGTTGATGCACATCCTCCATCTACCGTTGGGCTTTCGTACTAAGACGACATTCGCCACCCATGTTTGGAAGCGAATTTCCTCTATGAATTCCGCGGCAAGGAGCCGTGTCACCTCTTCCCAGACGGCATTGCACTGCTCTGCACCTATAGGTCGTCGCTTTTGTATAACTAGCCTCGCGCAGGGATTAATCGTGAGGCAGTGCAAAATAACTGCAGGATCAATGCCTGGCATATCTACAAGTGTCCAGGCAAACAAATTAGGAAATTCATGTAATAATGCTATCAAACTTTCCTTTCAAGTGGAATTTATGTCCGCCCCAATTTTGACTTGTCACATTGATGAGAGCGATCTCCTCCAACCATAGGCGTAGGGCGCTCGGCCTCCTCCCGCAAATCCTGTTCGATTTGGAGCGATGGTCGAACACGCGCTTCCTTCAACCCCACCATGTGGCATCATTTAGCTACCTGGTGACTACCATGTGCTGTTCCGGTGGAATTTGAGTACTGGTGGTAGGTGGATGGTATTATCCGAAGAGCATTCAAGGTCAGCCGTCCCATGATAACATTATAGGCTGATGAGAGGTCCACAACCAAAATGGTGCTCATACAGCGCGAAGTCTTGTCCCTAGCTCCTAATTAAGGGGAGAGTGATGGCACCCCGAGGGTAGACCGATCCTCCATTAAATCCAAGAAGGGGTGCATCGACTGGGGTCAGCTTTGTATTCGTGAAGCCCATCTTCTTGAAGGTGTTGTAATATAACACAATGGTGGAGCTCTGATTGTCAACTAGGATCCTTCTCACTTTGAATCCTCCAATATCAGCCATAATTACCAGGCTTCATCCACTGCAGATGCGGGCACAGAGTCAGCGTCCTTTTCCATGAGCATGGTTGAGTAACTGAGGTCATGTCCAAGGTATTGCATCTCGCTGGCCAATCACTTACCTCTAAGGGTATTTCTGCCTGTGATAACATGTATTGTCCCCCGATTTTCTGGGGGCGGTTGATCCCGAACTGTCGACCTCCCCCTTTCCTCACACGTTGGAGGCAAGCGTCATGCGTCCATGTCTCGATGCCAGGTGTTCTTGACATATGGGCATCAAACATACTCCTGCAGTTGTCCTTCTTGGACTAACCTCTCGATTTCAAACTTCAACTGCCTGCAATCTTACATATCATGCCCCCCTACCCTGTGGTAGCAGCAGTAACTATTCATGTCTTGGCCCTAGTGCTCCTTTTGTCTTAAGGGGGATCCTAATCAAGCGTTTCTTTTCGCCTTTAGCCAAGACTACGGCCCGTGGGGCCAACAATGGGGTGAACTTCTCCCGCTTGTTTTCCCTAGCGCCAAGGTCGTCATGTCTTCCATTGGCAACTTCCTTATGCTTTGCATCCTTGTTTCTCTAGTTAGTCTCTTCGATGGCCATGAAACGTTGAATGCACGCCGCAAGATTAGCGAAGTCATTCGACGGGTCGATGATTAAGTTCTTAGCGAATTCATCATCACTTAAGTCCCGTTGGAACACCGCCATCTTCTCCTTCGGAGTCAAATCATCTACCTCGGTTTCCACCTCAACAAAATGCTCATATCAATGGCCGAGGGACTCTTTGTCTCACTGCTGCTTTCCAAAGAGTTCATCGGAGTGCGCTTAATCTAAAGGGAGCCCACGAAGCATTCCAAGAACTTCTCTTTTAGTGACATAAAGTCAGTGATGGATACCAGCTCCAGAGAATAAAACCAGTCCATGGCGAGACCTTTAAGCATCTCGGGGAAGAAGAGACATTGAATCTCATCATTAGCATCCCTCCCTAACAGAGAGTTAATGTGAGTGCGTAGATGATTGCGGGAGTTAGCTTTGCTATCATAAGCAACAATCTGAGAAACCTTGAACTTGTGAGGGAAGGTCACGGCTTGGATTTCAACAAAAAAAGGGCCGGTAACGTCCTCCTCCGTGGTGAGGAGACCTTACAGTTGGCAATTGTTTACTTCCAGGCCGTAACGACACGTTCTTCCACCATCTTTTGCACCTCTCTGGTAGTCATATTATTACCAGTCTGGGTAATGTCATCCTCATTGGGGACCGATGCTAAGTGCAAACTTATTGCAGCAATAGCGGGAGGAAGTGCTCAGGTTGCCCCGATGGTGTCTCCTGCTCCCACTTGCCGCTCACTTAAATGTCGCATTATTGCAACTTCTAGAAGGGACACAACGCGGCATTCAATGAGTTCTTCCACGGCTCAGCGCGTACCAATGGGGAGGGTTTCGAGGAGTGTATCTAACCTAGGATCTACACAGGGAGGGTCAGCTGGCAGGTCACTGGCTGGGTTAGGGACTAGTGGAGGGTTTTGTCGTGGTGAATGTGGTATGAGAGGTAGATTGTGGGCAGAGCTGGCCCCGGTTACTGCAAGTCTGAACCATGGCTTGTCATTCGTTCCCACAGACGACCTAAAATGTACTGTTCAGAAACTGTAGGATCGAAAATTGTTAATTGAAAAGGGGTGATATTGCTTATTATTCATAACAAATACATGAAGTCTTATATACAAAAGGAGAATGATAGTTAGAGGGATGAGAATCTCGAAGGGAAGATTGTGGGCAGATCCTCCAGATTTTCCTAACCGGCACAATATCATGAATAATTGCTTGGCATGTCGAACTTTTGGGCCTCAAGTTGTTCTTCGTCTGGGCCTTGGTGGGCCAGTCCAAAACAAAGTGCATGGGCTCACAACCATAACCCATAAGGGGCTAACTTGCCTTATCCATAGAACTCTATCTTCCAAAATACCTATAAGAATTTATTAAAACTAGATTTATATGGATGAAAATACAAACTTCTATAATTTATTTCATTATGTAAGTCTAATAAGTTCTGTCTTCCTCTTTTTATAACCCAACGATCCTTATCCGTTATCAGTCCACTCATCTTCTAACTTGACCATTCTTACTTCACTTTCCCATTTGAGGTTGGCAACATTTTTTAGATTTTATTCAAAAAAATTGTATTAAGCAATAAAATATCAAGGTTCAAATCTTGACCGTTTGAGATTTGACTGTTATTTCGAAGCCAATAGAATTTTTGTAAGTTAAGAGTTCCAGAAATGAGATTGTTCAACCCTTCAAATTGATAAATTTAAGGGTGGTCAAATTAGATGTTGGAATCTTTTAAACTTTTCATTAGACTGAATGAAGGAAGTTAACAAGCATTTTTGGCGAATATTTTCCTGCTAAGCTCTCGAGTTTTGAGGAAGGATGGCATGTTTGTTATCCTAAATATGACAAAATATGAGACTTTATACTGAATTTTATTTCAATTTTTAAAAAATTAATTTTCAAATTTTATAATATTTAAAATTTTATTTTATTCATTTATTTTATTTTTACATTTATATTTTGCTCATTTATTTTATTTTTACATTTATATTTTGTTCATTTATTTATTTTAATTTAAGCTAAATTAGTTATCATTTATCTATTTTTCTTTGTTTATGGAATTTTATTTCTAATGATTATTTATTTTATTCAACTATAACCTTCTTTTTATTTAAAATTTTTTATGTTATTTTAAAGATTTGCCTTTTCGTTTATTTTTATTTTTCTTAATTTTTATTTTAAAAAACTATTGATGTGATGGATAGCACATTAAAATGCACCACGCGGACTGTCATGTCAATATTTAATGGAGGAAAAACAATGGCATTAACACTATTGACAAATTATGTGTAGACACCGGATTTTGATCTGAGCAAATCCCCCACTTTATTTTTATTTTTAGAAAAAAAATTAAATTAAAAAAAAAAAAGAAAGAAGAAGAAGAAGAAGCTATGAGGCGTGCATGCGTCTTCTTCCGCTACACCTTTTAGCGAGGGCCGCCCAAGACGGTGGTGGTGTTGACCCCCTCCCTCTCCCAGTCCAATCTCCCTCTCCCTCCACTCTCCACCTCTCTTTTGATCTCTACCTCTCCCATCCCCTCTATGTGTCTCAATCTCTTATTGCCCATACCTGACATAGCTCAACTATGCCCTAGCCGGTCATGCTTCCTCTAACTTGTGTCTCTCACCAGTGTGACTTGAGTAGTCCTCTCTCTCTCTCTCTCTCTCTCTCTCTCTCTCTCTCTCTCTCTCTCTCTCTCTCTCGGGCATTAGGTTCACAAGTCCGACAAGAGCCTTGCCTCAGCCATGTTACAGTATTATAGAATGGAAATGGACAGGAAATATGGAAGGGTATTACTTGTTGGAAAAATATAATGAACTGAACTTACAACTTAAAACTCTTTATATATAGCTAATTTAAAAAACTACTAGCATAAAAAAAAAGAAATAATGCACCATTAAGTCCTAAATAAAAGGGTAACATTCAAAACAAATTAATTTTCCACTAAGTCATTTCTTACTCACTAATTAAAGAAATTAACCAACACCTAAATTCTAAAACTTAATTAAAAAACATGAAATTAAATGATTTCAACAGGCCACACCTCCAGCAATCTCTCTGCTCCCCCCTGCCCCATGCCGTGCCCTGCTCTCCCTGACCATGTTTCTGCTACTTTTTATTTTCTTACTATTTACCATTTTATCCTGGCTCTCAGCTCCTTATTTTTGTAATTTGGCCTCAACTGAGCCTCCCCTATAAATTCACTGGTCACTTTTTTTCAACACATATATATCGAGAAAAAAACACCGAGAGTCCTATATATTTATCGATTCATGCAAGTGATTTCTAAATATTTTAAAATGATAAATCAAGTTATATATGTTACTTGCATTATAGTATCGAGTTATTTCCGTCACATACTATTACTTTGAGCTTACGTGTGAGACACTACCACGTCAATACCATGTCGATGGCATGTCAGCTTAAAGTAATAGTAGGTGCGAAATGGACTCGATATTATAATATTGGTAACATTTTAAAACATTTAAGACTCACTTATAAAAATCGACAAGCATATAGGCTCTTGATATCTTTTTCTGCATACATATCTACACACACTCCCCATTATTCTCTTATACACATTTATGCACCTTCCGATTCTCTCTTCCATTACATAAAAATACATCTTTCCATCATATACAACCTCTCATCTCTCATAATATCCTCCATTCTCCATGTCGGATTCATAGCTTCTATTCCTATTTTCCCTACCCATCCACAATCTCCATCCACATATTGGACACACTTCATCTCATATCTCTTCTTGAATGTGCCTCATATATTGAGCAAAATTAAAAAAAAAAAAAATGCACATTCTCACCCCATCTCACTGTCACCGAGCCCAAGCCCATGTGCACCGACAAGTCTCACTCACATCCCGAAGGTACTCAACTCCAACACTGAACCCGAGTCTTTGATCACCATCGATTTCCATTCACACCCCTGGGTTTATCATCTTTTTGTGAATAAAGTTGGACTACTATAGAAGAATAAAGTTCAACCCGCTTTATCGTCTAGGTTATAGGTGAAATTTCTAAACTCAAGTTAAGGCAATAATACTCGGAATTGAATTTCTTTTTTAATATTTACATCTTTCTCTCTTCTAAAAATGTCAAGGGTAAAAAAGAGTTAAAATAATCACCGCTCTCTTCCATATTTGTTTCCTATGCATAAACCCAAAACCATTATCACTGCAACACGGCCATTATGTGACCCGTGACCGCGATTTTAATCCTTGCTCGGGTGAGCTAAGGGCTCTAGTTTCATGAGCCTACTCATGCCTAATAGAACTCGGCTCCAGCTAGCCTCAATTGCAGTTTGGCATCTACCACAACATGTACATAAACTGAAAAAATAACTGGAAAAAGAGCATGAATTCATTTCCAACTACCGTTTCATATATAATTTGAATGCGATGTACAGAGGTCTTGTGTTTCACATATCTCTTTCAAATGAATATGAATACAGGCTGGAAGTTTGCATCAGCAAGAAAACTCGGAATTTGCTACCAAATTAAAGCACAGAAGGGAACTTGCACTTTCTGACCAAAAAAAAAAGAGTAAATTGCCATTGACGGTACGAAAATTGATAGCATTAAGAATAACAGAGCAATCACTCCTGTCTCTCGCCAAGCCTTGTCTCTGTCCACTTTCAAAGGATTAAGGGATCAAATGCTTGCTTTCAATCCTCAGTTGAGAAAAGTGCTGGTAAATTCACCTCAGAATTTTCTAGACAAATCCTTTTTCATTATGAAACAGCTTCACCCGTGATTATTCATGCTCCCTATATGATGCCATGAATTCCAACACCAGAATCTTCTTATCTTATCTAAAGCATTTTATCGTCAGGCCTGTAAGGAACAGACAAGCAACCTTGAGCATGACAAAATGAGATTAAACTGTCTAATTGGACCAGTAAACTAAGAATTCATTTGGCATATATTTAAATTCCTATCAAAAAGCAGAAAGACTCCGGGCATGCGGGAGATGAGCAGCATGAGATCCAAGCAAATCAAATCAATAGGGTATATCTTTATCGAATACACATGGCCCAGTATAATATGCATTGTTCCTTTATGAGTGGGTGTTAAGCCATAGACAAGATAAGCGAGGAGAAAATATTTACACACACCATAAAAATTACAAAGGGCATGGGAAAGGAGATGGCATAAGATAGTCGACTTACCGATGAGTGAGGAATCTGAAGAATGATGAAGGAAATCGAGTATAAACATAGAGATATGATGGCACCGGCAACAAAATTGGAGAAGAGCTTCCTGTCATCTTTTGTGGGGATAAATACGGACTTTAGGGTATTGGTCAGTTCAAATAAGCGATGGGACACCTGTTATGAATGAAAAATTAATAAAACTCTTGGGGCACACCAGAAGAATCGTTTCACCTTACTAGACCTATTTATCGAAGACTGAAATGAAAAAAAGGCTTACAAAGATGTAAATAGCAGTTGTGAGCATGAAGTTTAGCAATGGATATTCTGGAATGAGAGAGAGAAGCCACTTGGGCTGTCCATTAGGCGTGTTAGTCCTGTGAAGATGCCAAAACAGTTAACACAAACACGTCATGCAATATAAACAATTAAAATGTGATATGTCTATTAAATTGTTCCCCCGATACTCGTATACTCTAGAAAATCAACTCAACAATGAAATTCACAACCGAATACAAGCCACAGGCCAACTGAGGTGTTGTATAGCTTCAAGAAAGATACTCGACCCAGTGCTGGTGCAACATCTGGAGATCTAGCATGGACAGAAAGAGCTAAATCCAGTCCCGAGGAGTTCAACTCCTCAGGGGTAAGCAGGGGATGGCTCGCTCAGGGTTTTTCTATGAGGATGCTATTGAGTATATGTAAACTGATTGGGGGAACTTTTCAAAATGTCCCATATTTGAGGCTGGCAGTGTCATTTGGCAGAAAATTTACACTAATGATTACAGATTAAATTGTCAGTGATGCCATTATTTAAGAAGAGAAAATCAAAATCACACACCTCAGCCAGATGTGAAATTGAGAAATATAGGTCTCCAATGTTATCTTCCCAAGCCACCTAGTAAGACAGAAAAGGGATTCAATTAAGCAGGAGAATGATTTTAGTTAAACTTCTAGAATAAGCAACATTCTATCTTGTCTAAGTTGGGTGAGAAACATACGCAAAAAGAGTCAGTGAATAACTCCGTAGCTGCTGAGTGAAGTTCCTCAAACAAATGTAAACCCTAATAGCAGCAAGGCAAATGTTAGAGGGTACTCTGCTAAGTGAATAGTCCTCCACAGGGTAGAGGAAATCACATAAAGCATTTTTAAACATTTAAATGGATATTTATAAGTAGATACACACGTTATTGGGATCCAAGATGTGTATGGGTGGAACTTGTTGTAGGTAACCTTGTCCAGCTTGTAAATGCACTCATACCACAAGTAACCAACCTAAGGAAAAAAAAAGAAAAAAATGTGCTTTCTATGTAGCATTCATCAAATTTAAAGATAGACCGAGAAAGGGATGCCCTAACATGATAAAGGGTTTAGGGAGAAAAATGTAAAAACCAATAGAACTTACGAACACTGAAACAATAACAATGATTGTCTTTATCTTCATCTTTCTCTTTGTTTCCAGTTCCTCCAATTTCTCCATCCATTTCTCAACCTAAAGTTCATAAGATAGTTGTAAATAAATAAATAGGTAAGGTACAGATCCAGCAACTGATGAAAAAAATCAGGGATCAAAGAACCATAGGATGGAAAATTTACAGTGGGATGGTAATATGCATAGATCATTCCGATGATCCAGATGTAGCGATCAAGTCCTGATCTAAAGTGCCATTCATGAAGCCGGGGCAAATCGGGTTTCGCAGGATCCGTATAGCCTTTGAGGAAAAAATAATATAGTTATGGAATTCAATTCACCCTAAATATTCAAACACCCAAAGAATTATGAATGAAAGATGGAGATTCAAGGTACATTAATGGATATTTCTGCAAAGATCCCACCATATCGAACTATCAGAACGCACAAAGAAGAAATATAGATTATTGAGCAAAGAGAAATAAGTAAAATAACATAAAATGATGGCTAACTTCCTCTTTTTCCAGTAGTAACAAAAATCGAAGGCTACTGACCTAATAGAAAAGCCAATGGACTCCAGATGACATCAAAAACTCCAGGAATCTCCCACATCAATATAACCACCAGGAAGCATACGAGTAGCTTTGTGATCATCACCGACCTAATCTCGTTGTACTGATTGAAAAAGCCCAGTGCTCCATACACCATGAGGGTGAAAAGCGTGTGCATTGGGCAAATATAATAGAGCATGTAATCGTTGTTGAGGACGATGCAGCAGAATACAACGAAGAAGTTAAGCCGCCACATCATCTACATCAATTAATAAGCAGTTGGAATAGTAAGCAACAACAAATGATAGAAGGCTCATGGCTCATGGATCTTAATAAGGGATGATGGATCCAACCAGATGCATAAATTGCAATTTTAACGTGGAAAAAAAAATATATTTGGCCAAAAAAAAGTAGAAAAATGTATAAACATGGGCAAATATATAGAATATGGCAATTCAGTTCGTCACAAGTAAAAAATGGATCACTCCAGCTATGTAGATAAGCCATACAATCCTTTTTGCATAAGGTCAGCTTGCAAGAACCAGACTATGGTCTTTTTGCATAAGACCAGCTGAGTCAGCCAAAAACAAGATGTTTTTTTCATCATATTCCCAAAATAATGGATCCTGCTACAATAGCTCAAAATATCTAGCAACAACTGTTAAAGTACTTCAGGTTTGGAATTTGATATAGTTAAATGACTATCAAGGTAAAGAGAGCAAGAATGTGACCTGAGCAAAGCGTGCAAGACTAAAGTCCTTCCGAATGTAATAATAGGAAAAGTTGCCAAATCCAGTCATCCACACATAGGCAGCAATGAAAACACGAATTGCATTGTAAATCTCAGTTGCCGCAAAGTAATGGTACATCAGAAAGAGAACCTAAAATACAAAAAGAAAACATCTATGTTAAATTGGCATTTTTAAATTAAAATTGAAGCGTGTAGGAGATTCTACATTTAAACCATCAATATATGCTAGGTTTAACAGTCATATGTAAACTGAGGCTCTACATTGCACTAAGTAGAGATAACCTGAACTAACACAGAATTAAACAGAAATAATTAGCAAAATGGAAGGTTGTATCTGAAATTAAAAGAAGAGCTCTTGTATTCCGTTAAATGGTCTGTTTTGCCAATGTTGTTTTCCTTGCGAGGAACATGCTTTACCATGTTTATAATTACTAAAATGTGATTTAAGTGTCCCCATTGGGAAGTTACATATTGTCCAAATCACTTGTCACTTTCCAACGTCACATAAGGAAAACATATGAGCACCGGATACAATCTTAAGATATAGCCATAAATTTAATGGTAACATCTCTCCATCTCTAGATTTTTTCTCTATCCAGTCCTCTTACTCAGTTACCCACTTGTCTTCCTTCTAGGCCATGAACTCTCTGATTTTCAAAATGGTATATTCCTTTTTTTTTTTTGGTAATTCAAAATGGTATATTCACTAACAACATATAAGAGAAAACAACATGCATTACTAATAGGCACAAGACCAATTATCAGGTGGAGTGATCGAGTTTGCCAATATTATGTGAATGATTTTTTTAATGTCGGTTTAACAGATAAATCCCTCTAACTGCCTTTACATTGATTCCACTAAGAGAAAAATCTATGTTCCACCAACAACACTCCCTGAACCCTAAGTAGTCAAGATTAAAAGGCACTGAAATATTAGCAGTAAGTAAATTACTATCATAATTATCCATGTGGGAATTCTAAATTTGTGAATGGTAGATTGTAATGCAACTAGGATTAAGCCCGAAAATCATATCACATGTCGTGAGGTCTGTACACTGAAAAAGCACATGCCTGCATCCAGCCTTTCCATTCCTCAGTCTGATGTCGATTAAGGTAAAGAATGGATTTTCCTGAGAAAGCTGACTTGTCAGCATGTTTCTTCAAGGAGGTCATTGCTGATACTATGATCAGAAGAGCATAGAGGAAAAGGAAAAGGTCACGATTGTAGCTCTGTTCAGGGAAAAACACACATTTAATCAGAGTGTGCACCATAATTTGAGCAAAAGCATACAGCTAGACAAAAAGAGAATGTAGATAGAGACTAAGCAGACTTAAATTCTATGCATGCTATGAGACTCAAGATCTTTCAAATGTCATGCAGCCAAACATTATCATAATGCATGTCAAAATGGATACACAGATCATGTTGCAACCTGAATAATAACAGCACTAATGTGATTAGTATTAGGGAAATGAAAGTACCTTGCTGGAATCTCGCAATATATTCGTACGGTCACATATATAGAAATAAAATATAAGTCCCCCAAATTCAGATCTGCACAAAATTCAATATCTTTCAGAAAATTATTACTAATGGATGGGTCATGCAATGATGAAGAAAATCTTACTCACATAGCTCTCAGAGTTGCTCGGTTTTCCAGCAAGAAAGAATCCTCCAATGTCAAAAACCTAAAATGCAAGGTAGAAAGTAATTACCAAGTAGGAAAAAAGGAAAAACATGTCAAAATACACAAAATGCCAACCTTATTAAGTTTGTTTTGATTGATGAACTATGAAACTTAGCAGACGCCGACTTTGTCAAACCTCCTTCAAGCAAAACAGACCGATCATCTTCCTTGTTGGTGTCATTTCCCATTTCCACCAGATTGTTGTCTGAATGACTGCAGGACCAGAGGCAAAAAATGTCTAAAAGATCAAAAGATGATCAATATTGAATATTATATCAGTCCCTTGATCAAATCTTGCTAAACTATATTAGTCACTTCGCCAAAAAAAATTCCCGTCACGAAATATCAAAAAGCCTTCTTTTACTCCAGATTATATATATCATTAATCAACTTTTTGCAAGGGATATTTAACAGGATATATTGTAGGAATTTTACACTGATGATGATTAAGATGTATGCATGGTCAAGCACCAAAAAACAGAAATTTAAAATGGGTAATCATCCACTCCATCTATGAAAATAGATCTCAACAAGAGAGAACTTACACTTTGGAAACAGATGCTGACTTCTTGTAATCCAATAGCTCAGAATACATCCATGCAACAAACACTGGGATGATTCCTAGTAGAAATGAAACCTGTAGCACAATAAGGATGCTGTCAATCAATTCTCTTTTGCTGAAGAACTAAAAATGCATATATGTGCTTTCAATTTTTTCCTCACAAAATCTCACCCACAAATAACCAATCATAAGTTCAAAGAGCTGTTTTGAATCTTTCCCAGAAAAAAGACATATCAATATTATATGCAATTAGGAAGGCCTTTAGTCTCTTTTTACTTTCTGAAATCACCACTAACAACATCAAGTTAAAACTCTATAAACTCTCTTCATAAATTCTATCATGCTTGAATCAATATATTTTCACTAAATCTGGATTGCAGTAAAACTGCTCTAAGTTCCCTAAGAATAATATTAAAAAAAAAATGTTCCCTAAGACTTAACTTAAAATAATAGAAGAAATTAAAAATTATGGAAACATCAATTTCAATTTGCACTCAATATAAACAGCTTATATTCTATACTACGTGCTAGTGGAAATCTCTACATCAATTAGACAGAAGACTGAAATATCACTACACAGAATGGATGCAGAATCAACAGCTATGCAAAGAGCGAGGAAGAAGAAAGAGATTACTATAGATTTTATCAAAAAGCAATTGGATTTGAGAATGCGAGAGGGAGTAGGTCAGAGGGGCTCATTACTCTATCCCACTTCAAACTCGATTTCTTAAGCACAGTGAGCTTTCATTTCAGCAGCAGTATTAGGAGCAAGAGAATCAAGTAACCTCTGGGTTCGGTTACACTCACCCTAGTATAGTCTGCAAAATCCTGACTACGTATTTAATGCCAATGACCCACCTCCCCTGCACTATACCAACTATCCCATACTATTTCAATAACATTAACCTACATAGGCTAAGCACCACAATTTCAGTTCTGAGCAGTTACCATGCCCCTAAAAGGGGCTGATAATTACTCTGATTCCACAGCATCCCTACAAGCTGGTCTCCTACCAATCATACAAATCGTAAAATGATACAGTACCGAAAATCAAATACTGGTACAATTCAGTGAAAGATACTAGCTCATGTAAGGCTTAATCACCAAAAGCACGAAAGGAAAAAGTCGAAAATGCAGCAAAATCAGACTTTCCGAAGAAGAAAAATGAGAGAAAACCACCACCTGCCCTGGCGTGATCGGCCCAGAAACCTCCATTGTCAGGGGCAACTCCAGCAACAGCGGAGGCTGTGAAATGGGCGAAAGAACTGAATTGGACCGCCAACCCGGAATAAAAAACTGGACGCACCCTCAACGTGGGGAGCAGATCTACGGATGCGCCTTTGGCCGGGGAGTCACCGAGCCGGCAGTCAAAGGTAGCCGGTAGGTATGGAGTGGAGAGCGTGCCTGATCAGTAGATATAACGAAACAGAGGAACGAATCGGGGGAGTTGGAGAATAAGAACCGGAAGAAGGGAGGGAGGTGGAGTTTACTTCAAGGATTGAGAAAATGTCGGGTGAGATGTCAATATCTCGATCTTCCGTTGAGTTATATTAACAGAGGGAGAGAGAGAGAGATCTCATCTCACACACACACGCACTATCGGTCTCTCCCCTGTCTCTCTCGGGAGGGTGCGTGGGAGGGAGTGGTTGTCTATATTTATTCTCCGGTTGGGTTGGAGCGTTGTTTTCTTCAACCCCGCAGAGAAAATACACAATAGTTTAGAAAATAATTGCATAGATAAGAATCGATGCACCAAGAGGGGTTGGGCCGAGTGGTAAGCAGCTCGGTACCGCTTAAGGAGGTCTCGGGTTCGAGACCTCACGTACGCAGACACCCCTCTTGGGAGCCTCACCCGCCATTGCCAGGCGTGCGACCCGGGGCGACCAACGGATTAGTCAAGTATGGTTGGCTGAAAGATGCCATCTCACCGCTGGTGGGGCCTGCTTGGATACCGTGGCTGGCGACCAAAAAAAAAAAGATAAGAATCGATGCGGATAGCCACGACCACGGTTTCATGGGCGTGGAACTGGTTACTAACCGCTCCAGGACGACTCGGAATCATAGTTAAGGCTGGTTCGGAACTGTCAGTCAGAAATCGTTTGTTTCCTGTCCGGAGCCATTCGGTTCGGTAAATTCTTAAAAATAATATTAAATTATTTAAAATTATGATAAATTATAATGAAATAGAATTAAAAATAAATTAAATGTATTGAATTTTAAATTGTATGTAATGTGCTATAAAAATTGATTGATTCTATTTTAAATCTTTTTCAACTTTTGATTCCGGTTCGAAACTACGAGTTCGAAATTCATTTCCAGTGCGGGACCAGGAATAGACGTGAGCTCTAGTATTCACGAGTTTTATTGTTTAATAAAGTCAATAACGAAAATGAATATATAAATAATTAAATAATATTTTAATTTCAATTAATGTTTAGACGGTGATATTTCTTGGTAAATTAAATATTAAACTAAGTAATTAATTTAAGAAAGAATAGAATAATTATATAATTAATATTGTTGAAGAAGAGGTTGGAGAAAAATGCTTGTGAAATAAGAGAGAAAGTGATAATAGAAAAAATTTTGACAGTTAAATATTAGTAAATTTATCATCATATCTCTATTTTTTATTAATCTAATATATATTAATAATTATATTTTATATGCTAATGGATAGATGTGGACCCAAAACCCCCATATGTTTTCACATATTATTATTAGATTAGATGTGAACCCATGCTATACACGAATATATTATTTAATAAAATTGATGAAAAATAAATATGTAAATAATTAAATAAAGTTTTAATTATAATTAATATTTAGAGGTTGTATTTTTTTAATAAATTACATGAAAGCAAATAATAAATGTATTAAAAATAGAGTGACCTGTACATGATAAATCCAGTGAAAAAGTAGTTAGAGAAAACTCTGTATGAAATTATAGAGAGAAAATGATAATGTACAAAGATTTGATAGTAAATATTAGTGAATTTACCACTACACTCATATTTTTCACAATCTAATGGATATTAACAATCCAACTTTATAGAATAATGGGTAGTTTGAGAAAGTTGAAAAAGATACCAAAATCTCAAAGGCTTGATATATTTGCATAGAATAGATAACATGAATAGGAATTCGCGGTAATGCCACCTCGTTATTTAAGTTAAAGAAATACTACAAATTATAATAAATAATAAATGAGTGTCAATCACTCAAATAATTATAACAATTATTAATAATTAAAGCATTTTTAGGTATTTTTACATATAAATACATATAAAATGAACATGAATTTTTTTAATAATGTAGTCTCCTTAATTAAAAATTAAAGAAATACTACAAATTATAGCATATAAACAAATGCGTATTAATCACTCTAATAATTCAAGTAAATTTATCGATCTTTTATCACATTATTATGTGATGGGCTACTTAAGATTTTCCCCATAAGAGTGTAAAATCACCTATTGGTAATTATCAACAATTCATCAGCAAACGACATGGCATATCGGCTGCCTCAATTTTTCTCTCTCATTACTAATCAACACCAATCATCTTGGACTTAGCGCCTAGGCTGAGATGGCCAGTTTCCAGCCGCAGCTGTAGCATCTAGGTGGAGGTCGAGGACAGAACTAAGAAATTCATGAAGGGGTCAAACTTAATGAATACATAAGAGGATGGGTTCAAGGAGTATGAAATGTGATAGTTTAAAAAATAATTTTTTTTGTGTACATAGGAGGTACAAAAACCTAGAAATGATAGAAGGAATGAGATAAAAGAGCACGGGAAGTCCCACGGGTAAGATTGAACCCAGGATCTCTAGTCTACTGGGTGAGAGTCGTAACAACTGTACAAAATCTTTTTTTAAAAAATTAAATTAAATTACATAAGATATATATTATTGAATTATGTTGTGAACGAACCTCCAGTGGAGTAGATAATTGAGCTTAGAAGAGATTGCCAGGGATAGATTCAGATTTACGTCAGTGGTGAGACTTCCAAAGACAAATCGTAGTTTATATTAGAAATTGTCGTGGTTAAGACACTTATTTATTATATTATTGTTAGAGAAACTACATTCACTTCAATTATTCCCAAGGGTTAACTCAAGTGGATAGGAAGTGTGTACGACTCATGTAAAAATTCACAAGGTCAGATGTTTGAATTCTTCCTTAAGCGCGTAACTCTTAGCGAGGTCACTCACGCGTGTACTTTGTACATTGATTGATATGAATCCATAGGCTTGTGAGGTGTCATGAGTTCATTATAAAAAAAAATAAATTATTACATAATAGTACATTAATTCTCTTATAAACTCATGAGTTTTTATGACTATGTGACTCGCAGCATTTTAAGGGATATCTCACCCTAACTTTGATACCATAACAAATACAAGAGAAGAGATTTATATTCAACTGATTGAATAGAGTACATGTAGAATGCCCCAATGTATAAGTTGGATTTTATAATCAAAATCACGGATAATTCTAACCGAATAGACGATATATTATGCACGTATAAATCTAGACACAATACGATATATTACACACTAATACATATATATATAATATTTCATAAAATTTCTCAAGTTCAGGTAGATATCATCCCACGCACCTCCCAAATCCATCCCTAGTTGAGATACCCAAGTTTTGCTCTTAAAAACCTCACTTTATGTTTGAAATGAGAACTCACTAGTTTATCCAAGATTGAAGCTGTCAGTAGAAATCAAACGATTTTTAGATTATCCTGCACTGAAACAGTTGATGAGGCTCGACCCGAAAATACATTGATCAGGAGCCTGGGTTCCAGAAGCGATAAATTACAAATTAATAAAATCAAAACGATCGTGAAAACGAGTTTCTACTATAGAACTTTTGGGATTTTAATATTTTCTTTCCCGATAATTGTGACACACATCGAATATGAAATTAATGTAGAGCTTGCTATTTGCATGAAGAGTTTCCTATTTGAATTTTGTCAATCTGTATAGTTCTAATATAAATTATTGTCTATATTGTAATGATCTCAAAGTAGGTATCTGTCGGTCTTCTGGCCAGATTTAAAACTCATTTGGCTTAAGAAATGGACTTAATATACGAAGTTGATTGAGGACTTGATAGTGAGCTCTCAACGGCTTGAATTTTTTCTTATTTTGATAGATACTCAACAGCTTGATTTTGATAACGCATAAGAAAAATTGGGAAGACCACCGCAGTCAGTTTTGTTGAGGTGCTTTTGTGCTTTTTCTTTTCAGAAGAGATCTTTCAAGTTCGACTATTATAAATAGAGAAAATTCATAATTAAAAAAGTTTCTCTTTCGCGGTCTACTACGTATCTAAATTAATAAAATCTGGCTGGTTTTGTAAATAAAATGCGGTAAAAAAAACAATTTGGTCAAATTCAACCATTCTATAATCTTATTGGCCTTTTTTTTTCAATTTTATGCTTTAGATTTCAAATGGATTTACACGAATAATTCTTCTAAAGAAATATTATGATAAATGATTTAATAAAATCATTTCACTGATTACAGCTGTAAAAGAACAATGAAATTTTATTACGGCGAGTATCAACTCTTTTATTGTCTTAATAAAAGATTTTGCTTAGCTTATGTGATATAGTCATGTTGCTTCAAATAAATATACGTTTTAAATTAAATTTAATAAATTTTAGCAGGTTCTTATCAAACGAGCCTGATGTTACTGTACGATTTTTTTTCGATTTGAGCTGCGGGTATCTAAAAATTAATGGGCGCTGACTATTCAAGCTAGGGGCTATTATGGAATAAAACTCTTCTAAGTTAATTTTCTTCATTTACTAGACCCGAAATCGAGATCTTACTTGTGGGGAAGAAGTATTCTATCATCTCAATCAATCCGTTTTGGTTGATATATAAATTTTAAATAGCGATAACACGTCCTTGAATTTGTCAGTGAAATCATGATTTTGATGATATTCAAGGAAAGATTGCATGGCACAAGATTTAGTCGTAGAATTCGAGTGTCTTCGGTGTGAGAAAGTCTTCGGTAGATATTGGTCCAATTGAAACTTGAAATGTTATCAATAATTATATAGTTATAATTATTAAATTCTAAAAAAACTTTAAAAATATAAAAAAAATCTTAAATAAATGGTGAACCGTAATTGGAAATAACATATAATGGTAAAAAAATTAAAAAAACCTAATAACCGGTTAGCCATAAATGAAAAAAAAATGTAAAAGTTGAATTCCGATTGAATGGATATATCACGTCGGCATCGCCTATATGGTATGACCGTTCTAGTAAAGTCTCTCCTTCGGTGGAGCGGTCATATCACGTAAGCGATATTGATGTGGTATTTCGTCCAATGAGACTTGATTTGTAATAAATAATTATACAATTATAATTATTAAATCCAAAAAATTCTTTTAAAAAATATAAAGAACTTTATATAAATAGTGAATCCTAACTGAAAATAATATATGGATGGTAAAAAAAATTAAAAAAACCTAATAAATAGCAAATCTAATTGAACAATTATATAAATGGTGAATTCTAATTAGAGGGATATACTACGTCAGTATTTTTTACGTGGTCGCTCCACTGAACACATTCTCATAGAATACTGCTAAGGATGACAAAAAAACTCAGGATCCTAGGTATAGCAAACTTTACCTTAAGAACCTAGACTGGATGAGTTATAGATACAATCATAAAGATGGAAGCCTTTATGAAACTCACTGTTTTAAGTCGTGACAACCCAACTGTGAAGGTTTTCCACAGGGGAAGAACAGTAAGAGTTGCAGCTGAGAGGAAAAAAAAAAGCAGATAAATAACTGTGTAATACATGAACTTTGTCTTTTTACATGAATTTTCACTTTTGATTAGAATGGTTATGAAATTTTAATTCTTTTCCACTTTTACCATATCGTTCATATTCCATTAATGTTATTGATGGATATTACAAATGGCCGTTAAAAGTGATGAATTGACAAATTTGCCCCCTAGAAACTGCAGTAAATGACTATTTAATACACGAACTTTGTATAATTTCTCAATTTTACCATGAACTTTCACTTTTGATTGTAATGGCTAAGAATAGAAAATTTGTCTCTAAATTGCTAATGATATTTCTTCATCAAGTTAGGATATCTAAAATTCTCAGCGAAATCCAAATTTACAAAAAAAGTTCGTTAAAAGTAAGTTTAAAGAGTTGCTTGAATGATTGTTAGAAATACAAAATTCTTGGTGATAATAATATGATTTTATGAATAAATTCAATCTATCCATTGTGATTTCAAATTTAGTGTTTCAATTTCAAACTCTCTAATTTGCAAATGACAACTAAAAATCCAAAAGAAAGATCAAACTTGCTCCAAAAAATTGAATTTTTGGATTATATATAAATTTCGAGTGATTTTTAATATGTTAAAAGTCTACATAAGAAAACAGGGCCCCTATCCAGAAAAACAAATGGGATCTAATACCGTTTGACATTATGTAAAAACAGATATCTTGTTGTCAAAGTCAAATAATAAAATAAATAATTACATATAATATCTTTTTGTATGTAATGACATTTTGTCTTGGACACTGTCAGGATTTTCTGGGTCAACACCTGATTATCTTGAGTAGTTTTTTCACCTCCTTAAAAATTACTTAAAATTTATATATGCTCCAAAAGTAAGATTTTTTGAGTTAGATTGGGATAATTTATTTGAATTTTTAATTTTCATTTACACCCCTAACTGCCACAAGACAAATTGGAGAGTTTGAAATTGAAACACTAATTTTGAAATCACGATGTATAGATCAAATTGATCAACAACATCGCATTTGCTCTAACGTAACTATTGACATTCCTTTACCATATTGCATGTTCTTGCACGGGAAAAAAATGAATTATAAGGGCATGTAAAATATTTCACATGAGAGTAATGAAGGAATAAAGTTCAGATGATAAGTAAATTTATCAATTCCTTACTATTCTAATAAAAAATAAAAGTTTGTAGTAAAATTGAAAAATCATGTAAAGTTTGTGTATTAAATTGAAAAATATGCAAAGTTCGTATATTAAATGGTCATCTATCTTCAATTTTGAGAGGGGCAAATTCATCAATTCAATGTTTTTAACATCCGTTTGCAACTTCCGTTAATAATATTAACGAAATATTAACGATATGGTAGAAGTGGAGAAGAATCAAAAGTTCATAATCATTCTAATTAAAAGTTAAAGTTCGTGGTAGAATTGAAAAAATAGGTAAAGTTCATGTATTACTTAGTTATTTGTCTAAAAAATAAAGATTCAATGGTAGAGACAGGTGCAGATATGGTACCATGAAAGGTTCTATAGTTTTTTTTTTTTTTAATAAAACCCAGAGCATACATTGGACTTAGTGGTAAGGATAAGGTAAAATGCACTTCCCCTCCAAGGTTCAAAATACCATGAGATCAGTCTGCACCTGTCCGTAAAATTAGCAGGACGATATTCAAATACCGTCGATACAAGAAGGGGGTTTTTTAATATAATTTTCTCGCAGAGATTGTAGCAAAAACAACAAGCTGCATATTGATCGAGAAAACAACAAGCTACTCGATTATAGCTAAAGATGCACACTTCTCTAGATTATAGTAGCAAGTTGATTACATAGAGTGAGAGTCACGTGGCTGTATATGGTTTCATAGTTACACAGCTTTAATCCCCATGGTCGCGCAGCTTTATCTTCTTTATATCTTGCCGTGAGTAGTATAGTAGTTCTAGTCTCATTTTTTATTTAAAAAACTACTCTCTTACTAATTTATATTCTCCAATCCTTTACTGTGATTTCAATTATTTTGAAGAAACTACTTCTCTACTCATTCCATGCATTTGCCCCAATTTCTTTCTTCGGACAGCTTTATTCTCTTTCCACCTCTCATCTTTACCATCGCCATCCATCCATCCATTTCACTTATTATACAATTCTGTCACGGTTGGATCAAATTATTTTATATGAGATTGTCAAGTGATTCAAAATCTATGATCATTTCATCTTCTATCAATGTTCTTATCTTCTTATTTGTGTTCGATGATGTTTAACGTGCGAAATACAGGTACTGTGGAAGAGTAGAAGCATTCTCTACTGGAGCAAATTAAAAAATAAAAGAGAAAAAATGAAAAACCACAGGATATGTGGGGGAGAGCCACTGCCAGCAAAATCAAAAAACAAAACAGCCTAGGAAAGCCGTGTGGCTCTAGCCTCAAATTAAGACACATGGCTCTGGCTAAAAGCACCCGGCCATGACACGTTAGATGACAGATGCTAGCTAACCCTGAGAGATTACGACGAACTGAAAAAAGAAAAAAAGATTATATAGTCATATTTCATAATAACGAGATGGAAGAAAAATAATTATATTATTTTAATTAATAATAATTATAATACTAATTGAGAAATTATATTCGTTAAAAATCTATAGTTTTAGACAATAGTATCTAAACCTTTTTTATAATTTAGATTTAATTTATTGACTTATATATCTATTCTCACATGATAATATATTTACATTTGACATATACTTTTTTTATTTCCACACTCAATATGGAGATAACAGATCACGAGGTGAGCTTGCTAGGTAATTTTCTTCGGGTCTTGGCCGGCGTGCAATTGATTTGCCGATTTGCCCTTCTCTTGAAAAAAAAATCTCAATGGGTCCCGTCCTAATGGATTTGAGTTAAAGGGTAATCAGCCCACAAAGGGAAAAAAAGTAATTCCGTTCTAATTATTAATTTTTTTATTTATAAAATTTAAGTCTAAAATTTTATTTAAATGATAAAAACATTGAATCACATTAAAATGCAGCAGCTATTATTTTTTCATTTTATTTATTCTATCTTTACTTTTTCAGTCTATTACTTGCCGTTGCTCCATAGATGAAAATTCTTAGTTAACCATGCCTTATAATAAAATATTAATTAAAATATGATAAATTAGTGTTAATCATCTAAGCAGTTACCTTAATTATTACTAATCAAAACAATTTTGTCCATCAAATTATTATAAGGTATAATCATTTAAGATTTTTGTCTCTCCATAGGTATATTAGAATGCTGGAATTTACAGTAAACTAATCTAATCGTTGACAACCCTTCGATTTATTAATGGTGTCTAACGTGAATGAATCAGCTTAAGAATGTTTCCTAGTAGTGGTAGTAATAATAATAATCAACAATACCTTTCAAATATAAAAGTAATCAAAATAATATCTTTAGATAATATGCTGCTGTCTTCGATAGTAATTTCAAGATATCCTTGTAATTCCCCTAAATAAATACGAGCGTCCCACTTGACCAACTTTCATGTGAAAGCTAATAAGGAAATTCATAAAATAAATAAATATGACATACAGAAAAAAGAATAATGTAATATTATTATTTTCAATCTAAAATTAAAAGATTTTAAATTTATTTATCGTATCATATTCTAATTCCCCTGCGCTTTTCTTTCTTCCTGTACCCGTTCTGAAAATTGAGCTTCGTCTAAATCTCAAAAAAAAAAAAGAGAAAGAGATTGGTACAATTCGACCTGATAACAAGATATCTTGAAACCAGTTTTCACTAGTGGGCTCCTTGTGTCCTTTATTTTCTTTTCCTTCTATTTCTTCTAAACTCATGTCTCCTTTGTCCATCGAATATATATTGTGTGTGTATATATATCAATTTTCTGCAACTACTGGGCCCAAAGTGGGCCAGACCCTTTTAGGGCAAGCCCGTGACCTATTTTAATTATGCCGGCCCATACCAACTCTTCATAAGCCTTTTACCCCTCGCTCTCAACTCTCTCAGCAGCCATTTCCCGCGCCACCCCCCATCTCCTCCTCCGCGCCATGCAGCAAAGTGCTACCGACCACTCGGAGGATCTCCAGAGCTCCAGCTCCTCCACTACTCCCACTGCATTTGACACGGTGAAGCACAGCACGAGCTCCTGGTCAGAAACCACGGGCACTGCCACCTCGCCCCCAGCACTGCGTCTTCCTCGGTCAACCCCTGTTCACGTTGTAGCGACCCTCGAAGGGAGGTGATCCGGTGTGCGTCTTCCTACAACTGGGCGTTGGGTCTCGGAGATCTCAGGTTCATATATACCGACTCAGGAGCTGCGACATCGGGAGCGTTTACTTGGTGAAGGTGAAGGGCTTCGGTGGGGCCAACTTCGCGGCCAAGGTGATGGACCGGAAGGAACAAAAGAGGGAGGGCTAACATTGGAGCATCTTCGAGGCCTAAGTCTTGATAGTCATAAAGGGTTGTTTAATATGAGTGGAGGATCGAGAAGAGAAGACACTGGATACGGTGTTTAATTTATTGTGCCGGTTATAAGGTTTGGTGTTGTCCAACTTTGGGTGGTCTCCAGTGGTTCTTGTGATAGGTCCGAGTGGACCATAGCTAAGCACAACATGAGAGCAAAGTCAAATTTTATTCAAGGTTTAGTTTTCGAGATTGACCCATTTTGATTTGGCAAAAACCCTCTCGAGATTTTTTAAAATTGTGACTCACATTTGTCGAGTTATCGACCTAAGGACTGATGATGAGATTTATATAGTTTAATTCTCTTAAAATTTAGGGATTTTAGGGAATGTCATTTGTATATGTTTTAGATATATCTACAATTTTATATGATTATAAAAGGATAATTAATGTTTAATGATCAATGGGATGTGTGGTTATGAGTACAAAGAGAGCACCTATTGAGTTCAGATTATTAACCCATCTTGATATAGTGAAAATATTCAGCTAAGTCTCCTTAGTCAGTTGAATATAGACCTTGTTGTCTGGAACCACATTTATGATTGTACGATCTGTTTTTCACTTACTTCTACCATTATTTTTATTATTTCAAGAATCGATTGAAATCGATCGATGCTCAAAAATTAGTCCAAATCCTTACAAATTCAATGGTTGGTGGCAATAATGGGGAATAATGTTTCGAAATCCTACGGACTCTGGTGTAATGAGAAATTCTTAGATAATCTATCTTGTAGAGTGACATGAGAAAATACTAATTAAAATGTAACGAACAAGTAAATTAGTATTAATCACATGAACAATTACCATAATTATAATTAATATGTACAATTAGTTGATTTTTTCTCATCACGTCACTGTGAAATATAATGATCTAAGATTTTTTTTTTGGAGGTTCATTGTCCTTATTGGAGACGAGACTAAAAGGCCATCCTTCAAGCCCGCAGCAATTGTGGAGAACACCTTATTTTTATTTTAAAAAATATCAAGGTTCAAAGATGGTAGAGGAGTATAGGTGAAAGATATAAGAGATTGTGGTTGCACAAAAATCGATCTCACGCGACTAAAAGATGATTTTTTTTTTTTTTGGTTGGGGGGCGGGCGGTGGCGGGGGTCGTTTAAATGAATCAAGAATTACTATATTCATTTAGCTGTACGTAGAGCAGTAATGTAATGCAAGTAGTAAACGAACATCAAAAGTATATACCTAGATTACATTTTGTAGGAGGTAATAGAATGAAGAGTAAAATGAAATGACACGAATATTGTAATAAATTTAGAGGATATGAATCATGTGGAATGAGCATTCCTTAAATTTTTTGAGTGAATATTCGTTTTACTAAATTGAGTAAATAAACTTATCAAATGGAATGCATATAACTGACTCTTACAAGTGTTATCACGTAAAAAAGTTGAATTGAAAGGATAAAATGTTGGTTGCAAATCCATTCTTGACCATATTTGTGAATGTATTTTAGTGAATCGATCTAACTCGAACTGAATTAATTAAAAAATCCTCCATTTATTTGAGACGCTTCCTCTCAAAATGACATGCAGCACCTTAAAAAATAATTATCTTAAGCTTCAATTTTCAAAGCAAGAGGTGAACATTTATTTTTTTAGCTCGGCAGTTTGGTCGGCACTCGTTTTTCATTCCACCGATATATTGTTTAATGCCCATTTTCTATGTTATAAGAACAGCGATCAACATCCATTTTATATCTAGCCGATTAAGCAATGAACACCCTTTTTTTTTTTTGCTAGTTAAAACCGATAAACTACTTGCACAGTGAAATGTAGGAAGCTAGGTTGATTTGACCGCAGAATTCGTTGGGCGCCTGAAGTTGTGACATTTTGAAGATTCCGTGGCCAAATTGATATATAAGACTATTTTAGCCATATTAGCTGCACGTGGAGCTCTCCATCGTGGCTCGTTTAGGAGCAATGATTGAGGGATTATATTGACAGACGCAATGGTGAATCATTGTTGGAATTGATGGTAAAATTTACTGAGAGAATAATAAACTGATGCTAATTTAATTATTGAGACACTAAATTGACAGGTTCCTGATGTTATTTAATAATTTTGAACTTTGAATTCAGCAAAAGAAATTTTGAATTATCCCTCCACATATCACCTCAAGAATTTTCCGTGATTACCATTAGAGGTGGTAATCTAGTGGTTTAAAACTAACTCTCATACGATTTGATGAGGTTAGTTCGAGTCTCGCTCTGAGCAATATTGTCAGAAGAGACTCTTGTACTTGTGTCTTAGTGAACACAAACTTCTTAGGTTATACTAGACTTTTGGTGATACTATGTTGACGAGACTATGTTAGTACCGTTGTTTAGTTAGTTTGATATATTCACGGTTAAACATGAAATCCTGAATATTACGTAGTGGAGGGTGGCTGGATTACCACTAATATTGCCCTACCTTTTTATCGATAAAAAAAAGAATTTTCTGTAATTTCTTTCATCAAATTCCCTAGGCTCTAATCTTTTCTAATCAAAATTTGAATCTGTCAAAATTAGGCTCTATAGTGGATCTGGTCTTAATGGGCTCCATATGGGTTTGACTCTGATTTCGGTCAGCCTATCCAATCTTTACACTTAAAAAATCTAAGGCCATGGTCTAGGGGCGGTTCCTCTATTAGTCTCGGTTAATAAGCCCAGTTAAGCCTTACCCACAAGTTCCGAAGAACATTATTCAGCCGAGGTGACAGCTCCGTTACTTTTCTTTCATCAAGGGGTAAAACTCTTCTAATATTTACAAGTATTCTGATATGAGAACCTTATTCAATGAGATTGAATGCCGAATAACTTGAAACTCATGTCGGTACAACTCCACTATTCATATGTTGCCCATTGTAACCGGTAAACCATCTAGACAACTTGCCTGACAACCTCACATTAAAGATGCCACCAGCTCCTCTTTGGAAATAAAGGGGAGTTGAAAATGAATTTTAGTTTGAGAATAATATTAGTTATACCAAATTTCCTTTTTCATTGGCCATCTTTCTCTCAGGCCTTTGATGGTCACAATCATTTTGTTTATCCAGAATAATTCTTATTTTCTACATTGTTTAAAATATATATATATATATATATATAGTAGCACAGAGTCATATAAAAAATAGTAACAAAATAATATGATGTGGTTAAGAAATGATAGAGTTTACTGGGGGAAGCATAATTATTACATGCAAAATAATGTAAAGTACTATGAGAAATAAAAAATAGTATAATACTAAATACTAGGTCAAAAGTCGAAAATGAAAAGTAGGACACCGAACAACTTAAATTTTTCAAGCATTTAGCTAGCCTCGACCAAATAAGATTTGACTTGATCATTTAAGCATTTATACCATTAAAAACACAAATAACTCAATGTATAGTATTCATTCAAATCAAGTAAAAATCGAGACTCACTGGCCTTGCAGAGGAAAATATAAGAAAATATGAGCAGAGTGATCAAGTCCCTCAGTGAGAATTTCAAGCGAGGACGAGTGCATCTGCACAGCAACCGTTTCTCAATAAATATTTCATAGGTATTTCGCTTTTCTCCTCCATGCATGGATGGATTTAGAGAGGCGTAGTGGCGATTGCCCTTGAATTCGGAAAAATCGATAAGATGTGATATATAATTCTCTTAATTTTATCCGATTTTTGTTAAATTATCTTGCTTCATCTCCATGAATTCATCATATTAATTTTCAATGGAGTTTCACTCATCTAACAAAATTTCTGGATCCGTCCCTAGATCCGTGGTCATAATTCGACGACGTAGTATTCGCTTTTTCGGAGACAAGATAACTGGTCATCGATGTAATGCAACCAGTTTGGACCAATGGCTTTTTCTTTGAACTTTTGCCTGAAAATCAATCTGAAATGATGTATATCAACCCTCTACCTACGCTTGGGAAAGGATAACAATCAGCGCATCTTTTCCATTTGTGCTTCCACACCCGATATCTGCTTCCACAATTGTGTTTTTCTTCATTGAATCTGATCACAGTTCACTAACTTTAATTACTGTAATACATGCAGATAATTGCTATATCACTGTATATCTGAAAGAATGAAGGACTTGTATCCTATCCAATGCACAACACCATTTGGAGATGCTCCAATATATATTGCATTAAATGTATACGTGCGTGTGAGAAACAAGAAAGTCTTACATGTAACGGTATCATCACGTGATAGTATTTATGTGATAATATCAATCAATCAAATTAATCTATTTTAAGATTTTTTTTCCTTTTTAAGTTTTATAAAGAATTTGTAAACAAATGTCTTGATTTTAGTGATTGATGTCACCATGTAGGTAACTGTTACATGCAAGACTCTCTCGGGAGAAACCAGGTAAGGGAATTAATACTCTCAATTTGGAATAAAAAAATATTTAAGGTCAATTCTCACAAATATCTCTCGAATCCCCTTTATTTCCTTGTTTTTCTTGCCGTTTTAGGCCATTAGCCTCTTCACATTGAAGATTGAGCAAACCACTTTCAAATCATAAAATAGCGTATTAGAAATTACAAAAACGAACAGCTATCAGATTTTATTCCCCTTTGAAGACAAAGATGGTATTCATTGGAAAGAACTATTAACAGTTCCAGCAGCACAACATTACATAATTGACACAAAAAGGGAGAACCAGTGGACAAGAATAGATAAGTCCTAAGGCGCTCTAACACAGTAATATAAAGCTGCGAGGAAATCCAATTACAATATCTAGCTTTTTTCAATACACAAAGCAGATATATACCTAAAGGGGATAGAAGAATCAAGGGCATAGAAGAAAGAGGAAATAAAGTACATAGAAAGTTTCACTAAAAAGAATTAAACTCATGATCTCTCTTGATATCAAGTCAATAACGGTATGACTACACTGGCCCCTTTCTCAATAATAGTTATATATATCTATTATCACTTTAAGAAAAGAGACCCCCATTTTGTGTGACTTTTTCCTTTCCAAAATGCCCTTATGCATATAAATTGGAATATTGCTAGTCCTTAAATTAGAATGAAATAAGAGTACGGTTGTAATTTGACAGATATAACTACACACTTCCTGTTATTTTTTTTCTGGCATTTGAAATTCTCATCCTCTTCTTTTTACGCATTCTTTTCTTCTTTCTAATATATTTATTTTTAATTATCATATTTCATCCTCATTCTTTTATAAGTTAATTGCAACATTACGAATTCCAATTTCATGTATATAATACACTTTTATAACTATTTAATTTAAAAGTTAAGCATGTAATATTTTTAATTAAAAAATTAATTATAAATAATTACTTTTTTAATCGTACATGAATACATATTTTTAATAATTTTCATTGATATAACATATATCGTGCGTAGTACGGGCAAACCTCTAATTTATTCATCAATGAAAGATCCTCTGTATGTGTGTAAAGATCCATGTCTATATGGTGGGAAAAACATAATCCTCATTTAGCATATGTATTAACACGTGTGAAAGGGCAGCCCCATCAATTAACATTTTCAACAAGGCTATTAAGCGGCCGTTTCGCCGAACTTATTGGACTTTCATGTTTCTTTACCAAGTTTTTCTCTATATTAATTAGTATTAGTGAAGAAACAAGGGTACATAGATAAAATTGTAATTCCGGTTTTTGCGCATTCTCTGGCATTTTAGGAAATAATTGATTTTTTCAATAAAATCATGATAAAATAGTTAGGTGGTTGTGATTATTAGATTTAGATCTCATCGTGTTGAGAATACCTCCTTCAACTATTTCACATTTGTACTTTTCTGGTCAAAACAAAAATATTTCACATCATTGATGAATCCGAATCATTTTATATAATCCCTTAAATTGCATGACAGTATTCCCTTAATTAGGGTGTCAGAATAAAATAATGTTGAATTTATAAGTAAATCAAGTATTATCACTTATTGATTAAAAGATATAATTACTACACTAGTCTTAAAATTTTGTTATTTCTTCTAAATCAGTTGTATAAATTTTAAAATAGTTCGTATAAATTTTAAAGTAGTTCCTATAAATTTTAAAGTAGTTTTTTCAATCTTAAATGTTTTTCTATTGCACACGTTAAGTCCATTCCGTCACTTGCCATTGGTATATTGCAGATGTGTCACTAACGGTGTTAAACAATCCGTCTTGCTGTTAATTTTTTTGATGTGGCTTTAATATATCTGATTTGACATTATTCAACCCGTTTTATTTTGGTATGCTCTTTTAATCTGGTTAAATTGGCAGTGAACAAGAAAATGAAATTTAGTTTTTCCAGTTCAGATTCCGACACTTATTTTATTTTTAAATCAATTAGATTGCTTTTAATCTAATCGGATAGTCAAATCTGGACATGAATTTGTAGTGTTAGTTTTTTTAAATCTTGAAAATCACTCAAAATTTATACAGAGTCCCATAAAATACCTTTTTACATGGTTTGATGCCATGTCATATTATTTAATATGAAAAAAATACTAACTCATGTGCCAAGGTAGATAAATCAACGATAAAATAAGAAAAATTAACAGCATTAGTTACACGTTAGCGTCAATCTAATGACAAGTAACGAAATGATCCTTACATTTGTAACGGAACAAGTATTTAGGATTAAAATGACCACTTTCAAACTTATAAGATTGAATTAGGAGAAATGATAAATTTTTAGAAATGTCAATATAATTCTCCATTGATTAAAACTTTTAAGTGAATATAAGGTCATTATTTCATGGAACTTTTTTACAATAATCAACGATATTGAGCGAACGTACCCTCAAAACCCTCTTAAAACTCCAGTAAAAGAGTTACAAATCGGGCAATCCATAAAATAATTTAACAATTCGACCTCAAGGCTAGCATTAAACCTGACAATACATGTCGTTTCGTATTTTAACGTATCGTAAATGGGTTCATGTTTATGAATCGGGCAATCCATAAAAATGATTTAACAACTCGACCTCAAGGCCTGGCATTAAACCTGACAATACATGTCGTGTCGTATTTTAACGTATCGTAAATGGGTTCGTGTCAAAAGCAACTCAACCAGTACACGATCCATTTAATAAATGGGTTAGGTCAAAAAAAAGCACGAATACAACTTGTTTAAAACTGTATTGACACGACATGACACATTTAATCCGTATAATTAAATATGTATGATGTAGTTTGTAATTTAGCTTAATATGTTTAAATGAATTGATGAGTCTGACAAATAAACACATAATTAAACGTGCTTTGTTGTATCATGTCAGGTTACGCTGGTTCACCCATTCAGACTCAACCCGAACATGTTTAACTCCGTATCGTATCGTATCAGATTATCATATTGTACCAAAAATTGACAAGCCTACTTGACATCGCGCGCTTATGATATCTTTCGATTCCTCTCCTACTCGTACATTTATTTTCTTCAAAAAGCTCAAACATATTATTTATCCATCTAAAATTTCGGTCTGCACAGTTGTACATAAGTTTAATGGGCCTTAACTAGTCCAGTTTGGACTGGATGAACATTGTAGGAAGCAAATCTTTTTCAAGACGAACTTTCTCAATTTACAATACTCGAATCCAATGCTTAAATTAAGTAGAAGTAACTTGTTACTACCCAACCAATCCACTTTGATATTCATATAAAATTTTTAATGCGAGAACAAACACAAGAATGATAGATCAAATATTAATTTCACTTTTTTTTTTCCGATTTCTCAGCAGGAAGCGTCAGTGCAGCAACTAAAAGGTGAAATCAAGCAGGCAACAACCTAGCCGCCTCCTTATATATGTGGATGTTATCGAAATTTAATGTTGCTTCTGAGCTAAATTTCTCAGATAAAAACCGTTAACCCCATGGTCCCCATCTCTCTTCAATTTCATGGTCTGTTATGGATTGAAAGAACAGGAGATTCAGTCGCGAACTTCTACTCATATTTACATAGCAACCACAGAAGTAATATATATTATTGCTACTGAATATATATGAGAGATGTGCTATTCCGTTCACGGCTCTTGCTTGTAGTACATGGAAGGAACCATGTCTTGAAGAATCCCATAGTCACGAAACTGCTGTTGATTTTGTTGTTGTTGAGGAGATGTTATGGTTTGCGGATAGATAGAGCCGACACCGCCACCAAAACCTCTACCTCCACCTGCGGTGTCGCCAAGGTGATGCATCTGAAGGAGAAACTCGTGGGGGAAGCTCGGCCCCGCTCCTGCATTTGCTGAGTTAGGGTGGTTCAGCATGGAGGATGTGAACATTCCTGCAGTAGAGTTGCTCCTGAGGGTTGAGGGAATCGGGTGGTTGTGCTGGCCCTCGTACGTGGTGATCACAATCGAAGGGTCTTCAAACGATCGTTCAACCCTTTTCTTCACCACACATTTCTGTGTGGTGCACCTGTAGTAGCTCCTTTAATAGTCAAACAAAACCGGAGTGTGATCAATACACTTAGAAGATAAACATTTCATAAAACTGATGCCAGCATGCACGTGTACGTATGTATACATGAAACATTGCAGAGGCATTGGTTAATTAGTCCCGAGCAAGTTTAAAAATTCGACAGTTCATAGTGTATTTTCATTTAGGTGTGGACTTGTCTCGAAGAGTTGACTGTGATTTGATGTATGACAAGATAATTGCAATTCAAATACTGACCCCTGCAAAAAAAAATCGTTGCCCCTAAGTTCATATATATCAAAGCGTGTGGTCATTAAATAAGGAAAGAAAAAAATTACCAATGAACATAAACAGAAGACCCCAATGTTGGATTTCTTTTACATTTGCTTTGAAATTTGGTTAGTTTATAAGCTTTAATTTTCAAAAGAAATTATATATCTCAACTTGTCTGTATAATACCTTGGGTAGGGGCTGTTCTTGACAGCTTTCTGGCCATATTTCCTCCAGCGGTACCCATCTTCTAGATGATCAACTTCGCTCTTTGTCATGAAAGCAAAACGCGGCTCTCTTTGTCTCGTCTCTGCCTTCTTCTTCGATTTGCTCCTGTTCGTATCACCACTGACTTATTTTGACTGAAGTTATGCAGTTCGCAAAATCTATTTCATGTATATATATATTTATATATGTAAACATATATATATAAGCAGTATGAAAGTAGGACTATAAATATAACATGAACGAACAGGAGTTGCAGTATTGATATCAAGCAATGACATGAACCATGTGTTAAACCATTTTAACAAGAATGCCTTGAACTAATTAAATGACCACGTCATCTTACTTTTCCATTCGTTTTCTTTTATATTAATCACTGTTAGATTCTATATCGGTTAAATTAAGGAATAATAATGGCTTATAGGAAAGTTTAGTGTCGTCGCTTAGATTTTTGGATTGGAGATGGACCGAACCTCTTGTAGGACCTACTAACAATAGTATAATATATGAGCGCGTGACCATGACCATCTCTTTCATAAATCCAGACCAATCTCCGACATGTTCCTTTAGGCCTAGCCGCTAATTTCGTCAATAGTCCACTGACAACACACAATTCAGCAATCTCAAATCGAGGGTTTTGAGCTTTTTCTGTCAGGGACACCTTAGTTAGTAACATGTAGTTAAATGAATATTGAGCAGATCCGATTGATTCAACAATATGAAAAGGAAAATGATGAGAAACAGTCTGTAACATATGGAATTAACAGAGAAATATAGGACGAGGTTATGGCTTTAAAGACTTACTGTTTTGTAGAGGTTTCACTCCCGCCCTCTTCCTCTTTCGCTCGAGCCTCTCTCTTGCTTTTGCACGAATCTTCTTCAGCTCCGGCCTCTGTAGAGGAAGATGAGATGGAGGAGTTCGGAGTTGCCAGGTTATTGTTACTTTCACTGGCAGGGCCTCTTACATCTCTCGTGTCAAATTCCGATCTAGGGTTTCCATCCACCGGAGAAAGCACCTCTGAAGAAGATGGCGAAAGACCGAACGCCCTTGCCAAGGAATTGTAGTCCGTGGATCCTCTTAAACAGTCGGTGAAGCTCATGCATGAACTCGGATCGTACCCGAAATTCCCATACTGATAGTCAACATGGAAGGGGTCATGGTAGTTGTTGTAAAGGTCTCTTGGTTCATCAGACATGGAAGGAGGAGGAAGAGGTGAAGAAGAAGAAGAGAGAGGTTTTATATTTTTTGTGAGAGAGAGATAGAGGGTTTCCTTGAGGTCTTCTCCCCTCTTTGCTTTCGTTTATGCCTTTTCAATATGAAATCTCTCTCATTTGGATTTGAGGTTTTATAATGCAAAAAAGGAGTTTGGAATGGTGGGAGTCTGAATATTGTGAACTTTATGAAAAAGATTTGACGAAACACAACAAAACAAACAACGTAGCTGACACATTCTGATATAAAGGTCTGGCCACTTGTGTGGAAACATATTCTCCCCTCAATATCTGACACACCAAGCTTCTATTCCACCTATCTAATTGATTTAGCGGACATTTTCTAAGTTTTCTTTTTTGACTGCTTTATTATATATATATATAATTATATAAGCATATATTTAGGATATAATGCAACCCAAATAAATGGAGATTTGACTAAAACGAATTGGTTAAAGTGATATAGTGTCTCTTCTCATTGAATAAGATCTTGGAATCAAATTTTATGAATAGAGAAAATTTACATTGGAAGAGTTTTACCTCTTAATGAGTCATCTCGGCTCGAACTGTATTAGTTCTGACCCGTTAAACTTCTAAATACTAATGGTTCAGACTAAAAAAAATAAAAATTTGACAATTATGTACCTGATATAAATATAGTAAAGTGTTTTCACATTTTTGGGAAGACCCGTAGACATGTGAGCATCCAATAAAGTAGTCAAAGATTACTGTGCTATGTAGAAGTAACCCTAAAAAAAAAAATTAAACATAATACAACCATTATTATCCTCATTTGCAAAAAGGTTAAGACATGATGCACTAACCCGCGCGCATACGAGAAAGTCTCATGTGGAGCCGCTGAACCTTTAATACAGTGCATCTACTGAGGGGTAAGTACTAGTATTTAATTAAATTGTAAAAGACAGACGAGGATCTTTGATTGAGTGATTTTTATGGTGTTGTAAACTACAAGTATTTTTTCCTATAAATTAACACCGCATAAACTATATAATGTGATGCAGCCACTCCACTTGGGACTTTCTCCTTCAAACACAAATATATGTATATATTTTCAAAATTCTTAGGTTATTTTACTTTATCATGTAACGCAAAAAAATACTAATCAAAATGTGACAAACGAATAAATTAATTTTAATCACCGAGTAGTTATTATAATTATTACTGATCAAAATAATTTAAGTAATTTTTTGTATAAGATTATTGTGAGATATGATTATTTAAGGTTTTTTTTCATATATTTCACAAATCTATAATAAGCCTCAATATGTGTGTGTGTATATATGCGCATTACCATAAATATGGGTGGGACCATCAAAAACCAAATATCACACTAACGGGATATGAGCGAGTTAACAAAACTTGGTGAATTTGTCATACAGCCAGTGCGGTAAATATACCTGTTAAAGTTTCAACCAGAAAATACTTGGTAACTAACCGAAGTTCCTTTTAACATTGGTTTAAAGCTATATATGTTATAAGGTTAATAACTCAATTCATGTTAGAAATTGTTAATTAATTTGGCACTTTCATAAAATAAAGCATGTAAAAAATTATAAATTTTTTAAAAATATATCACATGATATTGAGAAATTTGATAAAATTTCAACTTACTAATGTTCGAACATGATTTGGCTAATTTAATATGGCATCGGAGCGAGTTAATCCTGAACTCACGCAAGCCAAGCTCAAGTATGAAACTCACGACCTGTTAAGCTAGGGATTGTAAAAAAAATGCCCGGTTCATGATCAGTTTGAGTACGAAGAAAAAAGTCCAACTTGCTTGTTAACTCGAGGACGGAAGAGAAGCCCGCTTCTTGGTAGTTTGTCCCTCTGCTCAAGACTGGAAGATAGATGACCTGTTCGAGGTTAGTTGTTGCGGGCAGGTGTGTAAGGGAATGTGTCAAGTATGAATACGTTGCAGCGTGAGGACGAGTGTTGGGAGCTAAATCTTAAATTGACTAAATTAAAGAAGAAACTTGAATTTATAAAAAAAATGGATTTCTACGTAATAGTTTAGACTCTTAAATGAATATAAGTTTCAGACTCCTGTAAATTCACGTGAATATTCTCTTAAAGAGTCATAAGGCTCACATAATTAAATATTCGTTATTCGTAAAACTTGAATACAAAGTCTTATTAAAAAAGAGAAGTCAAATCAATTTATTTCGGCTGAAATGAATGAGATTTTAGGGGATGGTTTTGTTTGGCGGGATAGATGGTATCTGTGAAGCTACGGAGGATTAAGTCAACGAAGACCGGTGGGGACAGAGAAAGAGATATATATATATATATATATAGAGACAGAGAGAGAGAGATAAGGAGCCTATCGAAAACGAAAAGTGAGAAACCGGCCGTTCTTATTATTCCGTATCGTTCTTAGGGGAGCGTGAGGCTTACACGTGTAATGGGTGGCACCGCCACTTTGACCGTAGCCGACATGTGATCCGGCACGTGGGAGGACCCCGCCGCGGTCTGCTGATGCCGACCCCACGTCAGCGTCTCCTTCTTCCAACCCTCGCCGGAATTTGTCGGACGCCTTTTTGGTCTCGCAACGGCTACCTCCATACCCCAGTGAAATAATTGCGTGGCTCCGACAAATTATTATTCCCACAGCCATTGACTCATTCTCAGAAATAGCCATTCCTTTTTATCAAAATAAATAGACAAAAGAATAAATAAAAAGACAGCAATTACAAATAATACAGCTTTGAAATAATAAGATAACTCCAACACTCCCTCTAAAAAAAACTCCACACTCAAATTATAAAAAAAAGAGATCGAATCGATTGCAGTAGCTCTATATACAACTCTTTGCAGCATTCAACTCAAGTCTTAGTAGACAAAACAAAAACGGTACGCTTTTTAATCCATTTTTTTCCTTTTATCATTTCGGGTTTAAACTTTTTATTGTAAGAGATTTGATTCTCAATTTTCTCACAAGGTACATCTTTAAAAATTTTTAAACATTTTAGTGCTAAAAATATTCATTAATCCGTAAAAGTAATAATAAAATAATAAAGCTTGGAAAAAAAGAAAGAATTTGTCAACCCGAGGTCCCTTTCCCCATTTATGGTCATAGTTATTGGTTACCATAAAGGTTACTGGTGATCTGCGGAGAAAGTCTTTGGAGTAACATGAAGAAAGTCACTAATGGAGAGGTCATATCGTGTACGTAATACCGATATAATATATTCATTCAATTAGAGTTTACGAGTAAACATTCCTCCCTCATAGGTGATCAGCACCTCGTCGAAGTGGCGGCCATTACCAGCGAGTTCCTCCAACTGTTCCTCTCTTTTTTAAGAAAATTTTAATATTTAGACAATGTTTTCATTATTAAATATTAGCTAGACATTAAACTCGTATTACACATGATATATATTATCTCAATAGAATCAATTAAAGAAACATAAGAAAAAGGAAAAAAAAAAGATGTGAGGTTATATTTTGTAGGAAGAAATGGAATATAATGAGCTTATGATATAAATTGCGATTGCATATCATAAATTATTAATCATATATTTATATTAAAATATGAAATAATGTAATTGTGAGAAGTGATAGAATAATTATTCATTTTCTTTTTTCAAGGAAATATCATTCTATCAAGTTAAGAGAAAAGTCTACACCAATGAAACTAGGAAAAAACGATGGTTTTAGTCCTCAACATTTGACACTTTTTTCAACTTTAGCCAAAACTTTTTTTGGGTTGGAAACAGTCCTCAACCTTTCTCACTTAGTTGAGTTTTGGTCTTATTGTTAATATCTCCGTTAAAATATGATAATATAGATTACCGACCAAATAAGAGGCATCTATGTTGACAATAATATGTCATACTCATCTAAATTGGTTTAATTAGTTTTCTTTAATAAACCAGTTTGCTTTAAACATATTTGACTCTGTCTATGTTAAAAGTAAAATCGGTTTACTAAAGAAAAAGCAAGCTCATTTAATTTTATTGAACCGGCTTAGATGAGTCAGATAAACTATTGTCCACATGGATGTCTCTTACTTGGTGGGCAATCCGTGTCAGAATATTTTAACAGAGATAGTAATGGTAGGACAAAAACTGAATTAAGTGAGAAAGGTTGAGGAGCGTTTCCAACCCAAAAAAAGATTGAGGCTAAAGTTGAAAAAGGTGTCAAAGTTTGAGGGCTAAAACCATCTTTTTCCCATGAAATTAATATAGGTTTCATAAGTGTAATCAAGTAATAAATATAGAAAACAAGACGAGATTACTCACTCTATTAGATTGCTTTCAATTTCTTTGTACCAAATGCAACATAAGAGAAAGAGAAAACAAATGTGAGGAGATAAGAGAACAAAGTTGGAGGTAACAGAGAAAAAATGTTAAGTTGGTGATTATATTTGTTAAATTTACTATCTTAATCCTCTTCAATATATAGAGGCTATTGAAAGACTAATTATTATACACCATGGATTGATCAAGGAAAATTAAACATTAAACTATGAAAAATTTAGGATAAAAATAAAAAATAATGATTAAATATATACTTTTTCTAATATATATACTATTATATGCAAATATTTGAGAGTTGGTATCTTTTTTCACTTTTATCCTTAATTTAATTTATACAATAAAGCTTATTATATGCATTTGCTCTATAAAATCATCTAGATTAAAAGTAAAATAGTAATTTCAATTATTTTCATCTTATTTCATATTTATGATGTTAACAATAAAATTTTTAATTAACTGCTTGGATTTTTCTATATCACTCTATTTCTAGAATTTTGACATAAAAAATCTATGACATTTTTTAATGAATGATTTGAAATTATAAATTTGAAAATTTTAAATTGACATAATATAGTAATAATAACCGAATACGTCTTCCCTACTATTGTAAGTCAAAAATTTTTAAATGAATTCAATTGTATTATATTACACATAACGTGCTAAAATTCTATCCATTTGTTGCAGAAGGAATAGTGAATATTTATTTAAATTGATGGTAAAATAGAGACTAAAATTAGATTAAATTAATCACTGAAAAATCAAATCGACAGTTTCCTCGCTCTTTTCATATCTTCCTTCCCCTTGCTATGTATTGTTCCATTTTTTTGTTCTTCGAATGTCCTATCCATTAACCTATTGGAATGGAATCTTCTACTTTTACTTCGGTCAAATAGAAAAATGGAGTAAATGTTCATTCGAAAATACACAGCGAGTTCATTATTTAACCTTTTTTAAAAAAATTTTAACATGTATAAAGTTTTCACAATTTTTAAGGTTTAGATGTTGAAATCTGAATCATAATTTACACAATAAACTTACTATGTATTATACACTATAAAATTATTTCGGATGGAGTACACAGTTAAGATATAATTTAAAATGGTATAAATATATGATTGGAACCATAAATAGATTATTTGAAACTATTTAACACCTCTTTCACTTAAGTAATATGTTGATTTTGTGTTTTATATATGAATAAAATCCGTGATTTGAAGAGTTTTATCTCTTGGAAATAAACCTACTTTTGAGTCTAACTAATTAGATTTTACTCAATTTTTTATACTAGGTAGTGCATATGAAAAATTTTGATTGAAAATTTCTAATTCGGCGTTACCAACTATCGAGATATAAATTTTGTTAGATAAGAACTTTTATTTCTAAATAATTATTTAACAATTTCCTTGTACATGAGTTGGACTATTTAGACGGTTGAACTGATTCTATCAGGCACCAGAATGAGCGTCTTTGGATTGGAGCTCCAATTACCTCTCTGCACGGGTATATGGTAGAATAGTAACTATAAGGACGTATCTTATTGGGTAGGTTATGGATAGATTTTGACAAGATTCAAATAGATTTGAAAAATAAATTAAGAAGATGGTCGGTTTAGATTTCAGTTTTGGCAATAAGGTATCCAAATTCGAAATAAATTATAAAAAATGATTTCCGTAGCTAATTCTTAAATGTTCATAATTTCTATGTTTGAACTCCAATTCTCAAGTTGTTTATACCATTGTCTTCTTAACTTGACGAACTTTTATTTGATTCAATAATAATATGTATTAATGAGTTTATCATATCTAAAATATCACTATAATTTGTAAATTATTAATAAAAAATCAAATATACTGCAAACATACTTAAAAACTATAGTATGTTCGACTATGATAAAATAACTGTTGGGATTCACGTCAATTGAGTCTTGAATAAATGAATATAATCGCGGAAACAAAGAAGAAAGAAGATCACACACCTAATATACGTGGTTCCGGATAACGAGGTCCGTACCCCACCGACTAAGGAGGCTCACCCAAAGTTTTAGATGGATTACAAAACTCAAACACAGCAAGCACCTCTCACCGCTCATCCCACCAACCCTAGAACCTGAATTCCCTCATTTATATTCATGCAAGAGAATCATATAAAATTGAGCAGTATATCTAAAATAGGGTTAATTGCCTGATAAATCACGATGGTTTAATGAAATTTTTACTTTGTCATAACCTTAAAAATACAAAAAAATTGTCACATAATTTCTTTTTTCATCAAATATCATAGAGTTAACTCTATTGAAATTCTCTGTTTAATTACTAACATGCATATGTGGTATTTTACCGTATACATGTCATTTTTAGTGCACAAGGATATGGAAAATGTTGAAAAGTAGGTCCACTATCGAGCAGTTTAAAAGGATTTTTGGAATATGACTTATATGACTATAAACTAATTATTACCTTAGACAGCTATATAAATATGAGTTTAATCTTTCACAACCGACTAACATATTTTACCTAGTACAAAACATGTTTACAGCAACAAATATGATCTTTTTCTACAATACTAATATGACTGTTGACATGTAATTTTTTGGAATGATAATAAATCTGACCTCATCTAGTCAAATTCCTCTATTTTTTATATTTTTATAAACAAACATGACATATCAATAATAAAGAATGATAAGTTGGCAGCAACATTAGTGTTTAATGAAAAAAATCTAATGTAGTTCCATTACATTTAACGGAAAATAAAAAAGGACAGTACTTGACAATTTCTTGTTTTTCTAAAATATTGATAATGTGTAATTTTTTCAAAGTCATAATTTATTAGCCAATTTTCCCTCTAAAATATATCTCATATGTCTTGATATATATATATATATATATATATATGGCTTGAAACCTATTTAAAAGGAAATAACTAAAAAGGCAATATACATAATCCCATATTTTAGGATAATAGAATCTTTGCATCTAAACTCATAATGGATCTCATAACAGCTCCTTCAGTTTGATGACTCAACAGGTATGAGTCACATCTCAATATATCTTCACATTGACTCATATTTGGAGAACTTATGCCAAATAAATGAACTCAAAACTCGAACTTGAACAAAATAGGACCTTACTCCTAAAGTTCTAAGCTAATGCCCCTCTGGCCTATCATGAATGAGGCTGGATACCACCCAAACTGGAATAATGATTGAACCATATATCCGGTACAACAAAACAAGCATTACACTTGATGTCTTCTTTTTTCAATCATTTGCTTATTTGAACAATCTCTTATGGTCACAAAGACTTTTATGGGTGTATGCAAAGGCACTCCTTTTCTTTCTTCAACCTCTAGCTTTAGAATACAAGATGGAATCAAAAGACTCCTTGATAGCACATAAAGTATAATTGACCTCATCCCTTCTTAGTTGTTCTTGAGCCATCATACTTAGCAGTTTAGGAGATGTTTTACCTTCAAGGAATCTTTGGCTTGACTGGAGTAAGCACAACTTTCCTTTGATTAGAAGAAATGCTCGCTCTAAACTTTGTCCTTATTGAAATACCATTGCTCTTTGATAGAGACAACTCATTATAGCTGCAACAACGTCTCTTACTCAAGATGCCACCCTTCTTTCTATGCATTGAACTTATGTGCATGCGATTCAACTTCTGACATCAAGGATGCAACTAATGTTGAATCCACCACTATTGAGACCTCAAGCTTGTACAAGCTATTTTCCATCTCATCTTCTGAGTTGAAGGTGTTTCTATTTAGAAACTTGTAACAGTCGGCAAAGATGTGTCCCACCTTCTTGCAACAGAAGCAAGCTTTTTTTTCCTATTGCTCTGCTTGCATGTAGATCCACATTTACCGAAACCCTAATTTTGTTATCCTCTCGCAAACAAGCTCAAATCTTGCTTATTGAATCTCCTAGTAGGCCCTAAAATATTATATAACTTCTTCTCACTCGACAAACCATCCTTGACGTTGTTGAAGGCCAAGGATACTCTCCCTTAGATCATCATCTCCTAAAAGATCTTATAAGAAAACAACAATGAACCCAACAATAGAATATAGCTTATCTTGATAATCCATTTTGGGGTCAATAGTTTCAAGTTGTTGATGAGTGTTATGAACTCATTGATATGAGACTTAATCAAAGTCCCATCAACCATATGAAAGGTATATAGTGGTTGCTTCAAAATCAATTGATTGGCAAAAGAATTCGACAAATACAATACTTTCAATTTTCTTCATAATCCTACTGCTATCGTCTTGATGTGTATCTCCTACTTATCATCGCTCAACAAGTACAAATAAATAGAGGGAAGAGCTTTGCTATTGAGTCTCTTCTAATCAATATAGGACGTGATGAAGTCCTGCTTCTCGATTCTGGCCTATAGACCATTTTGTAGTAAAAGATCGGTCATCCAAGTTTGTCATGGACTGAAATTCATAATGCCATTAAACTTCTCTGCCTTAGTCTTTATTTTAAACATTGTAAATGCTTTGGTCAACCAAGATAGCAAACTAATGTTCTAATACTAGTTATCTCTTGAGACCAGCAAGGGCGATGAGATGTTCATCCACCTAGGTGAAACTCATTGAGGTCAGGGGTTCGAATCACCACTTGAACGCAAAACCTCTGGAAGCCACTTACCCATATGTAAGCATGGAATTAACTGGACTCGTGGATTTGTAGGGTATCCATGTGTTCCAGGGGACTAGATGGGTCCCATTTCCCCGATACCCTCGTCATAAAAAAATGTTCTAATACTAGTTTGTTGGGATTTGATTGATGTCCGAGTGTCAATCAAGTTTTGCAGCAATGAAAATAATCGCAGAAGCAAAAGGAGAAAGAAAATGAGACAACCAATATATGTGGTTCCGGACATAAGGTTCGTACTCCGCGAGCCAAGGAGATCCGAGTAGAGTTTTCACTATATCAAGATGGAGAATAAAGTCCGAACACGATAGGCGCCTCCGACCACTAATCAAATCGACCCTAAACCCTAATTCTCTTATTTATATTTATACAAGGGAATCGTATAAAATCAAGAAATATATCTCTTATATATTGGGATATATATTTGACTTGTGAAATCCTATTAAAAAAAGAAATAGCCTAAAAAACGTTCTTCATAATCCCTATATTTTAGGAGAATAGAATCTTTGTATTGAAACTCGTAATGGATCTCCTTCTTGTTCCTTAGGTCATTAACTCGACAAATATGAGCCACATTTCAACAGTAACTGTACAAAATAGTAAAAATTATGAAAGTTCTTTTAATTTGATTATTTCATAATTATTAACCATAAAAAAATATTGAAATGATATATATTATAGAGATAAAATAAAAATAATACATAGGTTCCAATAGGATGTTCATAACTTGTTGTATCCTACAGGTTTCGGGCAGGTCTAGTTGCAAAATTCAATAAAATGTAGTACCCCTAACTCCAATACTATATGAAATTGTGAGATACATATTCAGAATGTTATAATAGATGAGTTTATCATATTGATTTGTCATTTATTAATTATAAAACTCTCTTTTGATTCTTTTTAAGCTCCAAGGTAAAAAAAGACTTAGTTTTCTACGTTTCATGATAACCCGAAGGGATTGAAGACAACCTTGAAATGATGAAAAGCCAACGCTTCGACAATTGGTCAAAACCACAAGTTTTGAAGAATCACGCCAAAGATGAAAAGGCACTAAATAGAAAAAAATGGTTTTTCAAATATAAAAAGGTTAAGAGGAAAAAAAACAAAGAAAAATGCATCTTTCTAAGGTTCATCCGACGGTCTACTACCTCCACTATGTAGTTCCTAAATGTCAATATTATTGATGAGGTCCATTAAGTGTGATATGTCGACATTACATAATATTGAAAGACCCATCTGAGAGGAACTATACAGAATTGGGCACAACCCACATGATTTTGTCCCTAAAAGGCCATCTCTTTAAACAGAGCGATGGTCATGAGCTTTGCAAAGACACCAAGGTCCTTTCTCCTCATTTTAGTGTAATGGTATAAGATTCTAACTTATAGGTCAGAGGTTTTGAGTTTGGTACTTACTATTAGAATTATATAGGATTACGGGACTCCTTTATTATCGAAAAAAATGTCATCACTCCTCTCTAATGAGAGTATATATGTATTTTAGTAGCCATCACAATATTATACTTGCTTAAATGAATTTTATTTGCTAAATCATCTGTTCGATCATCAGTAGATGGAAATTCTAAAGTAGCTGAGTGAGAAGAGAAGAAGCTCATCCAAATAGATGGAAACCCAGCTTGTGATTCAAATGAGAAAGTCAATGTTGAAGAGAGCCATGGTTGATACTTATATTGAGGTTGAAGCTTATCAAGTCCTTGTCGAATCCCTAGGGGACAGTTAAATTTCTCCATCTCTCTCGTTTTGGAGCTGCAAGACTCGTCTAACGGTGCCCCAGCAGGTCAAGTGTACATGTTCTAGGCATGTTTTTTCCTAGCATGAACGGTAACTACATAGATTGTGTAGGGACTTAAAATTATTTCACGAACTATGACCTACGCCAATCACAGGAGTAATCAAGGGAGTAAAAGAACCTGAAAATTGAAATAGATTGTGGGATCTCCATACCCGTATTATGAAATTTATCTTTCTTCGGTCTGTACCATTCCATACCCGTATTATGAAATTTATCTTTCTTCGGTCTGTACCATTGGTATTAAGAAATCTAACGATCATGACTAATCTAGTTTGAGTCCGGTGGGCCCACTAAGGGGTAAAACTCTCCCTATGTGAATTCTTTTCATTTACAAGACTCGAATTTGAGATCTTACTTGAGGGAAAAACGCATCCTACCATCTCAATCAATTCACTTTAGCATACTCTTTTTTTTTCTTTTTCTAATAATCTATGAAATCCAGCCCCATAATGTAATAAAAGAATGGACCATAACTAGGGAAATCTTAATTAGTGTCACAGTTTGGAGTCTCAAACTTCGAGGAGATGGAACATTTGGTAAACAAGTAGGTTAGTTTTTCTTTTTTGGCCAAATCAAAAGCAACTTTAACAAGTAGGTTAGGTGATGGAGCTAAATTCGCAGTGAAGATGGTTAAAAACAAGCGATATATATTAAAGAGAGATGGAGGGTAAACAATTGAAAGAAATATGGTCATGTAGTTCCTATTTGCGTAATCAGTACTCTCATTATTCTCAGTTATATGATCCTTCAGGTTCATTATCCTCAATTGTACCCGACACTTAGCATGAAAACACGGAAATTTATTGCACTAAACTTCCACTTGTACTCCATATACTAACCAGGGTTTTAAAAGAGCCCTTTTAATTACTTGCAAGTACTAATTGGTGTTTTTGGCTTCAATCGCCAACATATAAGACGGATTGAATAACCAGTACAATATACCACCGCTAAAGGCTTAGTACAGTTTAACAAGCCAGTGTCCTCCAACGCACAAACTTAAGAGCCTCTTAATATTGCTCAGAACGAGACTCAAACCTATGACTCCGACCTTATCAAACTGTATAAAAATGAGTTTTTGATCACTGGACTACCGCCTTTCGTCTAGAACGCTCAATTAAATAACATCTTTACTCTTCTTATTTATGTTCAAGAATGCTCACTACAAGTAGCACATATCATTTGCTAGTTATGTTATGTTATGTTATATTATATTATATTATATTGCATTATTTTATATAATAGTGTCTGACTACCATAATTTGCGGCTAATTGTGTCCACAAAGCAATGACTTGAACAAGCCGCTATCATATCCAAAGAAAGCTAATAAAAGAACAACGTCATGTATTCCATTGGATTTGTCGTTTGACTCGTTATATAAAATCAGGGTACTAATCTCATGGTATTAATAGTTTAATAAGAAATGCTTATTTTAATTACAAAAAGTGGCTTTTTGAAAATTCGTAACTATTTTATATTGCACGTTAAATTTGTATTGGGTGTAGCTAGGGTGGACAAATTATGTACACGTTGAATTATTTTCTTGCAATTTGTGACAGGTACCTACCTTCTTGTAGTGTTAGCTGGTGCGCAACAAGTCAAAATTAGGCAACCATAACACGTAATCATGGATAAAAATACGTACTAGATGAATATAATATGTATCATCTTGTTAATTTTTTTTAAAAGAACAACCAGCGCTATCATCTAATTATTGTAGAGTTATAATTATAATTATATTATGATAATTAAACAATAATTAATAATTATAATTATTGTAGAGTTACCTTTCAAAAAAAATTTTATTGTAGAATTGGACTCTTGCTACGCACCAATTTTTTTATTCAATAAAATTGACGAAGAGAATAAGTATGCTATAACTAATTGAGTAAAAATTTAATTGCAGTTAATTTTGGGGTACGCATTTTTTTTTTTGTAAATCGAACATGAAGAATAAGTAATAAGTTCAAAAAAATTAACCATGAAAATGTCATAGAGAAAATATAAAGAAAATGAATATAAAAGAAAAAAAGAAGAAAGAAAGTAAAAATAGAGAAAAAATAGTTAATTACTATTAAAAAATTTGTTATCATAACCCTTGAATTTTCTTAATATAATGTTAGTAAAAATTAAATTTTATGTGTACATGAATAAGTTCTGAAAGTGAAAAGACATCAAAGAAGTAAGTTGCCCTTATAACGACATGCGAAATTAGTTGGGTGGGGAAAGAAAAATCAGTGTAGCTATCATAAGCATTATCAAAATACAAAAATAAAAATCTAAGGTAAAATCCTTTATATATTTTCCTTTTTTAATTATAAAAAAAAGCATAAATGCTTATGTGCAAGGAAATACTGAACCACCTAATCCGGTCCAAGTCAGTTGAGCCAAATTAAATCTAGAAAATCATAAACATAAAGAGGAATCACAAAAAATCTCCGTTGTTGAAGAAAATAGAATACATTATGTGATAGTCAGAGGAAATCAAGAGTAATTATTTTATATTTGCAACTTTCGATTCTGCCTGCCTAACTTCCTCTTCGACTTAATCAGTCCGAGAAGAGCAAGTTGTATCGAGGTTGCGAGAATACAAAACATTGAGCCTTCGTGAACTCTATTTCTCTCATTTTCTTTAGAACATTTTTATAGGATCATAACCCCTTGAGGGAACATAGACCTTTTCCCGAGATAACAAAATTATGGTCGTGCTACAAAATATCCCTTTGCTTCTATTATCAATGTGGTAATCCTTGTCACACTAAAATTAATTGACAATAATTTTCTTCTCTAGGAAACACATATATTATTTTTGATTGAGAGCCAGGACCTGATCGATTTTCTAACTAGTGAGATGGTGGCCCCCGATCAAAGTATTTCTGAAGGCGAGTCAGAAATACTTCACCCTGAGCATGTGTTGTGGGTATGTACTGATAGGCTGGTAAAGTCTTGGATCATTGGAACTCTCTTTGAGGAAGTTCTCGAACTCACCATGGGTCTCAAAATAACCGTTTAGGTATGAAAAGCATTAACCATTCGTTATATGTAAATTTCAATGGGTCGAGAATTCAATTTGTTGACTCAACTACAATGTGATAAAAAGGGAAACAAGACATTAGTTGAATACTTTTGAGAGTATACGGGAATCTGTGATCAAATAAAAGCTATTGGATAGTCTCTTTCAAATACCACTAGAGTTTTCATATTGCTCAAAGGACTCGGTGGTCAATATGAATCATTCAAAACAACCATGTTTAGGCTGCCCTTTCCATCCTATACTAAAGTAGTATCGTAGCTGCAAAGTTACGAGCTTTGTAATAAGAAAGTCTTAAGTGCACACGCAAATGCCTCAATGGGATTCTTTTCTCAAAACCGTCATAGTGGTCGTGGTGGTCGTAGATGAGGCAACCGTGGACGCGTGGATGTTGACTTCACTTCATGAGGCCATGGTTTTACTCTAGCCAACAATGGAATTAGGGATTCTTCTGTCTCATCATGGCAGCAAAAACAGCAAGTTCTCGTTGCTGAAGGATTATATCGGACATGCTAGATATGTAAGAAATGAGGGCATGGTGCAATTTAATATTAGCACCGTTTCTATAATAATTATTATCATGATTATCTCCCTTAAGGATTAAATGCAGTGCACATTACCGACCTTGCAAATGATGAATGGCATCTATTACCGAAAAGAAAAATGATGAATGGCATCCGGATAGGGCGTTACCACATATCACTAATGATACAAGTAAACTTATTTATTGATATCCTTATAAGGGATCAACTTTTTGTAATTGCGGAAAACGATGTTGTAATTCCCATTACACATATTAGAACTGGTTCTAGTGGTCGTATTACTCAGCTAACTCTCAATGATGAGGAATTTACTTTTTGTATTAGCTCAACTCACGAAACCTAATCAATTTTTTTTTAAATTTAACCGTTATCATTTCTCTTTTAAGGAGTCCGGGACATGCCAAATTCTACTAACAGGGCCTGGATCTTGGACTTTATTTTGTGGGTAGACGGGGAACAGTAGCCCTCTTCTCTCACAGGTAACCCTTGGCAAATGAAGACACATGACGCCATTGACTTGGTCATCCTAATGATTGTATTATATAGTACCTACGAAGTAATAGATTAATTTCGATCAATAAGGCTAACTGTGATCGAGCTGTCAACTCAATAAGAGTTGGAAGTTGTTGCACTTTCTCTAAGTCTCGCAGCACTTCAATTCTTAATAAAGTTTACTTTGATTTGTGGGTACCGTCCCCGATCTCTTCATTCCAAAACTTCAGAATATATATTATAATTGTGGATGATTATTCCTGATATTGTTGGTTATATCCTCTACGGAATGAGTCTGGCTTCTTTGAAATCTTTCTTATCTTTCAAAAGTACGTTGAGACTTAGTTTGATGGGAATATAAAAATTCTTCAAACTAATGGTGGCAGTGAGTTTTCCAGTCATAAATTAAAGAATCAACTCATTAAATGTGGAATTCATCATCAAATTTCTTGCCCTAGCACTTCTGAACAAAATTGGATTTTTGAAAGAAAAAAATTGTCATATTATCGTACTTAAACTTGCGTCTCTGTTTGAAGCATCTATGCCATTAACATATTCAGTTGAGGCATTTTCAACAGCAAATTTCTTAGTTAATCATCTTCCCTTGACTGTACTATGAATGAGAAATCCTTTCTCATTTATATGATGAAGAATCTGACTATACTCTTTTTTTTTTTGGGTTTTTGAGTCTCAGTGTTTTCCTTATCTTCGAGCATACATGAAAATAAATTTGATCTGTGATCCCTGCCATTTATTTTTTGCACTATAGTGACAAGCACAAAGGATATCATTGTCTCCATCATTATAGTCATTCCAGTACTGCATGTGTCTATATTTCTAGACATGTTATCGTTGATGAACTCATATTTTCATATGCTGTAGGGTCATCTATAACTATTTTAAACTAAGATATTGCACATATGGTCAATGAAAAACGTGATCTCAAGTTCAATCTCAAGCAAGCATGGAAAATTATTGTGGTTGATTTATCCACCTCAGTCCAGCTCGATGGCCAGTCCAGTATGGATGTAGATTGTGAGGCGATTGATAGTACAACCATGGTTGACTTGTCTAGCAAGTTGCGCCCAAAGCTTCTGATCTCTAAAAGTGAGCTATCTTGTTTTTGTGCTCGGTGGCATGATTCATTCATTCTGAAGGTTCTTAGCAAGAAGGTTGGATACAAACCCTTGCTAAAAAGACTTAAAACATATATGGAACCTCAAGGGAGACCCCACCCTTACCAACCTGGCTAATGATTTCTAAATATCAAAATTCATTGCATGGGAAGATAGGGAAGGTGCTTACTCGGTGGTCCTTGTATAGTCCAGGGCCATTACTTATCCACTAAAGACTAGGTGTTGAATTTCTAGCCATGTGAGGCTAAGATTGATACAACCACCGTTTGGGTGAGGACCTTAAATATTCCAATGGAGTGCCAGAATAACAACATTTTGTGCAAGGATATTATGCATCAATCTGCACAATATCTCTTAGTCCTCCCATAGTAGGAACTATCTAAATATTTTTGTATTTCATCATATATCAAATCGTAATGACATCAACAAGATGGTACAACATAGTTATTCTCTTAGAAATTAGAAAACTAAATCCAACCAGCGACAAAATTTCTTTTTACATGATGAATCAGTTGATCTCAACCAATCCTTATAATGGTGATCCTCCGAACCAAGCATAACTTGTATAGCTACCTCGTTAGAAACCAAAGAAAATAGAACTAACTTGCTAATGGAGCTTGATGCCAACATAATCTTGTGGGACCTATTTGATTCCTTGTTCTCCTTATTATCCACAATAGCCACAACTTTGGTCATATCCTCGCTTGAAACTCTGCAATGACCTTCAACACTGCCTCAACTAAATTGAGTTCTAAAGCTTAGCTAATTTGTTACCAACACAATTTTCGACATTAGAAAAGTTCAACAACTAGGTGTCATCTCAACTTAGCTAATCCCTTTCATAGCCTAGTGTATCTTCAATTGAGCCAAAACTCGTTTTCCCCTCCATTATGTCTGATAAAACTCGGAGAGAGTAGAATTGTATTAGAATTGATCATAAATAATACAATAGAAGGCTCCAATTTATAGGTTGGACCTCAAAGACAAAATAGGAAATAGAATAAACCTAATAATGAAACAATTACATCAGAATATACACAAATGAATCTAGACTTAATACTGTACAATATACACTAACAATGTCAATTGATGAACATGACCTTCTTCCAATTTCCCATTTGTTAAGCTCTTCATATCTAGTTCTCCTCTCCATAGCTTTGCTTTCATTTTGAATTTCACTCTTTCTACTTTTTCAAAAAGTTCACTCTAGTCGTTGGGGGGGTCCTTGACTTGCGTGGAAACGAGCATCTTATCAACCTTAGCATTGATTTCATGCTCTTCTTTTAGGAATGGTCGAAGCACTAATTTTTAAATCGGGACAGTTTCCCATACTTCCATCAACTTTGAGATTTTCATTTCTATCGACTACATTGTGGTAGTTTTTTAGAAGGTTGTCTAATTTGGCATTAAGAAAATCCTGACTATCCTTCATGTCATGAATTGCCGTAAAAATATCACACTTTTTCCTTGAAATTCCCTGGAGGGTACTCAGTTATAAATACCAGGAAATTTTCCTTCCATTTCCACACACACAGTGGTGTGCGCGAGTGCATGAATTCATTCATGGTTACGTGCATATAGATATGTGTGTAAGTGCATGTCTTATTGGGTGATTAAAACATAGACCTCAAAGCCCACAAGGCCAAATAAGCCCATTAAGTCACATACCCATTAGGCTCATAAGCCCTGCCCACCAGCTGAAATTTCTTCCCTTGCCCATTTTCTGCCTCCCATTGCCTTGCAGTTCACGTGTATACCTTTTTCAATTTTCCTTTATGTTTGCTCACTTTTAACATTCTCGAAGCTGAGAGAGAATGGACAAGTTCAAAGAGAGAGAGAGAGAGAGAGAGAGAGAGAGAGAGAGAGAGAGAGAGAGCACTTGAAGCTCAGTTCTTTTCCTTCCGGGCAGTTGAGGGAAACGAGAAAGGAATGGGTAATGGGTTCTAATTTCCATTTATTTCATATGCTTTTCTGTCTTCAATTAGCTATCGATTATTGATCCTCCTGGAAGAAGTAATTTTGATTAAATTTATTAGTTTAATGATTATTTTAATTGTAGGTTGGAAGAAATTGACTTAATTTAATAACAAAAGAGTAGACTAAAAATGCAATAAATTTTATATGCATGTCCCCATTATAGTTTTACTGTAATCGATGAAAGTTTGCTACAGGGAAGATATTAAATTAAACCTCAATTACCTAGTGAGACAATAAGTTTAATATTTTTGTTGGGATTAGATGCAGAGTTGAGCAAAATGGTTTTCCTTGTGGATAATCAAATTGGTTTTAAAATAAATTGAGTACTGAAGGAGTGGATTGAATGAAAGAAACTCAAATTTTGGTTTGGCTATAAAGTGTCTGACTCCCACATTGTGTTATCTTGAACGGAATTCCTCCGTGTGACTTGGTGTCTTCATATATTTATATCTATTAGGATCTAAAGAGGCTAAAGGCTTGTGCTTGGAAGAATCAGCTTGGTGAAATATCTTTAAGAAGTTGGTTGTGAGTATTCTTTTGTATTGTGAAATGATAAATATATTTATGATATATTGTTATATAAATATTTAAGGATGCTATATGATTTGAGATAAATAGTAAGTGATTAGATATATGATCCTGTTGTGAATGACAGATTTTAAATGATGGTAAGTAATTGAATAGGTGATGCCATTGTAATTGGCTAATTGTTTGTACTATAATTCAGGTGTGAATAATTGACTTTGTAGTTATTGGTTGACTCTATTATGTGATTCCAGACATGTGTATTATTTGATTGCATGGAATTAATGTTAAATGATTGAGCATAATCATGGTAATCGCTAAGCTAATAGAGTAGAAATGGGCCAAAAAAAGAAAAAGGGAAAACCAAGAGATTTAATTACTGTTGGTCTTTAAGGAGACATAAGAACAAGATAATTAAAATTGTTTTTATCGCTAGAGAGTAATGGTTGACCCATGCTGAATGTGGTGTGTAAATTAAGGGCACCGGGAGATTAGGAGGAAGATTGATATTGACTATAGTGCGGGTCGCGGTATCGTCGAAGAGTGGAGTATGGATATTGCCAGAACCCTATCATAGCTGAAATGTGACCCATAGCTATACTAATTATTTGTCAAATCCGATGCATCGTCATATTTGAGTTCTTGATATGGAATAGCACTTGCTTTGAGTGGTGCTATCTGTATTGGTATGATCAACATATGTTTGGGATTGGCCGGTTTGACTTTATTGATATGGAAACGTACTTGTCAGAAATGTCAAGTGTTATTTGTATTACTGAGATGATTTGTTATATGACTTATATTAATGTAAATTGCATTGCTTAGATTTAAGGTTGGATATGGTGATGGTTGATGGTGGGATGTCGTATGTATATTATAATATGAATTCAGTATCTATCGATAGCAAAATATAAATAAGTTTCAGATTTTAAGAGATTTATTTTATTTATAATTACATAATTTATTTTACTTTATAATTGAATATTCACTAAGATGTGACTCACATCTTCTGTATATTATTTTTGCAAATAAGTTTGAGGTTCACTGAGTTGAAACAGTAAGAAGATGTAGCTTTTAGATGGCGATGGATCAATTTGAGATTTTGATAGAAGTTATTATGGATGCTGATTTATTTTGGATAAATATAGAGTTCTGTATTATACGTTTCAGCCTGAAAATTGTGATGAAATTTATAATTATGGATTTTAGATATTTTTTTGACATTAATGGGTTGATGTTTTCTGACCTGGAATATCAAATATTTTTGGAAAACTCTCCCAAAATTTTTGGGTCATGACATCAATCCTCTTGTTGGCTCTTTGAATGGAACAATTGAGTTTAAAAAAAATGACACAGGTCGTACGGAGAGCAACTTCAAGACTTACCATAGCAATGGGAGAGTCTATAACTTTGATTGAACCCTACCCTAATTCATTGTCTTCACTAAACCTCATTTGCCATAACTATCCCTTCTTTGATCTTAAAGGGTCAATACAATTGTGTTCCAAAAGCTACCTTCAGTGGCTACTTTTCTTTTTAGCCTTCAATGTGATAAACATTATTAGCTCCTCCTCCATATTTCTTGTGAGGGATATTTTTCAAATTAACGGACTCCCGCAACCTCAACAATGCAAATGCATCGCCAAGGGTTTTCAGTACAGGGATGGATTTAGAAATTTGGTTAGGAGAAGAAACTCCATTAAGGGTAACATGATGAATTTAAATGGTGAAATGGGATAATTCAATAAAAACTGAATAAAATCAAGTGGAATACCATCAATTTTGAGTGCAGGGGATGACTGCCCTCCACACCCTCTAAATCCATTAGTCTTCTGACATGAAAATCCTAACTCATGTTCAATCGCAGTCTTCATACCCCTCAGAATGAGGCTTCAAACCCCTCAGGAAGAGGCTAATAGTAAACTCCTTCATCACCCAACCATTTTTAGCAATAACTCAAATGGTTCAAGGTACTCTTGGAGTGTACCTATTTGGGAACGTTCATTGAGTTCTTCAATAGTTTCTCGGACTTGCTTATTATATGTTATAAGTTTATTGAAATGCTCTTTAAAAGTCCTAAATAGCTTGCTGTTGTCTCCGATCGCATATCATGGATCAATATGGCTTCACTCTTATAGCTCAACAATATGTTGAACATGCTCACACTTCATGGTCTCCAATGGACAAAGTTCATAATCTCATGGAAAAGTTTGATGAAAACTTACTTAGGGGAGCAAAATTCTATAAGAAAGTAAAGTGAAGAATTTTGGAGGATGAACTATATATAGTTAAATAATTGGACAAAATCAAGTAGCCCCAGGAAATCGTTCTGACATGACGTAGCCCAAGGGGCTATCGCTATAAGCGTGCACGGGGTGTGAAGTTTTTGGAGTCGTCACTAAGGACTGATACTAAGGTCATTAGAAACCTATTATTTACCTACGAGAGCATGATACTAACCACCTAATTCTTATTTATCAGTCTTGAACCAAAGCATGAGTTTGAGGGTCTTGTTACATTCAAAAGGCTCGTAAGCCAATCAACATGCCCGAGATCGCTACCCATCCCTATATCTAGGTTGTTTGTTTGGTTGCGCCTTTTAGCTTACCCAATTGTTACCCTAATCGAAGTTCAGATCATAGGTCTAAATATCAAAATCAGTAATCAAAGTACATGCCCAAAGCATGATACTATCCGACCTAATCTAAGTGTAAGAAAGTAAAGGGTTTCACTATATTATGGAGTTACATGAAATCATCATCTCTCTACCTGCCCCATAGATTTGTGCACTCAAGTAAAATGCTTTTCCTGATCTCTGCCTAAATCCTAAAACGTATAAATTAAATAGCCTGGGAATTGATATGCATCATTCTCAACAAGAACCAACATCAAAACTGATAAGAAAATCAAGCAAAGAGCACAGCTCTAATAGCAAGGCCACACTTGCATTCTCGACATGAAACAACATTGAATTTGATAAGAAAAACAAGCATATAACAACAGCCTTAACAGTAGAGCAATGGCCACTTTCTCAACACGAAACAACATTAAGATTGATAGAGAGATCAAACAAACAGTAGCAACCTTAACAGCAAATGAATAACTCATATTCTAGGCTGCAATGGCACCAAAATCAAATGAGAGAAAAAGGAGTAGTAACGGGCTGCAGTGATAGAAGGTGAATAACTCCCAATTACCACAATATCGGCATTAAAATAAAGAGGACAAAGCGAGTACTGAGCAGCTGCAATGTTGAAGTATGCACAACCACTTTTCGATGAAAACAACACTCAAATCAAGAGGAAATATCGATTAGGAAGCTGCTGCATTATCGGACTGTAAACAACCTCTTTTAGGATGAAAATGTCAGAAAAGTAAAGGGAAAACTCCCAGCAAGTAGCTGCTGCTATGACCAGTAAACTAAGGCTCTAATCTCCTCAAGAACTACATTGAAGATTGGAGAAATCATTGAGCTGAGGACCAGCAGCAACTGTGGACTTTAATCAGCCCTATTTTCATCATAAATGCCATGAAGATCTAGGAGAAACAACCACCATAGAGTTGCTGCAAAATCTAAAAAATATGGGCTCTATTCCCCTTGAAAATGTATTGAGAACAAAGAGACAATCATTGAGTAAGGAACCAACAGCAACTACAGGAAACATTCAGCCCAATCCCACACCAAAAGAGTTATTTAAAAGGAAGAAAGACATAGAATAAGGAGGTGCTGTAATGGTCGCTAATAAACGATCCTATTCCCCTTGAAAATGTATTGAAAATAAGGGAACTTATCGGGGAAGGAATCATTGGCAACTTTAGAGATCATTAGCCTAATTGCCTATCGAAGATGTCATGAAAATAAAGGAAAAAAACTCCTGACAAGGGTGCTGCTACAACAACAGATGAAATATAGCTCTATTTCCCTTGAAAATGCATTAAAAATAAGGGAAATATTGAGCAAAAAGTAGCTGCAATTAAAGCCAATAAACAGCCCCTATTTCCCTTTGAAATGTCATTAAAATCATGGGAAGATATGCAGCAAAGAGCAGCAGCAGTAACAGGAGTCTAACAGCCTCATTCTTATAGAAAATGTCATCAAGAACATGGAAACACCAAGGAAAAAGCAGCAGCAACTATAAATAATAAACAACCCTGCTCTCCACAGAAAACATTATCAAAGTCCAGTAAAACATCTATCAAGTGGCTGCCAACAAAACCTAACTGCAGCAAGCAGTAGCAAGGAACATTCAAACAGCCCCTGTTTAAATCTAAATGGCCATCAATAGCAGTAAATCCCAGGGAGAACATCGCATCCAACCCAGAACCACTCAGTGGAGACGAACAACTCATTAATCAAGTTAACACCCTGAGGAGCATGGATTCATAGCCATATTAACAACTGTATAGTTATTCTTCACACTAGTAACAAATAAATCAGAGAAAACACCTATCCAGATGATCTAAAGGCAAACTAGAAAATGTTGATCCAACGTCATCAACAACTAGCACACTCAATCAGTACGCAACAGTGAAGCATTCATCCACTTGATAGATCATTTCAATAAAAATGCAAGGGTGAGGAGTTTTAGAATTTACTTGACTTATCGTGGGGTCAAGGTCGGATTGAACAATCAACTGCAAGATGGATGAGTAGGAGGCTTGCTGTAGGTCGGAAATGGCTTCTACTCAGCTATAGAAAAATGTATAGGAATAGCTTGAAGGCGGCACAGACCTGGAGGTGGCATTTGTTGAGTTGAAATGATGGAATGAGACTCGACATAGAGCAGTGTCGCTGGCAGAAGGAAGAGGAGTAGGGTTTTGGTTGTCGAGGATGGCAATCTAGAGGAAAATGTGGTAGGTACACGTGCTCGATGGCAGGAAAGAGGAACTTCAAACAAGGTAATGGAGGAAAAGGAAATCAAAGCCACCAAGGGTAGACACCGGGCTCAAGGATTAGCTGAGGGTTTTTTCCATTGGTGGAGGAGATGACTAGATTCGGGCGTTGAAGGCGAGTCCCTCCCATCTATGCCTGCACTCTGAGAACTTTGGAGGATGTAGCTACGGCACTTGAAGCTGTAGGGTGGCATGGTCTCAGTTAGAGAAGATTAAGCCCGGCAAAATAGGAGGGGATTAAGGTATTGAGGGGAGCTTGAGACAGGACAGTGGTGAAAGCTTGGCTTTGAGTTGCGAGAGGAAAGGCTTTACTTTGGAGGTTTGATTGTGCAGTTTTGGAGATGGAGGTGGCTCCATCGTCCTCCTCCTCTAGAGAAAATGCCTTCGTTGCGGAGGCTTTTCCTTTTCCCCTTTGGGAATTGATCTTCCCCCTTGCTGGTTGCTGATTGTCCCCTTTTCAAAACCCTAAGGCTTTGTTTGGATTGAGGTTTATGGAGGGTTATGGAGGGGTAATTGTAACCCTTGTTTGGTAAATAAAATTAGGATGTTTATGGAGGGTTATGGAGGGTTGGTTGTTACCCTCCATAATCCTTCTTGTGTGTATTTTTTCAACCCTCCAACTTGGAGGGTCACAGGGTTGAATGATTTGAAGACAATTATGGCCCTGAGCCTTTTTTATTCTAGCTGCTATTCTGCCACACACATCCCCCGCCTGCCTCCACTCTCCCCTTGTTACTGAGCACAGCGAGCTCTCTATTCATCATTCTCTTCATTCACCGTTGTTCTTCGTCTCTGGGTTGTTCCAGCTACTCCACTGCATGAGCCTTCTCTGCACTTTGATTTGCTCCCCCATCATCAAGTAAGTAATAATCCCTAATTTTTCTCAAACCCTAATTTGGTTCCACTTTCGTGCTTGCTCCTGCTCGTTTGTTGCATCTTTTCGTTTTTGGTAGTGCAAGTATTTTGGTAAATTTAAGGCATCTTCCGTGTTGGCCCACGATGCTGCTCATTGCTTCTTCTGATCACTTTGCGATCTTATGTTGTTGAATTCGATAGTTTAAGCAGTCCAGCTGACTTGACTTTTTTTAGGATTTTGCTGCTTGTCATCGTTGTTTGGATCTCGAACGGAGGAGCAGAGCTGTCAACACGTACAAGCCTGCTATTCAAGTAAGTGGTTTATGATAGATGTCTATCGTTCGCTCTCCGTGAAAGAATCTACATGAGATTTTCTTTGCTATGGAAAATATTAAGGCACCAATCATACAGAATGCTATGAACTAAAATAATTAGCTAGCAATTTTTTTATGTCAGTAAAGTCTCTTATATTATAGATATGGATATATTTGAATATTTTCTTGTTGATTTTTTATGGTAGATGGATCCTCGAAAACTTGATTTGACTACTGTTGCATATAAGTGGAGAGAAACTTGTTGAAGAGTTGTTGCTCATCTTCAATGCTTGGTTGCGAGTTGGTTCTTGCTTCAAATTCGATCTCGTGTAAATCGTATTGCTTGTACCATTTACTTTGAGAAGGAAAAAATTTGTATGAATATATTGAATAGAATTACCAATAGTCAAGAAGGGTTTAAACTAATAAGGCTGGGATCGAAGACTTTTTTAGACTTATGTGATTTGTTAGAAAAAGATGGTGGTTTGCGGCCAACGAGAAGAGCCACTGTAGAAGAACAAGTTCTGAAAACACTTTATATATTAACACATGGTGTAACAAATTGAGAGGTTCAATTTTGGTTTCGAAGATCTGGAGAAACTACAAGTCGTCATTTTCACAGTGTCCTAAGGTCAATAATTGAAGTCGAAGAGAAGCTTATTAAACAACCAGATGGCACAAAGGTCGCACCAAAATTACTCTACAGTAGTCGATTTTATCCATATTTTAAGGTGAAGATAATCTCTATAAAAAGATCATTAAAACATATGATATATATATTAATATAAGAAGTTTATTTTTCAGGATTGTGTGGGTACAATTGATGGAACACATATTCGTGTAAAGGTATCCAATGCAGAAGCCCCTAAATATCATGGTAGAAAAGACTGGCCCACATTGAATGTGTTAGCTGCATGTGATTTCGATTTAAAATTTACTTATCTTTTACCTGGTTGGGAAGGAACTGTATCCGACTTAAGAATTATGAAAAATGTATTGACAAGATAAGATAATCTTAAGATACTTGAAGGTAATTACAATAACATTATTACTTTTTTTTAAATTTTACAATGAGAAAATATGTAACATCTGACCTAATAAATTTTTAATAGGTAAATACTATCTTGTAGATGCTAGATTTCAGTTGACTTCTGGACTTATTCCACCCTATAGAGGAGTAGGGTATCACTTAAAAGAGTACTCAAGGAATCAACCCCAAAATGCCCGGTAGCTATTCAATCATCGCCACGCATCTTTGCGTAATGTTATTGAAAGGACATTTGGTGTCCTTAAAAAACATTTCCCTATCATAGCAAGTTCAACTGAACCTACATATAGAGTTCAAGCTCAAAAATATATAGTGGCATGGTGTTTTATCTTACATAATTATTTGATGGATGTTGATCTAGATCTTATTGTTGAAGTCGATGCTGATATTGAAAATCAAGATCAAGTTTATAAGGAACACAATACTCGGGGAAATGAAGTCGAAAATGAATATGAAGGAGAAGTTATAACAGATGCTATAGCTGCTATCATGTGGAATGATTATATTATGTGATTGTACTTTAGTCTTGTTGTATCTTCTTGTGTATTTATTCTAGTGTGTTGTTTACAGACAAAGTTATCAAATACAATTTGACTCATGGTTTTGTTTCATTTTAATTTAGCATATGTTAGTTTTACTTTCTATTATGTGATTTTTAATGCATTTGCTAATCTAACATTGAAGTTTTCTTATTTCTTTGCTAACTACCATCTACTTAGATCAATGGCAAAAAGGCAAAGGGATGAAAGCATGGGCTCAAAGAGGGATTCTAGGGAATTTTGGAATGCTATTATGGATGAAGCATTGGTTTATGCCTTCCTTCATCAACAAAACATGGGAAATCGTGTTGATGAAACTTTTACAATAGCTACATATGATAATATAGTGGCTGAATTGAACACCAAATTGGACAAGAATCTGAAGAAAGAGAGCATCAAAAATCGTTGGAATGCTTTAAAGGCAAATTTTTTCTAAGTGCTACGACATCTTCAAGGGTGGTCTAAGTGGATTTTCTTGGAACCCACATACTAAAATGTGGGATGCTGAGCTTGAAGTGTGGATGAAATTATTTGAGGTTTGATTTCTTATGTGCTTTATATTTGATATGTGCGTTTAACTTGAGTTTTTGTATTACCCTTTTCGGTTTTTTCCTCGTAGGCTCATCCTGAAGCGGAGAAGTGGATGAATAGATCCATCCCACAATATGAGAAAATGATGATTTTATACGAAAAAGATAGAGCCATAGGAGAGCATGCTGAAACTCCAAGAGAAATGAGGCGTAGACAATCCTTCAACAATGTTGAAGACTTCATGTGCACAATAGATGGAATTGATCACATGGTTTCTGAAAACGAGGTGAATCATCAAAACTTTGACAGCTTGTACAATAATTCTACGGAGTTTCAAGATCAACAGAAGGTGCAATATGAACCTGGAAATGGTGCAAGCAGCTCAAAAACTAAAAAAGATAAACCATCAAAAGCTGAGAAGGAGATTTTTTTCTATTGTTGATGCAATAGATGGGGTTGCTCAAGCTATTCAGGAGGGTAATGAGTATTTTAAGGATGCTTTCCAATGACTTCCCATGAAAGAAAGTGATGTTTATGCCCATTTGATGGAGTTAGATTTTATTGGTGAATATTTGAAGAAAGCATATTTCTTTCTGGTCAAACATCCCGAGGAATTAAGAGTAGCATTAGGCGCCCCGTTGGAGCATTGGAAAGAATTTATTATGGATCTTGTATTTGGTCCTTCTGCCCTGTTGCATTGATTTCGTCCTCAAGAATTTAGGTTGGTTGGTTGGTTTTTGTCCATGGACTAACATGAAGCTAGATGTTGAAAAACAATATTTCGATGGTTTTTGTTTATGTACTGGCATGTAGTTGGATGTAGAACTTGGATGGTGCTCAGTTCCTTTTTTTTTTTGTCAGTAGGATGGTGCTCAATTCCTTTTTTTCTTGGTTAGTAGGATGGTGCTCGGTTATTTTTTATTACCTTGAATGAAGTGGTATTTTAATAGCTAAATATTGGGCATCTTCTTTGAACAGAACTTCATGTGCTATATAAATTATTCTATGGTCGGTGATGTAATTTCTAGTGAAATATCTTTAGTTTTATAAGTTTTCATAGATTTTGTGCATCACAGTGAGAAGATGTATGAATCACATTGAGATTCTTGTGTAAATTATTGATATATGTAATTTGGTCATCATACTATATAAAATGATAAAATGTTAAAAAGGGTAAAAAGGTAAAATTAATTATCTACCCCTCCATAAACCTCTTTATTTTTATTGTTATCCAAACAAAGGCTATGAAGGGCTATATTCACCCCTCCATAACCCTCCATAAACCTCCATAACCTTCCCCTCCATAAACCTCCCCAACCTCAATCCAAACAAGCCCTAACATTTCTATTTTATTAATTTCATATCTGCCCTTCCCTTCTCTTTTTCTCACTTTTATATTTTTTTTAGTAAAATTTATCCAATTACGAGCTCATGAATGAAAAATCTCATGAAAAGGACCCCGAATTTGTAAGATCTAATTTTTTGAACCCCGGTTAGCCATTATTAATTAGTTAAGATCACTGGAATATGAATGTTAAATTTTTTGCATCGACTTTCTATTTTTAATGCTGCGTGTGATTTTTTTCTCTAATTTTGAATGAGGTAGAAATCAAATGGAGCTAATTTTGTTTAATTTAGACCTTCTGATAAGTAGTCACGAATTTTTAAATGAAACTAACCAAAATACATGAATTTGATGGACTTGCCAATTTCACTTTAAAAATTATATCTTCTTCGCCAGATCGAATCTCGAGGTCCATGATATATCAAAGCAATGTTAATTCAATACTCTTCACAATGACTCTAAATTTGCCATACGATAAATGTAATTAGATTGTCGATTTTAATCTCAAACATCATATTATGTCTGATATAGGCACGTACTCGCTCAATTTCTCTGAGGTCCAAGTCTAAGTACTTTCCGACTTGAAATGGGGTGTCAATAGTCTCTAGTGGACAAAGCTCATGATCTCAGGGACAAGTTTGATAAAAAAACTTACTTGGGGGCGAATTTCTATAAGAAAGTAAAATGTGAAAAATTCAGGAGATGAATTATATATAATTCAATAAAAATTAGATAAAATTAAGTAAAATTTATATATAATCTTATGAAGTTTCCTATGTTTAGGGGGCTATTGCCCCGCACACGCTTCTCTAAATCCATTAGTGGTTTGATTGGAGCATAGAATCGGCAATGGGAGGCAATTATACACGCATTTGCATTAAAGTCAATCTCCACGAGCTGTTGAAGCCATCTGTGGAAATTCTATCTAGGACTTATTATTCCGTGGCATTTGAAGGAATCCACTTGGTTTGTTTCAAATGTGGCCTTACTGGTCATGGAAAGGACCGATGCAATATCGTAGATAACGAAGCTCCAGTACATGAATATAAGAGTCCTTGCGATCAAATGAAGGTTGAGAACCCACCGTCAACATTGGAGTTACAAGCGGATGTGCAACATGCAGAGGTGGAGGGGCGGTCACTGTCCTTCAGGCCGTGGATGCTTGCCCAAAGGAAAGTGTGGCATCGAGATGTGAACAAAAATTAAGGAGCAGGTCTTGTTGCTAATGCAGAATTTCGAGGAAGGGTTTCGGGCAAAGGATAAGGGCAATAATGATTCTATTAGGCAAGAATTAGATAATTCTCGGTCCCGAGGGAAATAAAGCTTGGTGAAGCACAGGAGTTCCAAGTTGAGCCCCGTTATGTTGAGCCGAGCCCATTTTCGAGAAGAGTGAACCAAGGAAATTTCTAAGCAAGTGTGCTCTGGTTGTGAGTTTGGACAATGAAAAACTTCCTTCTTCTTCTTATGTCTTCACTTCCATGGATAGACTATTAGCACAATGACTACCTCCATAAATAATGCTCTCTGTCCAGTTTTGAAAGGTTGCGAAAAAGTTTCGCGTACATTCCATGATGGAGACAATGCTTTAGTAAACAAGCTGACTCCCTCTTCGTTATAAAACTCTCAATGGTTGCGAGTCTCTTCAAAAGATGAGACCTCCGCCTTCATCAGAGCTACTCATTGCTTACCCAGAGGAGGTGTTGGCCCTGCTAGCTCCTTTATCCGGGTGGCCTGGTGAGATCCGATGAATTTATCGTTGATCATATGCAGTTTCATGATTGAAACTTCTCTACCGAGCCTGAAATCAAGCCAATGGATGGATCCAGTGTATGGTGAATCACTCCTCACCAACTGACTTATGAGGTTTTCATTTCATCATTCCATTTATTTTAATCCGTGGTATGGGTAATAGTCGGTTTGTTCGAGTTTTAAGGGAATTTTTAAGACAGGAAAGGCAGAGGTATTGATTATACTTGATTGGCGAACTAGCAGTGTCAGTGCAGAGGCAGCGAGTATGAAGTTCCGGGATCTCTCTACATTACATGTTGAGGCTTCGGGTTTCTCCAGAGGTGTATGGATTTGTCGGGATCCAAAATGCCATGAATATCACAGAAGTTGATTGGCACTCTCAAGCTCTCCATGTTCGTGTAGATCCGAGTCATCGATCATGGCTTTTAACTTCAGGTCTATGCTTGTCAACAAGAGTCGATTGGGAAGGAACTCTGGTGTTTCGTGGAAGGTCTAGCTTGTAGGATCATGGTTCCGTGGCTAGTAGTTGGAGACCTCAATTGTATCCTTACTGTTGAGGAGAAAAAAATGGGAGCCGCATGCAGTCCAAATTCGGCTCCCCGTTTTCAGGAGACCTTAGATAATTGTTCCTTGGCAGAGGTGGACAATCATGGCCCAATGTTTGCATGGCGGTACCCTTATTTGCTGGTTATGAAGATGTCTGTAAGTAGATGGATAGAGCGGTTTGTAATGCTTCGTGGAGATATCTCTTTCATGACGTTTCAATTTGAGTATTCCCAATAGTGAAATCAAATCACCATCCTCTCCTAATTGAACTACATGGATTCATTTCTAGTCAGAGAGGAAGGAGACTTTTGGGTTACCTCGTGACTTGGCACTATCACCCCTAGTTCCGAAGTTTCTTGGTGTTGGATTTTGACACAATAACAATGGATTTCAAACACATACATATATCGTATAGAAGGAATCCATGTTCACATATATCATAATACCAAGATGGGTTGTCGGCATACCTTTTAAATCTTCGAGATCGTTGTACGGGATCGAATCACGTACCAGTAACTTTCACGAACACTATACACCGGTGGTAGATCCTCACTATGTAGTCGAGCGAGAACCAATCACGATTCACAGTACAAGAACCCTCTAACGCGATCTCAAATGGGAGTAATACGTAACCCGATCTCTTCTTATTTCTCTCTCAAACTTCTCCTCTCACGTGAATCTCATCCATGCATTACACAGCCATGCATCATTTCTTTTGTTTATGAGTAGTTTCAAGAGAATGAGAAGTCATGGTCTTTCACAACGAATATGACCCTTTGTTGAAGTAACACAACTATTAGAGAGAAGACATTTTCTAACCAAGTCGGGTTTGGGTCAAGTTGATCAGGTTCACATGGGCAGATCATATTTTCCTACATCTCCCACTCGCACTTGGGGAACCGTATCGACATTGTGTTGCTCACAACCATTAGAGAATGGTTCATATAGGCAGATGTGCCGTGCGACCACCGAGCACATGAAAAAACAGGCAGCTCTATACTAGAAACTCGTTTGAGCTAGCATAGAGGCGTCGACCCTATGAAAAATAAGTGTCTCGAGTGCCCCTAGAGTTGTTTCATATCACATCAAAGCAAGCATCTCTAATCCCTCAAAAGAGTATACTCAACTACTCATTTTTGTATTCACAATTATGTCCAAGCTACTCAATTAGTGGCATAATATGGATGTCCTTGAACACAAAACTATCGATGAGATTGAAATAGTCTTCCCTTCGCCCTCACATCACTCCATTCGAAACAGATTGCTTTCCCAACAGTGCCCCAGCCGGCCGAATCATTCACGACCATAGGTAACACACCAAAGTAGTGATCATCAGCCCCTTACTTTGTGATATAGTCAAAAGTGACTAAGGGCACTTATAAAATTATTAAGTACTCACACAATGATGAAGTAGGGATTCATTCATCCATTTTCTAAATAGGCTGCTTTAGTGCATGTAGTACGAAATACATACTATGGTGGAGCTACTCTTTTCCAGAGTGTATGTCAAGTTCTTTATTAAACACCATATAGATCTTAGTTCAGTCACTTCTTGAGCGCCTAAATTGAGTCCTTTGTTAGCTCGCCCTTCAAGACACCATAACTAAGGACTCACATCTGACTATTAATATCAGGCATAATGAATAGAGTGGGTACTCATTCCGGTCAAGAATATAAGACCTCATCTCGACTCCATCTGAGGCGACACAACGGTATCTCAAAGTTCATCCTCTCATACCACATAGGTGTTGAGAGTGTATTGTATTCATCTCATCCTTACTCGCCCTAATAGGTGCCAAGGGCAATTGCTCACGTGAGAGACCCAATTTTAGCCTGTTGACATACTATCTTTGTTTCGTGCTAATTATCTCACAAAATGCATAATTAAATCACAGACAAATCATGCATTAACTGAAAATGTTTGATAACAACAAATGTCATGTAGAAATGAAATGATCCATATCATAACATGAAACACAATCACCATCTACAAAGTCCTACTGCCTTACATGAGCCCTAAAACTATTTGTAGTTATAGGCTTAGTTAGGGGATCTGCAATCATTTGACTCGTAGGAATGTGCATCAAGAACACTTCCTTTTACGCAATCATATCTCTGATGAAGTTATATTTGATCTCCATGTGCTTTGTCTTATTGTGATATTTCGAATCCTTAGCATAGGCCAGTGCAACCATTCTATCACAATGTATCGTCACTGGGTCCGAATGATCTCTCTTGTCATTGAGGTCATGCAGGAAGCGTTTTAGCCAAATGGCTTGTTGCATAGTAGTAGAACACGCAACAAACTTTGCTTCCATCGTGGACAAGGCTGTGCAGGTTTGTTTCTTGCTAGCCCAAGTCACAACACCTCCATTCAGTAAGAAAACATATCCGGTAGTTGACTTCCGTTCATCCACGTCTCCAGCCCAGTCAACATCACTGTATCCGATTGGATGCAGCTCAGTGCCCCGATAGCACATCATGTAGTCCATTTTGCCTTTTTAAATAGCGTAGTATCCTTTTTACTACTTTCCAGTGAGTAGGGCTTGGGTTAGACTGGGATCGACTAACCAAGCCAACATCATAACATATGTCAGGCCGAGTACACATCATAACATACATTAGGCTTCCCACTGCGCTAGCATAAGGGACACATGTCATGCGTTGCTTCTCGTCTATGGTCTTCAGGCACATGTCAAGACTCAACCTTTCACCCTTAGCTACTGGAGTGTCACATGGCTTACAATTGTGCATTTGAAATCGTTCAAGAATTTTCTGAATGTAATTCTCTTGGGACAATCCCAAAAGTTTCTTTGAGCGATCTTGTAGGATCTTAATCCCGAGCATGTAATCTGCTCACCCATATCTTTCATGTCAAATTTGGCAGATAGCCACTCCTTAGCTTCGACAAGCATTTGTAAGTCATTTCCAGCCATTAGAATGTCACCAACATACAATGATGGGATCAAGAAACTTCCCTTGGAGCGTTTCATGTACACACAGTGATCCTTCTCATTCATTGTAAACCCGTAGGATGTAATGGCTCCATGAAATCGAATACATCACTGTCTAGATGATTGTTTTAGGCCATACAAGGACCTTCGGAGCTTGCAAACTTTGTGCTCCTGACCTTGTGCCATGAAACCTTCAGGTTGATCCATATAGATCTCCTCATCCAGTTCTCCATTGAGAAATGCAGTTTTAACGTCCATCTGATGTAGTTCAAGATCCAAATGTGCGACAATGGCTAGAATGATGCGGATCGAAGCAAACCTAACCACTGGGGAAAATGTTTCTTCGTAATGCACACCTTTTTTTTGATATAGCCCTTTGCTACTAGGCAAGCCTTGTATCTATCGATAGAAGCATCCGCCTTCCATTTGACTTTTAGGATCCACTTGTTCCCAATCGTCTTACGTCCAGGTGGAAGATCAACCAAGTCCCAGACATGGTTGGTCCTCATGGACTCCATCTCTTCATTCATTGCATTTGTCCACTCTTTGCTTGCAGAAGGTGAGAGAGCCTCTTTCACATATTTAGGCTCCACATCATCTTGCATAGCAATCATGAAAGCATCTCCTTCGACCTCGAATCGGCGATGGGGAATATTTCCACGTTTGCTTCTTTGCGGTTGAGGCTCGAGTGGAATTCTCTCCGATGAACTAGGTGCACCAGCTGTTAAGTCGCTCCCGCTATTCCCAGGAGCTGGAGGAATTGATTCCTCATCCTCTACCGTGTTATCTGAAGCGCCTTGTATGGATTCCTCTTGTTCATAATTCAATCTCTTTTGAAACCTTACCCCTGCTAGGGAATTCGTCCTCCAAAAAATCCACATCTCTTGACTCAATTTCAGAGACAGTTCCATCAGCATTCTCACCAATGAACACGTATCCCTTAGAATGTCCAGACTATCTAATAAAGATACACTTCCGACCTCTAGGGCCTAACTTCCCATACTTATGAGAAGCGTTGTGCACGTATGCTGCAGAACCCCATGGTCGCAAATGTTCTAAAATAGGTTTTTCGCCGGTCCATAAGTCGTATGGGGTTTTAGGAACTTATTTGGAAGGCACGCGATTAAGTACATAGGCAGCAGTCAATAGCGCATCTCCCCAATAGGAGACAGGCAAGTAAGCTTGCGTCATCATAGACCTAACCATATCCAGGAGGGTTCTATTCCTCCTTTTTGCCACTCCATTTTTTTGTGGAGTTCCTGGTATTGTGAATTGTCTATCAGTTCCCTTTTCATCACAGAGCCTCTTAAATTGCTCCGATAGGTACTCGCGTCCTCGGTCAGTTCTTAGAGCTTTAATTCTCTTATCTAATTGATTCTCAACCAAATTCATATATTTTCCAAAGCAAATCAATGCTTCAGACTTATGGGAGATCAAGTAGATGTCACCAAAGCGTGCATAGTCGTCCATAAATGTGATGAAATAATATGCACCAGAACGTGCTCTCACATTCATTTGTTTGCAAATATCTAAGTGAACTAATTGCAATGGAACATATGCCCTTTTAGCTTTACCAAACGGTTTTCTGGTTGCCTTTCCTTCAAGACAATGTTCACAAGTTGACATGCTAACCTTTGCGAGAGGGCCTAAAAGACCTTCTCTAGCAATTCTGGTCATTCGATTTACACCTACATGGCCTAATCTAGCGTGCCATCTAATCGTATTAGTGCAAACATTATTATTACTTGAAGCAATTAAAATTGACATTTTTATTCTCATAATAATCAATGTCTAAAACCATCAACCATCTGAAATAAAGCCGCTGCCATAGAAAATGTCGCCAAGAAAAATGCTCATAGATGAGTCCTCAAAAACAAATTTAAATCCAAGACCTAACATGACCATAACTGATAAGAGGTTTCGCCGAATCTCAGGAGTATGAAGGACATCATGGAGATATAGTGTGCGACCACCTCGCAGATTGAGCTTGTAAGTGCCGATTCCAAGCACTTGCACACTCGAACGATTTCCCATATGCACCTTTCTTCCGACTGGGACTCGGCAATACTCCACGAACCCATCTCGATTCCTTGCTAGGTGGTCGGTTGCGCCTAAATCCACAATCCACAATCCACAAAGGATTAGGATTAGCTGCTGAACCATCAGTTGCCATAAAACATTTAGGGCGAGAATAAGGATTTATAAGTACCTTCTCTGCTTCAACGCAGTCGCGAGCAAAGTGTCCCATTTTCTGACAGTTATAGCACTTGACGTTATTGAGTTCTTTCTTTCCACAACGCTTTCCTCTCTTGCGCTTGGTGGACTTGCCTTTCTTGGGCGTAGGTTCTCCCTGGTTCTTAGGAGTACCTCCAGCTCGCTTGTGTTTTGGCCTAGAAGCCTTTCGCGAACTAGAGGCCACAACGTTAGCCTCCGAATTGGGCTTAGCAGCCTTCAGGCGTTGGTCCTCTAGCTCTAAATGGCGACGAATGTCGTCAAACATTTTGACATTTTCGTTGTGGGTCATATTTGCTTTCATGTGCTCCCAGGAACTAGGTAGTGATTTAATCACTACTCGGACCTGCTGCTCATAAGAAAGGGTCACCCCACCAGACTTAAGGTCTCAGATCATAGTAGGCATGCATTGAAGATGTTGCTTCATGGTTTGGTCCGACCTTTTGACACAAGAATCGAACCTCATGTTCAATTCTCGGAGTTTTGTGAGGGACATCACACCGAACTTGGATTTGAGGGCCTCCCACATCTCGTGAGGAGTTGGATACATCTCAAACTCACCAATTAGATCATTATGCATGCTGCTTAACATAGTAAAGCGCGCACAACAGTCCTTGTTGAGCCAACTCTGGTAGGCATCAAGGTCTCGTTGGTGCTGAGGTGTATCACCTTTTTCAAGCTCATTCATGGCCCGGTCCAAAGTCACCAAGACTTCCTACTCATCCAAGAGATACTGAATTTTTCGGCGTCAAATGTCATAATTGTCGCCATCCAGTTTCTCAACTTTCATTAAATTAGCGACAATAGACTTTGATACCATTGCTAAATCTATTTTACATGCACATAGATATTTTCATAATTAGCACAAACAATCACAAAATTTATGTAGCAACAATCTAAACAACCAACATAAATAATCAAAGGTGCGAGATCGAAAATTCGCAGTGCTCCTAATCATCACTCACATTCCCTTGACCACATCTATCAATAAATTTAATTATCATACATAAAATTATTTTGGAGCGAAATTAATTCACTCGACAAAATCTCCCACAAAATGTAATATGCAACAAATCATTAAATGCACATCATACTTATTTCAATTTATTCTAGGTTTTTGGAATATTATAGTAATTTTCTTAATCAATCAATTAACTATATATGATTAAAATCAAGAAAATCATTAAACACAATGTAAAAAATCAGAAATCACTCTTAAACATTTCTGACATATTGCTGATACTCATGAAAAATTTTCGTAATTTTCCAGAATGTTATGATATTTTTCCTAATTAATCAAGCAACTAAAAAGCGATTAACAATATGGAAAAATATGTAACTCAGTTATAAAAATCCAAAAACACTCTAGAATGGTTTTGTCTAGGTATAGTTCTCCAAAAAAAAATTTATAATTTTCCGGATTACAATAAATTTAATCTGAATTTATAGCATGAATTCAATTATTAAATAATAATAATTGTTATCAGCATCTTAAATTTTTCAAAAAATTCCATGATGCTCCTCTAGTGTTCAGGAATCTACATAAAAAATTTCACCTTAGAAAAATATCATATGTTTTAGATATTGAACGAGACTTTAAAAAAATATGTATTTACTATTTCTACATTTTTAGAAATTATTCTGACCTCTTCTGATTTTTGAAAATTTTGAAAAAATTATCAAAAATAGAAAATCGTGTCAGAATCACAGCGGTGAAAATGACTCCATGATCGGGCATTGGAGCAGTTCATACAGCCACAAATCGCGCCATTGTGAGCCCATTTTCTTTGTATTTCTACTCTCTGTGGCCGGAGTGTGCGCTTCACGCGCCAACTTACCGGCCTCTTACCACAAGTGCATGATGTCGTCCGCTCCTACTCGGAGAGTGGAGTCCGTTGCAACTTTCGGTTTCTCAATCGGATCTTGGGGTGAGTCACACTCTCCCTCCCGTGAGTGGCTTAAATTTTGGACATGTTCTAGGTGTTCTTAACACCCAGAAATATTTTAATCTGTTCCAAAACTTTAAACAATCATAAGTTTGTCATGCGAAATCAAAATGAGGCATATAATATATCGTTGAAATCCTATTGAAACGAGGAATCTAATGATATAAAAATTCACGCTAGAAAATATCGACATCAAAATAGGAACAACAATCACAAAACCGGCCTACTATTCATCTACTTCGATTCATGATATATATATTGATACGAAAACGATCTCTAAGGCTCTAATACCAATGTTGGATTTTGACACAATAACAATGGATTTCAAACACATGCATATATCGTATAGAAGGAATCCATATTCACACATATCGTAATACTGAGATGGGTTATTGGCATACCTTTTAAATCTTCAAGATCGTTGTACGGGATCGAATCACGTACCGGTAACCTTCACGAACACTATACACCGGCGGTGGATCCTCACTACGTAGTCGAGCGAGAACCAATCATGATTCATAGCACAAGAACCCTCTAACCGATCTCAAATGGGAGTAACACGTAACCTGATCTCTTCTTATTTCTCTTTCAAACTTCTCCTCTCACGTGAATCTCATTCATGCATTACACAGCCATGCATCATTTCATTTGTTTATGGGTAGTTTCAGGAGAATGAGAAGTCATGGTATTTCACAACGAATATGACCCTTCGTTGAAGTAACACAACTATTAGAGAGAATGCATTCTCTAACTGAGTCGGGATCTGGTTAAGTCGTTCAGGTTCACATGGTCAGATCGTATTTTCCTACACTTGGAATCAGCTTGGCCTGGTTATCCGTCCTTGGAAGCTAATATCGCATGTTTTAGAAACCATCTTCAAGATTGGAATCGTTGTGTCTTCGAGAACATATATTACCATAAGAATAAAGCCCTAACTCCACAATCCGGTATCCAAAGGGCATTGTAACAGGGGCTGAATCCCTACCTTGGGGCTGGAATTATCTATTTCGACTGAGTTAGAAGAAATACTTTGCTCAGGTTGAAGTTTTATGGTTTCAAAGGTCCTGGTCTCAATGGCTAAGGAGTCGAAACACTAAATATTTTTATAGCAAGGTCATCTCCAAAATATGGTGAATTCGAATTGAATCTCTTCGTGATGATCAAGGCAGGTAGATTATGATGACTCGTCAATGAGAAGTATAATCTGATGAGATTTCTCGAGGGGAGCTAATTTATGATACCTTCCCTGCATTCGATCATTTGGATCAAGGGTCGTTAACAAGATTGTTATTATTTTGATTCTCAAGACCCCAACTCCGGACATCTACATAAGTTTTGCGTTATAAGTATGGGCAATGTTTTCTATAAGCTCATTATTAACATCACTCCTAATAGAATCCGAACAGTGATATCTCGACTTATTGCACCTAATCAATCAAGTTTGCTCCTGGTAGAGGTATAGAGGACAACATCATAGCCCAGTAGATATCCGATGGGTAGGATGAGACACGGAAGAGTTTTCGTAGCCATTAAATTCAATTTGGAGAAGGTTTATGACAGATTGGATTGGAATTTCATTACCAAACCTTACAAATGGCACGTATCGCCAGTAAATTAAGATGTACTATTATGGATTGTATTATGACTCCTTCAATGCAAGTCCTATGGAACGATGACCTTAGAGATGAATTTCCAATTAGATGTGTCATTCAACAATGCCGCCCTCTTTCTCCATATTTCTTCGTGTTATGTATTCAGAAATTAGGGCGTTTCATTGAGGATTCGGTCTAGGATAATTGTCGGAAGATAATGAGAGTCGGACAAAGAGACCCCCAATTTCTGATCTCATGTTTGCAGATGGCTTTTCACCTTCTTCGGAAGCCTCAACGTAGAAGCATAGACTTTGACAAATCTTACAAAATATGCTGATTACTATAAAGCATAATCTCGATGATCTTAGATTTGGGTTAAATGTGAACTAAATGCTCTAACACACTCTGAATGAATACTTGAACGCGATAAGGAAAAGGAAAATTACCTTGAAAATACTTTTAATGTAACACAGATTAATAGGTTAAGGACCAATATGTGAAAATTAGAAGGCCAATAAGCAAATTTACCATTTCACTACCTTGAGTTGAACGATGCAAGGCCTTAAGCCTAACAGAGCAAGACCCTTAGGTACGTCAAATGATTGAAGGTGAAATCAACCATCATCACCCTAGGCGGAGCTTTTCCAAATTTAGTGGTGTAGTGTGGTGTCGGGATGAAGCGCCAAATGGTGCAAGGCCCCATCCCAAGTGCCTATAACAGGAAACTTTCCCATTTAGGAAAGAGAGGTTGCCGAGAGAGATAGGGAGCTCAGGAATGAAAAAGAAGAGATAAGGAAGAGGAAGATCACAGTTATGAAATGGGAGTGTAGCTTTGTCCAGAGTCAGGATTCACAAAATAGGCACACATAGATCTAGAAAGAAGCATATTCTCTAGACTGTCCCTAGCTATCTGGAAACAAGACATGGAGCTTACTAAAGGGTAATGATCCAATCCCAACTTAATTTTGAATGTTTCTAATATATGTGACTTGATGAAGATATAACATCACATCGGCTGAGGGAAGTCTAGTTGCGTTGGGACAAACTTATTTTCCTTACATAAAATGAAGTCATGTTGGCAAATTAGTATTGTGATAATACAAGATATCAGAGATACTATCTGTTGACACCTCATTTTGGCTCAGAAGGTACCAGAACCTTGATCATTGAAAATTAAGCAAACATGTGCCAATATTAGATATGATGTGATGTTTGAGACTAAAAATGAGGATCCAATTTGATTGAACAGAGGGCAAATTCAGAGCCATTGTGAAGCACATTGAATTATCTTCGATTTAACATATTTTGGACCCCGAGATTCTATTCAGAGAAAAAGATATATTTTTTTAAAGTGAAATTGGCTGACTTTATCGTATTCGTGCATCTTGGCCATTTTTATTTGAAAAATTGTATCTAACTGTTGAGAGGCCTAAATTAAGTAATATTAGTGTCATTTAGATTTTAGCTCATGAGAAATTAAGGAAAAAATAGAACGCGGTATCAAAAGTTAAGAACATGTTAGGAAAAGAATGATTTTTGTACCATAAGGAATTGTAAGGGCCGGTGAAAACCGAAAGCGTTTGAAATATTATGTGGGGCGTATTTAAGAGAGTTTTCCTAAATTTCTTCTTCAAGTAATTCTTAACTAAGTAAATTTTAATAAGAAAATAGAAAATAAAAAAATATGACATCATATTTAAGCAAACTTAGGGTTTTAGAATAAGGGGAGGGGGCGGCAATGGAAAAAAAAAGAGAGAAAACAAAGACCTCTCAACAAAAAGAGAAGGGGAGTGGATGGAGAAGAGGAGGAGATCCCCCACACGGATGAGCAGAGCTTGTGGCCACCCTCGGCTCCAATCGTTCCTAGTATCCATCGAGCACCGACCCTAGTCGCTATTTCCGCCGAAGCTGTCGTCGTCCCTTAGAGCCGGTGGCAACCACCTCCGATCCTTGTCCATTCAACCCGTTCTTGGCAATCATCGAACCTCCGACCAATTCAATCCCAGAAGACCACCACCGAGCCTCTGTACCTGATTGTTTCAATAGCCAAACTACCACCATCAACAATCCTACTAGCTCACCATTGAGCCACCAAGCCCTTCTCTGTCCATTTCTGAGCCATTGCAAGCCTCTGTTACTCGAGTTTAGGATCTCCCACAAACTGTCTGACTGAATGTCTAATCCATTTCTAGTTTGAACTACTACAGAGAACCACCACCTCCATTGTGACCACCTCCTTGGCTCCAAGCTGAATCTACTGCTGCTCTGTCCAATCGAGTCCATCTTTGCTGCTCATCCTTACTCCTAAGGCCACAGACTACCCTGCCTCCTTGACCACAGCTATGACAAGAGCTTCAATGCCATCAGCTATTGAGCTACAACATCCTTTCCTTATGGTGAGTAATTTGAATGATATTTGGATGCCTTAAATCACTGATAGTTGCGGTTTGCTTTGTTATTATTGCAGTTTAGCTGCAGAATCTACTAAAACATGGCTGCTTAGAGTCCATAGTTGTTGCTGGCCTTTACTTGATGATTTCTCCCATTTTCGATATCGGTTTTGGGGAGACTAGAGCCTTAGTGTATATGTCATGGCTGTTGTTCTTTACTGCAAGTTTTTGCAAGATTCTTCTGCCTTTATCATCCAAAATGAGTGTACTTAGTGTCCACAGTTGTAGCAGTTCCTTGCTCAATGATTTTTCCCATCTTCGATACCATGTCTGGAGATTAAAACCTTAGTTAGGCCCGTCATTTGCCACTACATTTGTGGTGTTTGATGCTGGTATTTATGATATTTTAGCATCAAAGTTTTGGGTTTAGGCATATTAACTGTCATTGCATCTTGTTGGTTACACCTGTTTCTATCTGTGCTTCAGTTCTTGATCTCGGGTCTTAGGTGTTGATTTGATATTTAAGGTTGAATACACATACTGCTCCCTTATTTCATAAATTTCATATCTTGGCTCATTATCTTAGCCATCTTGCGTATAGGTACTTCATTTAGGGCGTTTTGCATATTAGTCATTCATTTCATGAAGTTTACATATTAGCTCTTCATTTAGGTCATTCAACATATAGTTTCGCACTTAGGATACTTTGCACATTAGTTCCTCATTTTAGGAGTTTCACATAGTAGTCCTTTACTTAGGTATTTTGTGCAATTGCCTCTCACTTTGAAATCTTGCAGATGTTGTCCTGAATATTTAATTATTTTTTTCTGATTTAGGCAAGGTTTGGGGACTTTCATGTACTTGAGAGGACAATTATAATGGGGCGGGTAGAGTGAGAGTGAGATGATGAATGATTGTGATCAAATATATTAGAACTTTACTTTCCACACTTAGATGAGGACAGGTAGTAGCATGCTAGGGTACCTACTTTGATTATTGATTTTTATCCTGGACCTGCGATTTGAATCTCAATTAGATAAATAATTGGGTAAATTAAAATGTGCAAGCAAATGAACAACCTAGACATAGGAATGGGTACCGATTTTAGGCTTGTTGATTGCTTGCAACCCTTTCGAATGTAACAAGACCCTCGAATCTAAACTTTGGTTCAAGACTGACAAATAAGAACCTAGGTCGTAACATCATGTTCCCTTAGGTAAATAATAGGTTTTTGATTGACCTTAGGATTATTTCTTAAATGATAGTGGTGACTCAAAAAAACCCGAACACAATCAATGTCCCAAGTTAGGCATCGTGCATGCTTATAGCCCATGGGGCTAACCTCAAGTTGGAACCACGTCTGACAAATTGGTGACTCTACTGGGGATCAAACTAGAATATCTAGTTGTTTGTTTATTTACTTGCTTGCCCATTTTCCTTTAGCACTACATAACTTGTAACGGTCAAACATGGATCATAGGAATTCCCTAGAGGTGGTTAGTAGGGGTATGCCTGTCGTGGGAACTCCTATCAAAAACGGCCTTGAAACACCTTCGCTTGATCTGAAAGCCCAAAGTGCCTTGAAAGGGGGACAGAGGTCACTGCGGATTAGGGACCTTTAGGACTTACCCTTAGATCTAGCCTCATGCATATCATTAAACCTCTAAACATCTTTGTTGATTGTAATTTTGCTAAGACCCATAGGCTAGTTGGTTATAGGTTAGGTGGGCCTTTCTTTTGTATTTCTGAGCTTGATGTATTCTTTTATCATAAGGCCCATAGTTTAGCAACGTAGGGGTAGAAAGGCCTTTCTCTTATATTTTGTATGGGCTCCTAGGTTAATTAGTTCTAGGTTAGATAGACCTTTTCTTTTATATCCGTTGTACATGTAATTATGATAACTTAGTGGATTGATTTCGTTTTTCGCTCCTGCACCATGTTTTCAAAATAAACCTAGTAGAGTTGTCGTTCATCCTTAAGCCATTGACTATGAGGATGGAGCCTAGACTTGCTTGTCCTCACAATGGTTGCCTCGCATGTCAAATCGACGATCTTAGTTAATTATGAAGTGGCTTCACTCAATTAGAAGAGTTTGCACCCATCGGTGGATTGGAGATACTAGGCATTGATTAGTTATCAGGTCAATTGGGGTTTTTTAGAAGCTTAGTTGACATTTGAGATAAGCCACGCCCTGCTTGAGTTATCAACCGAATTGATATAGCTCCAGTGTTAGTTTTGAGAAGTTCAAGCGGTCAAAGAGTTGCCCAATCGAGTCTCAACGCGATTAGCACATTTTACCTTTTCAAGTTGCTTCAGAGCTAGAAAAGCATAATCGACTAGATAAATCATGCGAAACTGCTGGAATAGTTTATTATAAGAGTTTTCTAAAATTGGTGAAAAATAGAAAGTCAAAAGCCTTAGGAACAAATAAACGTCAAAGGGACCTGACTCGTGATATTCTACTTCAAAAATTTCCTTGTTCCTAACTTTCATAAGCATAACCTTAGGTGGTTAGTGCTTCAAGCGAAAGGAGTCGGAGCTTCATCCTCAACTTTCAGTTGAAGATATAGTAGAATCAAAATTCAAGAACGGAGCAGACGAGGAATTACCAATGAGTATCCCATGTATTGCAAATTCGGCTCCTAAGCCATGCTCCTGTCATAATTGATTTTTCCATGAATCTGTCATCAGTTAAATGAATCTCGATTACAAGGACTTTAGGATGGCTCGATCACAAGGAGCTCATGATTGTTGAGTGAAAAGAATTTTCATTGATTTGAAAAATTGAGCATTTCATAGGCAGCATGATGCACTGCATTCTCAAGATGTTCAAATTATAGGCACTCGTTACTAGAGTGAGTCAAATGTTTAAGCACTTTTTGAGAGTGGTGAGAAGATTAGGTGGTTTCTTAGGAACTATGGACAAAGTGGAAAGCCCTTCGCTCGCAGTAGCTCATGTGTCCTGGTGATGTTCCTCACCACAAGTCAAATGACCAATGATCAAACCCATGAGTTATGGGTAACTTAGGTGAAGCACCTTGCGGAGGTACTTGCCGATTCCACGGGTAAAGATGAGTACGGAATTTTTTGGGGATATGTTTATCAATTTAAAGGCAATTGAGACAAAATGTGGGTGATATTTCATAAATATTTCAATCTCCCGATGGTATAAAAGTGCCTATCGATATCCCCGTTAGTGCATCAAGGCAAAGTATGATGGAGCATGGTGTCAGCCACGAAGAAGGAAGCAATCGAGCTTGCAAGGGACTCAATCAAGCTAGTAGGGAGTTCACAAAGCATGACAATGTAAATGGCTCAATTGAGCACTTCCTTGAAGGATTTCAAAATAGAAAAGGATTGAAAATTAACATTTTCTTCATTTTCTTTCTTCTTCTTTTGTCCAAATGTTTTATCACAAGTTTTTTTTTTTCAAAATCAAAGAACAAAACCTGGAAGCACTTAACAACCTTGGAGCACAAGTTAAGCAACTTAAGAACATATGAAAAGATGTTGATCAACTATCTTGACACGTGAGCGTGTCTCATTCTATCACGATTAGTAATCAAGAAATTTAACATTAAGATGAATGGCAACTCACTAGAGGATTTCTCATGCATCATCATTATGAATCGTGCTTCACAGTGCTCATTTTGTTCTTTTTCTTTTTCTTTGCAGTACTATTGTCATGCCTTGACTTGTGAGAGTATTGCCTGCACATGATTTTAGTAAAAGATTGAAAAGCCTAAAGTGACATGAATGAACCATGTCAATTGCTTTAGATGAGGGATTGCTCACTTCGAGCATGTTATGTAAAGCTTGATGGCTACCCAAAGTATAGGCTATGAATGTTGCTAACTTGACACCCTCACTTAGACCGAGGAGCTCACTTTAGTCCAATTCTTTCAAAGCATAGGTGTTGATCCTATCCACACCTTAGTTACTATAGGGACAAGAACCCACGAGCTATATCTGGGGATCCCTTGCTAATAACAACACCCTAGTTGACTCTGAACTTGGCAAGGAAAGGTCTTGATTTCTTCAAGCAGGCGAGACCTCACAAATAAAGAAATAATGGTGGTCCCTCCACACAAGCATCACATATATGAAGCTAGTATTCTAGGATTATGGATGAGGGTTGGCTTCAAGATCCAAAGACTAAAAGTATGTGGTGCTCTGTGCTCATCATGATTCAGACCGCAAGCGAGAGCAAAATAAGATCTTGAATCAATACCCTATCATGAATATCTCAAAGGTTTGGGGACGATCACACATTCCTTGCGTGAAGACCAGATGGTGAATCCATTTATAGAATTTGCACTAGCAACATCACCAAGGTCAAGTTGGCACACCTATGAAGCAAGTGAATGCATGAATTTCATGGAAGATTTCATGGAAAATTTCGATTGAAATCAAGGAAGAGGCTAGTAGGAACTTGACTTGTCACAACATGGCATAGAGTTGGGAAGGCATAGCAAGGCATGCAGGTATTAAGTGTCATATCCAAACAAGTGAATGTCCAAAACATATGAACCAAACGAGAGAGTTTGTCAATGTCTGGAGTGCTACGAAGGGGTTCAGTGCATGAATTTGTTTGACACCATGCTCTTGAGATGCATGAACGGTAGAGAGGTGAAACTCAGGCTGAGGAAAATATATGAATGAATCTATGGACCTCACATGATGGGGCAGATGCTCACCAAGAAGACCACACAATTCCAATATGTCAGGCCGATCACATAGAGGAATGGTACAAGGCATGCAAACTGTTGTCACCGACCCTAGGATTATGCAAGCTGTATTGACTCGGTGTTAAATGAATGGCACCAGGTATCGGCCTTGTGGCATTTTGAATGGTGAAGTACTGCGATGATCGGCCTAGTCTCTCCCGAGTAGTGCATAGGCAAAATAAGTTGCCTTTACAGCATGTCTCGAGTGATCTTCACTGGTGAGGGAGATCAATCCAGCTAATAGACTTGTCAATGATCGATGAAGGTGGCTTGAGATCGTACATCACGGTTTCTCTCCATAGCAATAGTGGTATCCAAATAAAAGAATCGAAAAAGAAGAAGAGGAGAAAAAAATTTAAAAAAAAAAGGGAAAAAAGTAAAAAAGAAGAAAGGAAAAGGTGAAGAATAAAGAAGTTAAGACATAGAAAAAGTAAAAAAAGAAGGGAATCAAGAGCAAAGCCAAAAACAAAAAAAAAAAGAGAAAGAAAAAGAAAAAAATTTGAAGAAGCCGACAAAAATGATTGTCACTAGCGAAGAGTGACGTAGGATACTTCCATTGGCACTCCCAGTAGACTGTGCATCTTGGTTCATATATCAAGTGGGGCAACATCTTGATCATGTGCGTGCTACGGTTGACATATGCTCCCAATCAGGAGGGAAGGCCTCTTCCCAAGGGTTGTGCCCTCAACAAGCAGATTCAGTCATGCAAGTTCCTGTGCAAAGATATAGCCATGCAAAGGGAGATGCACATCGACCTTGATTGTGGAGAATGGACCTCCCAACTAGGTGGACGGCAATTCCAACAGCAAATGACATCCATGGATAGGACAAAATTTTTTCCTCGGCAAAAAAAAAATCAACTTTCACTTTGCTTCTCGCATACTCCTCGATTTCCCTTCAACTATTTGTCTAGTTGAATTGACAAGGCTAACAATTTGAATTTTTTCATTTTTGATGCGCGTACGTCTCAGCAAGAGGTGCCACATCGACTTCAAACATTAGGGCAAAGTCCACTCCAAAATGTGAATGCTTTGATACCGTTAAAGAAGCCTGGCAGCGAATTCATGATTCATCCTAAATAAAGGAGAATGAGTTCTTAATTCAGTGAATAATGATTCAGTGGAGATCTACTCTCTACAAATAAAAATGATTGTCACTAGTGAAGATTGGTGCAGGATGCTTCCATTGGCATTCCAAGTGTATTGCATCTCGATATTGATCGGGGAAACGTGTGTGGCAATTGATATTAGCTTTCTGTTGGGGAGAAAGCCCCCTTCCACTAATGATATTATTGTGAGTGTGCAGCTCATGCCTTTGACAAGCAAACTGTACCATGCAAGTTCTTGAATAGAGACTTGACCCTGCAAAGGGTAGTACGCATTTATCCTGATCATGGGAGAATGGGTGTTCCATCAAGAAATGATGTCCAGGATTGGGAAATAAGTTTTTTTCTCTGTTGGCAAAAAAAAGAAAAAAATTCACCTTTCGTTGCCTCATACATATTTCTCATTTATCTTCCAATTGCTTATCTAGTTGAAGTGCCGAGGCTAACAATTTGAATTCTTGCAGGTGTGTCCCAATAAGAGGTGCCCATCAAACATTAGAGCAAAGTTCAATCATAAAGAGTGAATGCTCTGATATCTTAAAGAAGCATCTTGCAGCGAATCCATGATTCATCCCAAATAAAGGAGAATGAGTTCTTGACTCGATAAATAACGATTAAGTGGAGATGTACTCTCTACCAAATAGGAAGCAAAGCCCCTCGCGGCTTAGGATCTGTGCCTCGCTTATTTCAATTACATCCTCTTTTTTGTTGGTTGCTCATTTTAATTAGTGGCAATTCCTAATTTAAGTTTTTACGCTTATTTCATATATAGAAAAGATAATCTTCCAGCGCACAATAAAGAAAACCATTTGCTGGGGCAAAGATGCACTCCTTTACAATCCCCAAGGAAAAAGCTGGAAGACAGGTTGCTCTTAAATTTTAAGAAAAATTGAAAATTGATTCACTACTTGTATGCTGACTCAGAAGAATCTCTGAAGAGCAATTTGGCGTAAGAATTTTGCACAATGACAACTCCTCTACAAGAGATAGACCGAAGTTAAATGATCAAAAGCCTCCCAATTAGATGGTGTGACCATTCTCCATGGGGCAAACGGTGAAAATGGAAAGGCTAATTACAAAGTGAAAAAAATAACAAAAACAAAATAAAATAAGAACAAGCGAGCAACAAAAAGAAAAAAAAGGTGAGCATCGCCAAGGCGTTGAGTACCAATGTCCATATTTGGATATGTACTTGTGGCATTACTGCTGGTTAATTCAAGATAGACTGGACAGGTGATTCATCACCTAATACCTTGGACCAACTGGGACGGGAGCCACTGGTCGATTCTTGCTACATGGATCGCCACAAGAATGGAATGCTTCGCGTCGTGCGATTAAAAAAAAGAGTGGAAAGAACAGAGAGCATCGCCAAGTTGTTGAGTACAAATTTTCATGTTTGGATATGTACTTGTGGCGTTGCTACTGGTTGATTTGAGATAGACTCGAGGGATGCCTTATCATCTAGTGCCTTGGACCAATTGGGACAGGAGCCATTGGTCGATTCTTGCTACATTGATTGCCATGAGAACGGAGTGCTTAGCGTCGAGCGATCGTAAAAAAAGTGAGAGAAAAAAAAAAAGAAAAGAGTGATATATAAAATAAGTGATTGGCCTGTTGATGAACATCTCTGATGAAGAATGATCACCCTTCTCTAGAAGTTCTTCTGTGATGGCTTGAAGTCTGGCGAATACATGGGTGAAATTCCTATTTCAAATAGTTTAGAGGGACTTCTAAAGAGTCGTCATTCAAGGTATGAACCTTTTGAGTATTTTAATCAAAGTAATGGCACTGTCAAAGGCTAAAACCAACGGGTGGTCGTACAGGATGCAGAGTTGTCTTGGTAAGTGTAGATACCAAAGTGTGTTTACACCAACCCCTTTCTGGGGCAATTTAACTCGGTCCATTCCCTTTGATCCTTGCCCTTTTGAAGGTCTGGTAGACGGTGATTCTTGGTACTCTAAGCTTCCTACTGCAAAGCTCCTCATTTAGGATGGTAGGTTTTGAAGGTAAGGGCATGCTTTTCCTACTTGTGATACTTTAAATTGAAACCTTGACCTAGTTTCTCATGGAAAGAAAGACTAACCAAAATGGGTCAAGTCGTGTAGGGAATTCAAGCCAAGAGAGGGTCAAAGAAATTTCAAGGGCACAATCCTCCATTATATGATTCCTGATAAGTTGATTCTTAGTTAAATTTGAGAAAAAGGAATGGCAAACTCAAAATGATTCAAATCTTGTAGGAAGTTGATTCGAGAGAAACCAATGCCTAGATGGGGTTGAATAGCATAACCTTCAAAATAAAAGATTCGGAAGCTCATTCTTCCCTTTTGTTTTTGTGACTTGTGTTGAATTTGTGACTCTTCTCCTGGAACAATTACGACCGTTTCTTGAGTCTGTTACAAGAGAAAAAGTCCTGCATATTTGTGATTAATTTACTTCACTTATTACGATTATAATTGCTTAGAGTGAAACTAACAACAAGACAACTTGTTGTTTACCTTGCTGGAAGGCGAAAAAGCACTGAACAAAGCCTTACGCCATGCATTCTGGAGCTCAATGAAAAAAAAAATGAGAAAAAGAGAAAAAAAAAATAGAAGGAAAGAAAATAAAAAAAGGGGAGAAACTTGACGAGGAAGAATGAGTGGAGGATAGGTCGAAAAATGGGGCAAGAATGGTGTCACAACCTCGAAAAATCGAGTTCACGATATCATGGCTAAAAATAAATAAATAAATAAATAAAAGGAGTTGCCACTAATCATTTATGGTGCTAGCTCTAAGGTCGATTAAAAACCTGTTATTCACTTAAGTGAGCATGACACTAACCACCTAGACTTTTATTGTCGGTCTTGAACCAAAGTGGGATCCAAGGGTTTTGTTACGCTCAAAAGGATCACGAGCCGATCAACACACCCTAAATCGGTACCTAGCAATGTTTCTAAATTTACCTTATTTTATTCAATCCCGTATTTTCTAATCCAATCCGATAGTGTCAAATGAATAAGAGAATTAAGGCACAAGATGATGTATCAATTTCCTCAAAGAAACAAGACACTAGTTGTCAAAGAATTTACGTGACATACACATGTTGACACTAAAATGATGCATGACAAGGCTAAGATGATTGAAGGTAGTTTATACACCCTATCAATAGCTTGGAGAGCTCTGTTAATTCATGATATATGATTGACGAGTGAATAATTCTTGCAAGAGAATGGGTGAATGAAGCATGAATCATGATTTGTGAAGATGTCCGCTATCAGCTCGTAAGAGGGCAGATCGCAGGTAGCAAACCCAGTGAGTGGGTATCGTTCCAACGAGGATCAAAGCCTATCGAGCACGAGCTTAGAACACAAAGTACCAAGCCAAACCACACAAAAGTTGCGAGGATGCAGAAATTGCAAGAAAAGAAGTAAAAGTAGACAATCTAAAGAAAACAGAAATAGCTTTATACGATCTCGACAAGAAATAATTCTAGGGGTTCAATTTCACTTAGGTCTATTTCAATCCCCTTGTACTTAATTAACCGAATCAAGTCAAGCATCCTCTTCTCCTATCCACGGGTTCTAAAGTCACCTAGTCTGTAATAGGTATGTATCCCTAGGATGATCCTAACCCACTCTATCTCTATGTAGTTAGAATTAATGGACCAAGGGTCGTGTTCGTAACCGTGTCGGGATGCCTAGGGTGGCAGCTACCTCTCGAGCCTTCTCACACGTCTCTTCTAATTCTTAGAATGACTAACCTACCTCTCGTTACTGTTATTCCTAGGCTATGTTTACTTAGACTAGGGGATTCTCACTCTTACCGTCCCTTAGCTCAATTTATTGAGTTGGCCAGACATCAATAAATGCATGAAGTATAGTAAACATAAGGGAAATAGAACACTTTCCTAGATCCGGGAAATAGAAATTCAATACATGGATGAAATAAACACTAAGATCCACTTACTACCCTAGACAAATAAAACTAGCCGGACATGATTGTGTCACAATACATGTTCATCGGAATTGAAAGTTACTAAACCAAAATGAAGAGAAAGGAGACAAAGGTAGAAGAGGTCTCAAACACTAATGATGAGCTTGATTCCTTAGCTCTTCTATTCATGACTCGTGTTCTGACACCCCAGCTTCGTATCTTTAACCTGCCAAGAACCTTATCCGGGACTTGCTTTGTTGTAAAAAACTATTTGTATTCTTCTTTTCTTTTTGTGGGTGTGCCCCACTATTTATAAGGTATTTCTACCTCCTCCAAACTTGGTATGGTTAGTGTGGGATAGGAAATCCCGAGTCCCACCACTTCGGCTTAGCTCACCGCGGTGCAGCATTGTGGAGACCACGGTGCACTGAGACGTTTTGCAGCCCTGGATGCTCTCTGTAAATTGCAGTGCAACACTATGGAGACCGCGGTGCTCTGTTCTGCATAGTTTACTTCTTTTGGTCATAACTTCCTCATTTTAGCTCTAAATCATGCACGATTTGATGTGTTGGATTCCTAACTCGACGAGCTTTCCGTTGAGGAAGTCTTACAAACACCCAGATAAACTCAAAGGATGGATATCAGCCTCCTAAGGAGCACAAATACTCACATTTCAGTAGAAAGAACACAAATAACAAGTGGAATGCATGTTCTTACCTCAAGTTTAAGGTCTGAAAGTATATTTAAAATATAACTTCTATGGTATTATCAGAAGACATGAATATATTCATTAATACAAGCATGAAACCTACTGAAGACTTTGTTTAAGGATGAGTGAATTTTTGGACTCCAAGATGAAAAGACATGAGTAAAAATATCTTAATAAACTATTTCTCAGGTATCATAGAATCACAGAATCAAAGTCAAAGATCCAACTTAAAGTCTTAGAAAAATTGCAAAATCATCAACTCAAGAATTAAGACTAAATGCCGAGATAACAAGCAATAAGCCTAAATGATCTTAAAGGTTAGAATCGTGAAATTGAAATCAACGACCAGATTTGATTTTAGAGACTGCAAGATATAACTTAGGAATTAACAAGCCATGACTTTCCACAAGGCAAATAGCAAGAACACATATCAAGAAGAACTTTAGTGAATAAGATTCGGTAATGAACCATTTGATGACTAAGCTAATGGATCATGAATCAATGAACGACAACGGTAAGGAACAAAGTGGAAAATCAATTAGTGCTAGCCATATTCATATTAATCAATATTCTAATCACATTTTCTTATTGAAAACGAGTCAACCTACTATTAAGATCTGACCTAGCATACCCCGTGGATAGTGATGAACATTTAATTGGTGTAACATGGTCCTTGTCCTTTGGGCTTGATCTTTGTGTCACTCGGGAGTGCTCTAGAAGGTCGGAAATTTGTTGCTTGAGCCAATTGTCCTATTTAGGTTTCCACATTATGCATATGCAATTACAAGACAATAATTTGATTAGAATTCGATTGAATAGCAGCATGTGTATCTTGAGAAGATTGCATAAACTTAATGAAAGTTTCTTCTAATCTTGTCACATGGTCCGAAGTAGAAGGTTGTTGTTTTTGAGTTGGTTGGAACCCTAGAGGTGGTGGGTTAGCCTTCTTGTTGTTGTTGTTGTTGTTGTTGTTGCCATAGGAAAAGTTTGGATGATTTCTCCAACCCGAATTCTAAGTATTGGAATACAGATTGTTCCTTAGGTTGCCTCCAATATAGTCGGCCATCTCTTGAATTTCTTGCACTAGTTCCATGCATGTTCCTTCTTTGGTGGTTCCATAGCCTTGCCTCACTCCTTGGTTCTTCCATGCTATTACTTTTTAAATAAGGCATCAATCTTAGCTTAAAAGGTTGTCATGGCCTCTACCAAATGTATTCCAGCGGTTGCACATCCTGTCACCCTTTTAGATGGCCATTGGTAGCCATTACGTGCCATCTCCTCAAGCAATTCATAAGGTTCCTCGGGATACTTGTTCATAAGCGAACCACCTGCAACAACATCAAGAGAAGCATGACAATTTTCCAATAAACCATGATAAAAAATTTGTACCAGTGTCCAAATCTCAGTGCCGTGATGGGCATGCTCGTTGTAGTTCCTTCAAACGATCCCAGACTTTGTAGAAAGACTCCATTGGCTGCTGTTTGAATGTTATGATATCGTTTTTTAGCTTCATAGTTTTGGAAGGTGGGAAATATTGAGCCAAGAACTTCATGGTTACTACTTCCCATGTGTCGAGAGTGCTTAGTGGGAGTGATAGCAGCCATGACTTAGCCTTGTCCCTCAAAAAAAAGGAGAAAAGAGACTTCCAGATGTACTCGGTCAACACTCCATTGAAGTGAAAAGTGTCACAAGTCTCAAGGAATTTTGCTAAGTGTACATGAGGATCTTCATTCAATGCTCCTCCAAAGAACAAGAGGTTTGAAGCATTTGAATTACCGATGGTTTGATCTTGAATGTCTGGGCTTGAACCGATGGCTTGATGATGCTTGATTGATTCAGAAATTGAGATTGTGCATGCTCTTTGATTGTTTTCCAACACTAGTTCTATAGCATCAATTCACCTCCTTGCCCATCCTCCATGGCTTCTTGAGTTTGCTTTTGCTCTCTTAGCCTTCGAAGTAGAGTGCATTCTATCTTCAGATCAAGTTGAACTAGCACTCCTTGGTTTCTTCTTTGCATGCAAGAACCCCTTCAAAATTGAACAAAAGAAATAAGTGAAAAGAAGAAAAAGAACTTGGTCGAAGAATAATTGCTTAGTATTAGGTTAGTAGAGAAAAAAAAATCCCCAGCAACGGCGCCAAAATATAGGAATGCACCAAAGTGTACATGTCATAGGCAAGTAATACATAGTGAATAGAGCCTTATTCCCACAAGGATTCTCCTACCAATAACTAAAATTAGCATAATTAATTCCAAGCCAAGTAAACTGAATAGTTAGAGTAGAATGCAAGAAATTAAAATAGCAAATAAGTAAACAAAAATCAATCAATTAGAAAGTTCCTAGGGTTCATAACTTCAACTATTCTAGTCTTGAGCAAAGTCTTTCTCTCATACACTTAACTCTACTATGTTAATAACCTAAAGTTCTAGGGTTTCCCCACTACTTTCTTGAGCACCTGCCAATGTTGCAATGGTGTACATAAGTAGAAAACACTAATCTACTTTATCTCTAGACGATTAATGTTGAAAGGCCAATTTAAACCAAGCCTAATTGGCTATCTGGTTGCTCACCATCTCCTGATGCGCTTGCATGAATAATTACACCTGCTAGTATAAATTAATCTAGATTATGTAATTTCTAGCATGACTTTCATTCCCTCTCCTGAGGCTCCTCTTTGTCCCAAGTTCAATCCCATGGGTGGCCAATCCAAAAGAAAGTATGAAGAATGAAATATGCATAAATAACACCTAGGATGCGTACCGCAATAGAATCATACACATGAGAGAAAATAATTTTACTTAAAATATCTAAATAGGTTCCATTAATCCGTCTAGGAATATAGGGGTTTAGTTCAACATGATAGTAGAAAATACAAGAGCTGAAAGATAGTACTACATCACGAAAACAAGAAAGAAAAGGATAGAAGGAATTCTAGATAGTGGTGGAGTCAAATCTCTCGATCAAACCTCCACGATCTTCAAGCTCGAACTCTCCTTATTGCTCCAAGTTTGCAGCCTTCCCTCGCTCTTGAGGGCTATGAAATATGCTAAACAAAGATGTAGAAGTCGTACCCAGATCTGCTAGAGTGGTACCCTTTATATAGTGAAGGAATTGGAAAATATTGGAATATTTCCCAATCTCAAACTTTCCCTCAAAATTGCAGCTCAATATTCCAAATCTTTGACCATCTTTCTCTCTATTTCCAGCCCATTAATTGTCAAAATATATCTTAGAATACTTTTTGAATCTTGCCTAAGTCGCTGGAATAAAGAAAATCAAGTTTTCTCTATTCGAACCGCATGAAAAACGTGTAAAACCATGGTTCCCTTGCTCTGCGTGCAGTTTACTTTCTCTGACCATAACTTTCTAGTTTCAACTCTGATTTGTGATCCATTTGATGTGTTGGAATCGCATCTTTCTAATGATATCTTATTTATCATATTTATAGTATAGATAATATGAGAAATTTCCTCTTGAAGTTATTGTATCGAACGTTAAATCATCGAGCATGCCATTTTTCATCTTTTCCCACATCTTCTTTCTGTTCCCTGCACATTAAACGACTCCTAATAGTATCTTCTAATCCACATTTAAAGTTCTTCAAACTAACGTTTATAATAATTAGATCCCAAGAGTAAAAAGAAATGCAATTAACCTCTAAAAATATGAAAAGTGGCCTAAAATTCACGAATCTAGGTTAGGAATGGACAAATAACTCATACAAATCATAATATCAACAGGAAACACTTTTTTTAATTAAAAAAAAAAAGATAAATGGCTATATAATAATACATGAACTTTGCCTAAAATTCCAATTCTAGCATGAACTTTCACTTTTGATGAGCTTCCACTAATAAAAGCATCACATTAATGAATTTGCCCTTCTTGAAGCTACAGATAAATGACCTTTTAATTACATGAGCATTGTGAAATTTCTCAATTCTATCTAAAACTTTCAGTTTTAGTTAAATTAGTCAAGAATTGACAAAATTATGCAATGATATATTTTGTTCCTTCATTACTTTTTAGTGAAATATTTAATGTGCCCTACTAATTCTTTTTTATGAACTATGATAGAGAAAACATTGATAATTATGTCAACACATACGAAATTTTTAGCGAAATTGGAATTTACAGAATAATTCATTTAAAAGAAGTTTGAAGAGTTACTTGAAGGACTTTAGAAACATGAAATTTCTAGTGACACATCACAACTTTACAGAAAAATTTGATCTATGCATCACTATTTTAAAATTAGTACTTCAATTTTAAACTCTCTTATTTATCTCAATGCAGTGGGGATGTAAATGAAAATTAAGAATGCGAAAAGTCAACCCGACCCAATCCAAAAAAGCAGACTTTTGAAATCCTATATAAATTTCAATCCAAATACATGGATTAGATTGATCCATAAAGTCATGATATTTTTATCATGAATTTCACATTTCTAAAGATCTTTCAAGCAACTCTTCAAAATTACGTTTAAGTATCCAATTTGCAAATTCCAATTTTACTAATAATTTTGTATGCCCTAACATAGTTTTTGATGTTTCATCTACACATTGCATGCTCTTTGGCAGGAAAAAAATTATAAGGGCATAAAAGACGTTTCACTTGAGGGTAATGAAGGAAAATAATGTACTATTGGGGTAAATTTGTCAAGTCTTGGCCATTTTAATCAAGAGATAAAATTTGTGATAAATTTGAAAAATTATACAAAGTCTGTGTATAAAATTTCCATTTATATGTAATTCCAAGGAGGCAAATTTGTTAATTCAATACTTTTATTGACGGAAGTGACGGAAAAGGTGACAGCATAATAGATGTGGAAAATAATTAAAACGTTATGACTATTCCAAGCAAAATTGAAAGTTCACATTACAATGGAAAATTTAGACAAAATTTGTCTCATATGGTCATTTACCCTAAAAAAAAATTACTTTTAAAGTATTACATCAATAAAACACACATATGATGCTCAAGTCAGCCATCATTAGGGGTGTTCAAAAATCGATTCAGTGATCAAATTGAGTTCAAATCAAGCAGTTAGTTCGACTAACTAGTTTTATGTTCTCAATTTTTTTTGAAGTAAAATAATTTGGTTTAGTTAAAATTGAACCAAGCAGAACCGATGGAATTGAAAACTAAAAAGCGGATTCAGGAAGGAAACGACCAAATTGACCAAAAACGGATGTTGAACCAAAAGGAACAAAACAAAAACTAACTAGTTATCCTTATACATCAAGTTTGACACAAAGAAAAAGGTTTCATCCAAATCTAAGAGAGGTGCGAAGATATATAGATTATCATTATTATTTTGTTGTTATATTTGAAAACTCTTTAGTTTAATTTGAATTGGTTAACCAAATTGATTGCACTTACAATTTAATCAAACTGGTTTTCATCCTAAAACCAAATCGAAAAGAATCAGTTACATTTGCAAATTAAACAAACTGTTTTGTCATCCTAAAAATTGAATTGGTTCTTTTCGGTTCGATTCCTATTCGGTTTCGGTTTGGCTTGGCTCAATCAAAAAAGGTTTTCTGCACACCCCAAATTGTCATGTCTGTAACACTTCAGGTGTCCAAAATTAATAATTTGTACAAATTGTAAAATATGAAATGAAGGATTTATACATAATTGTTTTCATCAAAATGTCATTTAAAGAAGAAGAGGTTTTTGCTTCGACTGCAATTTGTGCAGTTCGGTTTGAAGCTTTTCTAGATCTTATTTATTTATAAAATTCATACTTCTTAATTATCCTTGATTCTATTTATTCTTTTAAAATATTAAATTTTTTATAATATCTTTTAAGTTTTTATTATTCTTTTTTAAAAGTTTTCAAAATTTTATTAAAATTTGATTTTTTTTTTGTCTTTTTCTTTTGGCCAGAAGATTTTTTTTAAGTCTTTAAAATTTTATTTGCATTGAGCCAATGGTAGGGCTACGTCTTCAACATCCACATCATCACCTGGATCTATAACGTGATAAATGATCGATTGCATGTTGATTTGAGACAAAACGTAACACGTCATTTTTCGAGAAACACACGTTTAAATTCACAACAGATTCGAGACTTATAGCACTATCTACCAAAACACAAAATGTTCCTTCAACATTTCGCTAGAAACAGAAATTCAGTGGTTTTTTAGCAAAAATGAAACACAAAGAAAGAAAGCAACAATTTCTTTTGGGTCAAAAATAAAAAATGTGGCAGATAGCTAATTTATTTGCTCATTTATTATAATCTATCTATATGAGCAATGGGCAAAAGTACTGCTCGTTTGGAAAGAAATTCTTAAAAATGGTGTGTTTATAAATATTTCTCAAAATACTGTATTAAAAACGCCACATCAAGTGGCGCTTTAGTTTGAAACAAAAACGCTAACTATGTTAGCATTTTCTTCACGAGTTTTTTTAGGTTGAAAGCGCGAATAAAGCTAGCATTTTACTAATAAACCAAAAACGCGAAAGCGTTTTCTAACAAATATTTGTCCCTTTGAATGAGAATTGGAATCGGTTGTGTGTACTACATAACGGTCTCGTTTCATAAATCTCTCCAGTATCTTTACATATGTAATTTTTTTTAATGAATTTTTAAGAGTAAATTTTATAGTTTTAACATTTAAATATTGATTTTTGTATCATATACTAATGTGCCATACATTAAGTTCTTAACTTATTTTTTTTCGTTTCTCCGAACCTCCAAAAGAGTACAACTCAATGTATGAGACATTAAAATTCGATATATAAATTACTATTCAAGTTTAAAATTATAAAATTTACTCTTAAAAATTTATAAAAATTTATATGTGTAAAGATCTATGAAAGATTTATGAAACGAGACTATTATGTATTATACACTACCGATTCCGATTCTCATTTAAAGGGACAATATTTGTTAAAAAACGCTACTTTGCTCCGCTTTTTAGTTTATTAGAAAAACGCTAGCTTTATTGGCGTTTTCAGCTTATAAAAATTGTAAAGAAAATGCTAACTTAGTAGCGTATTTATTTTAAATTAAAACATTAGTTAATGTGGCATTTTTAAAACTGCATTTTAAGAAATACTTATAAACACAATTTTGTAAGAATTTCTTTTCAGGCGAGCGATGGTTTTGCCCATTGCTCCCATCTTCTCGATGTCTTTTTCACTTTACCTATTACCCACTGAGCAAAACGTTAATTTCGGGCGGTTTAAAACGAGACGGAGTCCAAATATCTTCTCGCAGTTTCTCTCTCAAACGGCCCCAAGAAAGGTTTCTCCGAGAAAATCTGCTTAGCTCCTCCATGGTACTCTCTCTTCCCATCTCGGTCGGACGTTTCCAGCTCAGAACTCATAAAAATTTTGCTCGAAATGCTTTACTTTCAGTTTTCTGCACATCTTGTTCGATCTGGTTGTTGTGATTGGTGAATTGGAGAGATCGTACGCTAGGGTTAGTCATGGTTCGGACGGATTTGATCTGTTCGATAGGTGAACTGCGAGAGGCTCGTCAGCATTCCATGTAGATCTGATCTCTATCGCTCTTTTGACTGCTGGCTGATGCTTGGTTCAGCACATTGTGTGCTTCACTGCTTTTCTTTGGTCCGATCCGCTCCCGTCTAGAGGTTGATGAAATCCCATTTTACCCTGTCGTATATGTGTTTTCGCACTTATAAATGTTGGTTAAAGAAAGTTGTGCTGTCCAATACAGACTTTTTATTTGTGGCAAATTTTTAGTAGGGCTCAAGAAATGATGAATCACTAATAACTGGTTCTCTTGATCTTAAACAATCTCGTTGACACATAGATCGGAGTTTATTCAAACAAGTTTAAACTTGCATTTCATGCTTGTTGCTTGGAATATACTTTAATGACAGACTTCTGGAACTTCCTTCATTGCTTGGACATTTTAGCTAGCAGATTGATAATCAGTAGGGAGTTTTAGATCTCAGTGGAAAATTTTGTCAAAGCAATTCATGGTGGTTGTATTGTCGGTTATAGGAGAAGTGCCCTTCGGTAAAGAATATACTGCTCCTGGACTCGGAAGGAAAGCGTGTTGCTGTCAAGTATTATACCGATGACTGGGCAACAAATGCTGCAAAGGAGGCTTTTGAGAAAGCTGTCTTCACCAAGACCCAAAAGACAAATGCCCGGACAGAAGGTAACTGTATGAAAAACAATTTTGTCGTCATCCTAAAGTTTGTGGTTGCTTAATGTATTGTTATACCCAAGTTTTCTCCAATGGGTTTTGCAAATCTGAGCTTTTGCCTTGCATGGCTGTCTTAATAGAGCATATATTACCAGATTATTGCTAAGAGCATGAGAATCATCAGATGGGTAAACTAAGTGGGAAAAAAATTGTGAACAGCATGGTACATTGATATTTCTCTAATGAACTATTGATCCTTGACTTACTTGGTTCTCTCTTTCTGTCTCTCTCTCTCTCTCTCTCTTCGGTGCAACAAATAGTGGTTAAGGTTATAGTCACAGCCTTGTAGCTTCTCTGGCGAGCATGGCTACTCTCTCTCTGTTTCTCTTTCGGTTCATCTTCGAACAAACTTTTAACCATTGCCGTCTTTATTATTAAACTAATGAAACCTACGAAATGCATGAGTAAAAGCGTTGTATAAATGATTATATCATTAGCAATTGTCTCAAAGCCTAGGTGTGGGTTGTTTGTACCGTATGCTGCCTTACTTCCCCAATTTTTGGATATAATATAATGGTTGTGCTTTTCAATGCTACTTGCTTTTCTTGTATACACCACACTTTCTTTTTTTAACCCTCTGATTATAATCTGCTGCTAATCTACAGCTGAGATAGCGATGCTTGAGAACAATGTAGTCGTCTATAAGTTTGTTCAAGACCTTCACTTTTTTGTTACTGGTGGAGAAGATGAGAATGAGCTCATCCTAGCTGGCGTTCTTAATGGATTCTTTGATGCGGTTGGCCTTCTCTTGAGGTTTCCCATTTACTTGTGAAGTTATGGTTTATGATACTTCAAATTCTTCAAATGACAAATAACGTGTCCATAATTTATTTTCAAATGTGAGTGACGAGAAATGAGAATAGCCCTGGACTTGTCTGATTGCAGGGGTAGTGTTGACAAGAGGGAAGCACTTGAGAACCTGGATCTCATCCTCTTGTGCATTGATGAAATCGTCGATGGCGGGTATATTTCTCTTTCCGTGTTTAATCTTTTGAATGTCTTCAGTGGTTTATGCTGCATTTTTCTTCCCTAAAAGGTATAAAAATCTGGGTTGCACTTCTTTGATAATTTCAAAGACTTCTGTCAAGAAATCTGCTTGCTAATATCTCCTCTGGTCAGTTCTTCCCTGAGACTCAACTCATAATATGCTGCAGAATCATTCTGGAAACTGATGCCAATGTAATTGCGGGCAAGGTTGCAAGTAACAGTATAGATTCCGGGGGTTCTTTATCAGAGCAGGTTCATTTTTCTCTTTTGGTTGCAGAAAAGAAGATATCTTTCCCAATAATAAGAATTGGACACTAAGATGATTATTGCCATCTCTTTCTATCTGATCTAGTCTTTGATGTTATGCTTTTTGCAGACAATAAGTCAAGCACTTGCCACTGCACGCGAGCATCTAACGAGATCACTTCTGAAGTGAGATTATACAGTGTACAACAGGAGAGGAAGGTCATGCCAGGCTTTCAAGCACTGCTTCGTTCTGTTCTGCCTAAACTTTTGCTTCCATAATTAGGAGATGGTGATGATGGTGTCCTCGTAGTATGAACACAAATTTAATGCTAAATTGAAGAATTCTGTAGACGTGGAATACTGTAGTGATGTTGTTGTCTGGTGATCCATGTGATGCACGAGTTTGGTATTTTGCCAATTCTATAAACTACAGTCAAATTCGTCAATTAAACATGAATATGACAACTATCACGAGTCTCTGTGAAATTCAGGTTGGCAGACTTAGCAATGAATATTTAGCGTAGCTATTAAACTGGACCGTGGTACTGCTACGGGAAGAATGTGGTCCATGGAAAACCAAGGATGATCTGCTTGGTGAAGTCATAGGCCTTGATTTCAGGTTTAAATCCTCTTGTGGTCAAGCGGCGTGCATGTGGAGCTGGGGATTGGTCGGACGAGTCTCTGGGATGAATCTCTGATACCCATCGATGGCGTAAGGGAAAATCTTATAAATGTTAATTTTCAAGAGCTGTGTCTGTGTTTCATGCACAATCATATAAATATCGGTTGCCACCCTTACACCAGGTTAAACTCTTGACACTGCTTTATTTTACAATGCATCACAGCTCATGACCAACATCAGAACCCAGTTGTATCTCTGTATCTTTTGATATTTCATGCTCGAAAACCGTTGAGATAACATGTATTCATATACTTTATTATAGTCCTGTGAGTAAACTGTCATATTGATCTTCAATGTTTACTGGTCATCCATTTTATCATAATTTGTGTTGTTATCATGATGGTCCCTAAATTTCAAAGGAAGCTCCATCCAATCCAATAGTTAACCCATTGTGACGAATAGCCTAATATTGTGTATAATATATCTACCTTCCACGTGTTAGTTCTGTCTATAAATTATAATTTAAAAATATAAAAACATAGCCAAACACCCCGATATTAGTTGAGGGGAGTTGGTTTCGACAGTGGTACCCCTCGGCCCCCGCCGAATGAGGCTGCAGGTGACTCATTTGGTTGACAAACAGCCATCATCCATAGGTTCCCAAATCGGGAGTGATTGCCTATTGGAGAGAATATGTATGATATTGAGATATTTAGAATTTGATATAATTTGGGAGATTTTGAAAAAATATTGAAATATTTCATACGTTGAGATTTTGTATTTTAGGCAGATAATATCTTCTATGTTTGATGTATGACCATCCTATAAATAAGATAGCTTCCAATACTATTCGTTGCGTGAAAACCTTCTCTCTATCTTTAATGTCTATCATAGTATCATTGCCATGATCGATTTTACCATCTTCTCTATAATCGTATCAACACTCTTCTTAGTCTTATGTGGCGGCCTTAAGCCTTCTTCTTCCTTTCTATCAATGAATTCACCCCTTCTCCTTGCAACCAAGTCCAACATGTTCCAACATGGTTTCCTCTTTATTTATGCCATTTTTCATTTGAACTTTCCCCTCTCTCTCCAATCGATAGTCTGTTCTTAACCTTCTTCTCATTGGCAATTATAGTCGACAGAATTCTTTTTTTTTTTTATTGCAAGTAATGAGAATTTTATCATTACTGTAAAAATGAGTACATGGTATAATGTCCAAGAAATAAGAAAATTACAAGACCAGGAAACACGAAGATATCCTCCAGGCCAACTTCAAGGAAAATACATGTGATTAAAGACATCGAATGAGTTCAAAATGCTAGTAGGTGACCGGCAATAGCCGAGTTCCTAATCCCAACCGTCTGCCGAACTACATGGACTCCAGTGAAAACTGGAAAGAAAGGGTCCTCAAGCCATTTATCCAAATAGTTCTCAGTCATCTTATACAGATACTTAAAATAAATATCCATACAAGAGCAAAAAAGGTGGGTGTCTTGGACCGCACTCAAGCGCGTGCATATTCCACCGCAGCAGACCCAGCTCCTCTTCCATGTCCATCCTGTCCTCTAGTCGGATTTGCCGGAGCTGACTGGATCTTGTCGGATTGGGGTAGATTCGAGTGAGATCCGGCAGGATCTAGTGCCAATCTTGTCAAATCTTACTAGATCTAAGCCAATCCGGGTGAGATCTGGCCAGATTTGGTTATTTCCAGTCGCTATCAGTGGCTATTGATTGAGGTCCGTTGTTGCCGAGTTGCTGGTGAACGAGGTGAGGATCTGCATGTGCAAGGAAGGAAATCCGCTGAAGGAGGGGGAGAGGACTCACTGCAGGTGAGGGAAGGGGGCGGAAGCACTGGCCAGCTGGAAGGAGGGACGGGCTAGATGGCCCGGAGCAAAAGCCACCAACTGGGTGATGGAGGATATGTACGGCCACCGGCTAGTGGGGGTGGAAGCCACTTACCGAGGCACGAGGAGAGTCAGGGTGGCCAACACGCCCAGCTGTAGGCGGACGCATCGGCCGCAAGGAAGGAGGTCACTGGAAGTGCTTCAGCTGCCGGGGGGGGGGGGCCTCGTATCGATGACTGAGAGAGAACGAGAGAGTTATAGTCGACAGAATTCACTTCTTACCTCTTCTCTTCTTCTCATCTAAATGAAATTATTGAATCTCAACTCTAGTACTATTTCCCTTGATTGATGGTCTTATTCTTGGCGCCTTCTCTTTCATTGGCCACTACACTTCTTCTTGACATTAAGCTGTCTTTCAGCGACTTCTTCCTCATCGACTGTCTCCAATATTGGACACTTTCTTCAGCTACTGATGATCCAAAGAAGAAATTACAAAGATGAAAGTTTTGCAAGATGAACATCATTGCACTCTATGTTCATCTTGTAGGGAAATATTAGAGATGTTGTTGCTTTTATTGGGATTTTAGAATATTTTATAATAAGATTATCATGATCAATTAGGTTAGATTATGATGATTAATTAGGTTAGTTGGTATTTTTGGGATTTTCTAATGTCGTTTTTATATTTTTTAAATTATTTATTTTCTATCTAAAGCGTATAAATATGTTGATATGTGTAATTTCTTTACTCATAATAATAAAGTCATCTTCTCCCATGATTTGGCCTATGTCCACCACGTATTTCCAATATCTCTACTATGCTCCTCATATCATTATGGAATTCCATATAATAGAATTTAGGGATTGAGAGAAATTCGACGCACCAAAGTGTGTTGCATATATAGTAGGTATTCTCTACCTAAATTACAAAATCTGCATTTGAACCGTATAGGTGTATTCCATATGGGATTTGATTATTCCCATTTATCAAAAAAATATGGGATTCGATTATTTCTGCTATGGAGTGATGTTGGAGGGAAAATGACATTTAGATCTACTTAAAGAGAAACTCTTGATGCAGTGATGGTACCATATCAGTGTCACCACGTGTCACTAGGTAATAGCAGTTGGCCACATTAGCAGTTTTATGACAAAGAATTTAGATTGCAAACCATATATTTAAATCCTTACTTTTCAAATAAAAAATTTTAAAACACTAAAATCCTAAATAAAAGTTAATAAACCTAAGAAACTCTAGAATCCTAAGAAATCTCGACACCAATTACCTGAGAAGGATGATGAGTATTGCCACAAATGTGTTTTTTTTATGGTTCTTTAGAATTTTAGGATTTTTAAACATAAAAAATAAGGTTTTTGCAATTTAAATTCTTTATCATGAAACTGTTGATATGACCCACTACTATTAGTTTGTAATACATGTGGCAACATTGATGTACCACCATTACACCCAAGAGTTTCCCGTAAATGTTTAATAGTATTAATCTGTCAAGAGCAATTAAATATTTATCTAAATATATAGATAAATGTTCTAACAGAATCATAGTTGTCATGGAAGATGATGCTTCAATTGTGTCAAAATCAAGTTGAACTTGATGAGACAAAAAAAAAATTTTCAATATATTTAAACTTATGAAGCCATTAGGAGAATTTTTCAGTTCCCTATTTAATATCGAGAATCTATAGTTGAAAGATTAATTATTCACTTACTATTCATGAATACAATTACTTACCGTAGTGAAAAAATTAAAAGCAGTTCTGCGTAGAGGTGATGTATATCAAACAATTTTTACAGAAAGAATGTTTAATAATAAACATTTGAAGTTGCTACTGTGCTAATGTATGTTAATTTTTCCAAATTCGGCACCACGGGTCTCTCAAGATAAAATATGGACTAGAAGAAAAAAAAGAAGATATATTGGGAAAATTATTTATGTGCATACCAATTCATACAAATTATATTATATGAGAATGCTCTCAAATTTAGTTTAAGGGGTGCTCAAAACTTTAATGAAATTAAAACTTATAATGTCATTATTCATCGTACACATCAAGCTCCTGACAACGCACTGGTGTTACTGGGAGATGATGATAAAGAATTGCATAAAACAATTGATGAGGCAGCACAGCGGACAAACCTGTTGAATTAAGACAACCTTTTTTTTAATTTATTGATGCATTCTAATGTTGCAGATTCAATGTAAAAATGGATTGGTTGAGGAGGTGGGGTGTCTCTTCTTCTCAAATTAAGTCTCAAGTTCTAGTATTGTGAATAGAGAGAAATCATATTGTGAAAGTTTTACTCCAGTGGGCCCACTTGACTCGAACTGTATTAACTAGGGTCTAGTTGGACTTTTAGGTATCAGTGATATAGATTAAAAAAATATTGCAAATTCAATTAGATTTTGGAAAATCCACTAGACTTTGTTATAAGCAAATATAACTTACATATATCAAAATATTTTTCTTTCTCGTATGTATGTTTCTGATGAACTAATTAAAACTTACATCTTAATTGAATAAAAAGTTATTGAACAAAAGTTGATGTTTGCTCGTTGATTATAAACTTTCGATGCCTAATAATGCCACTTTAGAATAACTTAGCAACAAACTATTAGTGGAAGAACTTTCTATGCCTAATAATATTGCGGTCCCCTACTTCTACGTGTGGTTTTCTTTCATTGATCATGACTTTCTTGTTTCAGCTCCGATTTATAGTCCGTTTAATGTGTTAGAATCTTGACTCAATAAGCCTTTCATTATATCAACTATATGAATATACTTATTTGAACATATTTTTGGGCTTAGTTTCAAGTGAGTTGCTCGAGTTTTATTAGGTTTTAATGCATGACCGGATGTTTTTCCCTTAGTAAGTGAAACCAAGTCATAATAAATTAATTCGTGTTTTTTTTCCAAGATTGTTGGTACTTTTGTGCTTTTTATTGATGCAAGTTTATAATAAAGGACTAACCGGGCTAAGATGATGGACCCTGACCCACAGAACGAAGCTAAACAGAAGTTGGAAAACATAGGAAAAAGGGAGGAGTCACAACTCAGGGTCGTGACTCCTTGAAACCAAGAGCAAAATAGAGTTGTGGGTCACGACAATGCTGGCACGCAAGAGTCCATGATATTCATGAAATATTGGGCTTCTTGAAGAACCCAAAGCTCGATATGAGATATTGAGATACCAAAAGAGCACATTTCACTTGACTCATGCCATGAGAAATACACCATTTTGTTAGAATATTATTAGGATGGAGATATTTGAGAAATATTTTAGGTAATATATAATATTATATTCTCTATCCTTATAAATTTTAGAGTTAGCAGCACACTTTGGGGGGATAATTCTTCATATAAGTTCTTTACACATTTATTTTGCTGCCAAGAGAGATCGGGTCATTCACCGTTTCAAGGGAAGAAGATGATCAACGTGCTTCAAGAAACTTCGGGATCAAGAGATCAGCTTCAAGTAATCCAAGAGTTTTGTCTTCCTTTCCATTTTTCTTTCCTTAGTCATGATGTATTCGAATCCATTCTTGGTGTTTCTTTTTAATTTCATTATGAACTAAAACCCAAGTTTCCTAGGATAAGCAATGAAACTCTTTCCGATTTCTTAATTGCAATTCCCTCCCTGCATGTTGATTGGTTGCACTTATGTTTTTTATGTTATTCTCATTCTTTATGCTTTCTAGTGGCTTGATCACCCATTAGATTGATTAAGAGATTTGATGAACTGGAGAGACAAAGTCGTAATCATGCCAAAGATAGTATAAGTTAGGATAATTCACGACGAGGTCTCGAGATTATTTGTGAGAAATATTGAGAAATTAGCCTATTACCCTAGGTATCCAAATTAGGATTCGAGCTCATTGAACTTCTTAATGTTAATTGCCTAGAGAGAGTATGGTTAACATTATTCTAGAAGTATGTCCTTATTGAGCTACAAGGTAGGTAAGGAGATAAAAAAAATCCTAGGATAATAACTAAGCAATCGATTGCATGTAGAGAGTAGATTTGGTATTAGGAATAAGATTGAGTGAAGTTGTGAGCCCTAGATCCATAAATATTGATTGACTTTCTTGTTTCCTTTACTATTTTTGTTCACTTCCTAATTTACTTTTTAATTGCATTCTTAATTTACGACTTGTCTAACTTAGAATTAATTGTTAGATTATTGTTTAGTGGAATTTGACAAGCTCCTCGTGGGAACGATCTCGATATTCGTCACTTTATTACTTAAAGCGATAGGTTCACTTGCACGCTTGCGTTGCTTACTTTACTTGCTTATCAATTTTATCGCAACACATTAACATCTTATTTGCCATATTTGTCATGCAAGAAATAAGAGAAATTTCTATTAGAATTGTTGCATCCATCCTTGCAATATCGAGCAAGCAATCTCTTCCACTTTTCACATATCTTCTTTCCATTCTGGATTATTGCATGATCTTCTAGAGTTATCCCATAGATAAATTAACTCTTAACAGTATCTACTTGAAAATAAAATCCTAGAAATTTATATAAATAACAATTAAATCCCTAAAATGTAAATGCATGCAATAACCCCTAAATGCATAGAAAGTGGCGTAAAATCCATTAGTTTAAGTTGGGAATTGACAAATAAATCATGAAAATCTCTTCTTTTTTTTTTATAATAAAATCTCAATATCAATAGCAAGGTAGTCTTAAATTTATCGGACTTAATATTTCAATGTTACTTATTCAAAAAAGAAGAGGTTTCTAGGGTATTCAAAATTTATGGTACAATACAGGTTTCAAATTTTGAGTCTAGTTTTTGTAACTGGTCCTTTACAATGTAGGATCTTAATACTATAAAAATACAACGAAAAAAGTACTAGTTGTGCAAAAAGTTTGATAGATGTTACATAAGGTACAAAATCTTCAAAACACTAAAAAATAGTGTAAAATTTTTAAGAAATTGATACCAACGATATAAATCATTAATTACATGTCGATACCATTGGTAGTAGCTATATGACTCCTACATGGATCTTACATGGTTGCTAATTTGAAAAATTGAATGACATAATAATAAAAACTTTGATGAAAAATACGAATGGTATAAAAAAAGTTGGCTCATATTGTATGGTATAAATTTTTTTTTAAAAAAAAAAGATTGAAACTTTCAAGCTCTAATGATAAAGATAACATTTTATGTTCAGTTGATGTCACCCAATAGATTAAATATAATAATTTTTCACTGATATCAAGTGGTGGGAGGACGTTAACTTATCGTCTAAGGCAGGAAACCCGTCTCCCTCATTCATGGCCATCAGGCCTCTACGAGTAGTCATCATGACAATCTCAGTTTTCGAACTCTCTGAGACGTGTTGAGATGAAGAAGACTATTGCGAAATCGATTGGTGATGATCACCGCATAATAGAGCATGGATTGTTTACCTTGAAGGTAAGGTGTTGAAATGAAATGAAGAGGAAAAGAACAGAAGGAAAAAAAGAGAGATTGATGTGTATAAGATTTTTTTTACAAATAAAATATAACAATAATAAAGAATTAAAAATTTTGTGCCATTATGTAATATTTTAAAATTTTGTATTATTTTTATAAAATTAGGTAAACTTTTTGTAGTATTGGTGTTTTCCCCTAATGACTTTTTGTCATGTCATTCAATTTTTCAATTCACCAACCATGTATGATCCACAGAAGAGCACGTCAGTAATTGCAACGGCGTCAATAAATAATTAACAGTTTTTTCTATTGATGTTAACTTTCAAAAAATTTTATACCATCGGTAATGTTGTAAAGATTTTATACTATATTTATAACATAAGCCAAACTTTCCACAACATATGTGCCTTTTCTCTTAAAAATAGATGGTACTCAAACTGATCCCCTTAATTTTTGGTAATTGATCTCAATCCATGTTTTTTGTCTTTATCATTAAATTTGGTCTTCAAAATATCATTTTGGCTCAAACTCAGCATCCCAACATCTACCAAGGTCAATGTTGAGTTTTAAAGACCTTAGCAGCCTCGACATTAATCAATTTATCTAGTTTGGCACATTTTTTGGACAGTTGCCTTACTTGGATATGCTTTTCTGAAGTATTTATCAAAACTAAAAATATAATAAATAGTTTTGCTTTTTTTTTTGGGCACCACTGATATACAAAAGCCTTTGTACCATTGATTAATCTAGTTCGAACCGGGATCGACCTATTAAGGGGTAAATTTCTCCCGGCATAAGTTTTCTCCATTTACAAAGAACCAAACCTAAGGCCTTGACTTAAGGGAACAAATACCTTACTACTTAAACCAACATTGGTTCGCATTTTCTTTTTAGATTTACACTATTCTAACTTTTGAGCCATGATTGAAAGGTTAAAATCTCACTGAAAAATAAGATATTAGAAATCATAAACTTTTTATATGACCCTTTGGATTTAGGAAAATTTTGAAACTAGCAGCAAATATGAAGCCTTTTAGGCAATTATTCTATGATAGATGATAGTATTATTTGGATTGAATTGGAAAATATTGAAAAATAGCGAGTAATTTGTGATATAAGAACAATACAGAAGTATAACGAATTATACAACCATGGAAAGGAAGAAGGTCGAACTAAATTTCTTCTAATAGTTCTGGTGCGGCAGTTGCCCAAGCCATCTCTGCAGGCTTCGGCATCGGCCCAAAGCTACTAGTATCCTTTCTTACGTAATACCTGTATACTAAATGTGTTCCAGTAAGAATTTCATTCTTCACGTTGGTTAGGTGAGCGGTGGCTCTACAGAAGTTGACAGACTGTTTGATGAAATTGCTGGACTAATATTAGAGCCCATCAACTGTTATATGTTACTATAGCTATGTGAATCTGCTGTGATCATATGAGCTCTTTGCATAGCGCTTCTATAGAAAGATATGCTAAAAGTTTCCTAGATAATTCCAAGAGTGGGTGGTTCTACTTGCTTCCTACCTGGGCTTTGCTCTACGATGGATTTTCTAAAATCGGGAACTGTTTAAAACTGTTTTCACCTTTCAAATTTCGAGTTCATCCCTAAAAGAAGAGTTTGATCAGTTTTGATCATTGAAGGATTTAATCAGTTTTATATCTGACTAACAACAACTCTTTTCTCCTTTGGCTCTTCCAATCTTGTGAAGTTGATGAATGCCCTCTAACTATGAAGTGAAGCACTCTGCTGCCTGTCCTTTTCATTTGGTGAGTTTATGCCAATACTTGATCTGATTCGATGAGGGCAATCGAATTTAATGGCTCAAAAGAAGTTAAGCTCATCACAAAGAATGCTACATCAGTTTCGATTTGACATATTACAAGCCATGGAATTCTTCACGAATGAGCAAATGAAAATTTCGATTGAGAATTGTCGAAATCAGTAGTCAAATGAAAATTAAGAGCTCTGTAGGTTGATTTAATGGAATTAAAACTGAGCAAATTTGAGTTCATCATGTTTAATATACGTTTTTTAAAATTTTAAAATATCTATGTTTAACATTTTTTTATATAAAATTAAAAATATATATTGAAAATGTGATTTTAAAATGATATTTACAAAAAATAATTTAAAATTTATCATTGTTTTTTTAAATTTGATATTGGATGTGCAGTGCTTTTGCCCGGTTCACAGTCTTCAGTCTTCTGTACTTGCTTCTGATGGCTCCCAAGAGCAGAGAAGTAGAAAGGCTCCCCTTAGCTCACGGAAACTCACAGCGAGGACAGTACCCATAGCTCTACCACGGCCACCAACCTCTAATCCCTCGCTTCGCCCAAACTACCGCGAACCTCCGAGCCACCACAGCTCAGCCACCGGCCGTGTCCCTCCCTCGACAAACCATCCCGAGACCGTGTGCCTCCTGCGGACTGCGCCACTCCTTCCCGGACCAAGTCATCCACAAGCAATGTCCGAGGCCCACCGTACCCATTACTGAACCAGTCCGAGCCATCTCGCCTCAGCTCGCGCCTGCCTGCACCGATTCCTTGCTCTCCTCTGGCTGTCTCTCCTGTCCCGGCAATGTATTCGACGAAATGCCTGAGTCGCCCGACCCACACCACAGAAAAGAAGCGAGCCTCCCCTGAGTCATCTGATCATCACCCGAACCATCCCGAGCTCCTTCAGGCCTTCCCAGAGTCCCAAGCCCTGCGTGTCTGAGGCCCAGCTAAGCCAAGATCCACCCTTTATCCGCGAGCTGTCATCAAGTCAGCGGAGATTGATTCTGCAACCCTGGTCCTCAGCCTGTGGCTGCTCCCCCGAGTCTGCTGCTGTTCAAGCACTTCCACCCTCTCGAGCCGCTGTCTGAGGTCGCCATCCCTGTCTGGCCATAGGTGTGTAGGTAACCATTTTTCTATTCTCCACTGGCCTTCATTGGATGTCTAGTTCGAGTCTGAGAGGCTATTTGGTTATCACAATTCTGCTCGATGCTCTTCTGCTGGTTTCATAGTGGTGGTGTGGGGTTAAGTGATTGATGCTCGGGGTTTGATGTGTCTTGTTGCCTATTGGTGTTTCTAGGGTGCTACTTGCTATCTATGTGCTGTGCGAGAATGATCTGTTCATGTTGACCCTACTGCTGGTTTGTCTCTGGGATGCCGTGGCTGTCCTGATGGATTCTGACTCATTCGGCTCTTGTTTTTTGCCCCTTTTATTATTCTTTTGGGCTGTCATTGGTTGCTATCAATAGTTAATCATATATTTGATCACGATTTTGGTTATTGGTGAGGGTCGCCGAGCTTTTTAGCTGCTGTGGTGGGTTGTCTTACTCGTTTAGCAACTGGTTTGGTTTATTGAGGGGTGCTTCTGATCTGGTGAATGCTGTACTGAGTTGTATAGTTCCTTTAGCTGCTGGTTCTGTATATGGGATTGATAACTGTTGATATGTGTGGCTACTTTGCTTGGTCGTCTGCTCTTGAGCTAGCTGATTGCTTCTGTTCTGAGTCAAGATGGTTGTCCTTGCAATTTCTAATACCTGGATTCATGTCTCAAAATTTGTTAACCTATACTGAACTTGTTGTGGTGAATAGTCTCTTCCTTTGCAACTCCTTAGTTCCTAGTCTTGGGTCCTAGGCCTATTTCTTCATGCTTAGTTTGTTGTGGTCATTGATGCTTGTCTTTGTGGTTCTTAGGTGTTACATCATGAGCTTGTCATTTGGTGGCAAGTTTGTTCTGATTGATGAATAGCGGGGTCGAAAATTGTCAGAATTGAGTCTAGGAGGATCAAAACTGAATTTAGAGTTAACTCACTTGGAGATCTCAAGTGCACTGGAGGAGCTTAGTTAATTCTGAAATAGATTGAACTAAGTGAATTTAGGTCAAGTTAAATGAGCTTGGAAGTTAATTGAATTAAATGAATGTAGATGAATTCATTATATACTAAAGACCTTAAGAAAGGAAGTTCATTAGCTGAAGGTATCGGAGAGCGGTCGAGATTGATTTTGATTCTGAATGTGCCTTACCTGATCGTGATTGAGTCATACTTTATTCTTGATGTGGTGGAGACAAAATCGGTTGATTGTGAGTGATTTGTTTCATATTTGTGTTTCATATTGTAATTGAATTATCTCATGTCCTATTTGAGCTTGGATTTGTTCGTAAACGAACAATGGGTGTCATGTTGTTCCCAAGGTCTTTTGGTCATCCTTTTTCCCCTCAAACTTGTGGTCAATAACTTGGGGAATAGTTGAAAATGAATTGTGGAAACTTTCAGTGACGAGTCGGGTCTTCAAAACTTGACTTTGCAATTGGTCTTCCAATTTACAATCTTTTCAAATTAGATCCATACAGACTCTTGAGCCTTTTCTTAAGGTGGAACAATGCTTTTTCAGGATTTTCATCATGTCCTTGAGTGATTTGACTCTTTTCTATATCGTTCCCCAATATTAGAATTTTAGATATTGGCTCCAAGTTTTAATTGTTCCTCAATGATTGCTTTTGATTGAACTGATTGATCATGATGTTGATCAATAGGTAATGGTTTGATTACATGTGGTATAATCTAGGTGGGTTGGGGAACTAATATAATTGAGTGCACAAATGTAATGAGGGATAGCATGAGATAGTGATGATTTATGCATGAAATAATGATGGTAGTAGTGGAACCAATTACTTTCTGCACGCATATTAGGTTGAATAGTAACATGATAGGATTGTGATTTCAATAATCGAATTACTCATTGAACTGTCGATCCATACCACAATTAGGGTAAATAATTGGATTAGTTAAACATGGTTCACTTAGAAACAACAATAGGATACTAATTTAGGGTGTGTCGATTGGCTTGCAAGCATTTTGAGCATAATAGAGCCACTGAATTCAAACTCTCATTCGAGACCGACAAATAAGAATCTAAATGACTAGCATCATACTCGTTTAGGTAAATAATAGGTTTCTGATAACCTTAGAACTGGTTTCTTAAAAAAGTAGTGGTCATCTTAACCATGATGCTTGAGATCCGATCGAGTTATTTTCGGGGTTGTGACATCATTCTAAATGGGTTCTTTCAAAGTTATATTATCCATTTATTGTCCTTGAATTAGATTGCATCATCCTGGAAGAAATGTTTTTCTGTGTAATGAAAATGAAGCCATATGCATTCTAAAGAATTCGATCAGTTTATATTTCTCAAATATAAAAAGGAAATTGACTTAAGTATTTAAATGTTTAATATTTAGATGATGAACTTGTTTTTTCTTTATTGACGTGGTCATATGATCTTTCTATTCTTTCATGTATTACAAAATTGGCGTGCATTGCAGATATGAGCTTTTGATTTTTGTTGCAGGCTGGGATCATGTAGAAATCTGAGGAATGCGAGAAATTGCTCTGTGGAAGAGAACATTCAGCAAATCACCATGTGCATTCCTTTATTTCTCTTCTTCTGCTTCAGCTTACCATCTTTCCCGGCAACCCCATGACCTCTCTACTTGCATTGCGACATTACAGTCATGTGCTCAGCAGAAGAATCATACAAAAGGCAGAGAAAGCCACTGCTATATGCTCAAGAATGGCCTCTTGTACTCTCCCTCATCTATCACCAGCCTCATCAATATGTATTCAAAGTGCGACCAGTTAGGTTATGCTTTTTTCATCTTCAATACTCTAGCACATGATCACAATGTTTTTATCTATAATGCAATCATTGCCAGCTTTGTTGCACATGGGCAAGCTGAAAAGGGGATTGAGCTATACCAGGAAATGAGAGAAGTTGGCATCATCCCAGATAAGTTCACATTTCCTTGTGTTCTAAAAGGTTTATCTGATACAGGGAATGCTTCAGAGATCAAGAAGATTCATGGATTGGTGTTTAAACTGGATCTGACTTTGGATATGTTTGTAGGCAGTGCTTTCGTTAATTGCTATTTAAAGTTTGGGCTAGTCCAGGAGGCAGAGATGTTGTTTGATCGATTATCCACAAGAGATGTTGTGCTGTGGAACTCAATGGTTAATGGTTATGCCCAGACTGGCCAATTCAGTAAGGCTGTGGGAGTCTTCAGAGAAATGTGTGAAATTGGAATTGTACCCACCAAATTTACAGTAACAGGGGTCCTCTCGGTTTTTGCAGAGATGGAAGACCTTAAAAGTGGAACAGCCATTCATGGGTTTGTGGTAAAGATCGGCTATGACTCAAGTGTTCCAATTTGCAATGCATTGATCAACTTGTACAGCAAATGCAAGGCTGTCAATGATGCTCTTGTAATTTTTGAGAAGACAGTGGGAAAGGATCTATATTCATGGAATTCAATAATATCAGCACATGAATCATGTGGTGATTATGATATGACTCTGAGGCTTTTCAGGAGGATGTTGAGCAGTAGAACGAATCCTGATTTTGTCACAGTCACAAGTGTCCTTCCTGCTTGCTCTACTCTCGCAGCTTTGGCTCATGGTAAAGCAATCCATGGTCATATTATAATGAACAGAAACAGTTACGGTACTGATGATCTGCTGATGAACAATGCCCTCATGGACATGTATGTGAAATGTGGGAGCTTGAGGGATGCACTCTCGGTCTTTGAGAGTATAAGAATAAAAGATGTGGCTTCATGGAATATCATGATCATGGGCTATGCTATGCATGGTTATGGCAAGGAGGCTTTAGATTTCTTTAAACGGATGTCTGAAACAAGACATCAGCCTGATATGGTAACTTTCATTGGTGTTTTATCGGCATGTAGCCACTCTGGCTTTCTTAGACAAGGCCGTGAATTCTTGGCGCAGATGGAATCATCATACGGGGTGGTACCCACTGTTGAGCACTACACCTGCATAGTTGACATGCTGGGCAGAGCCAACCAGCTGGAGGAGGCCTATGAGGTTGCACGGTCGATGCCATTCAAGGCCAACTCGGTTGTGTGGAGGGCTCTATTGGCGGCTTCTCGGCTCCACGGGAATGTGGAACTTGCAGAGATTGCATTGAGGAAGGTGCTTGAGCTCGACCCGGAGAACTGTGGGAGCTATGTACTGATGTCCAATGCTTATGTGGCAGCAAGGCGCTATGAGGAAGTCATAGATGTTAGGGATTTAATGAGACGAAAGAATGTGCGGAAGGTCCCTGGGTGTAGTTGGATAGAACTTAAAGATGGTGTTCATGCTTTTATTAACAATGACAAGAGTCATCCGCTGATTGACTCTATTTATACTGTGCTGCTCCTATTAACTGCTCGTTTGTATGAACGCGGGTACGTTCCTGGCAGTTGAACTTGAGTTGGGTGAAAGAATAGAATCTTACATGTGCCATAAACTTATTGGATTTTCCGATATGACTTTGTTTTGTATCCAATATGTGAAAGGCTTTCATTCAAATGATTGACCGCGCTGAAGGTTCACTAGTATAATGCCAGCGAGGTTGAGGTTGGGGCTCAAGATATCTTGAGAATGGACAGTCGTGTTTTTCTATTAGCCTCAAGGAGTTTCATCTTGCAGGCTTCAAAGAGATCCTGTACGAGTTACGACAGGGTCACCTAAGACTAGAAGTTATAGAAAGTGATCTGAACTTGATCAATTTAGAATAAGTTGCTCGAATGCAGCTGTGGCTGTGGAACCGTAACTGTTATAAGGGTCCATACTAATGCTGCAAGTGTAAAAGAGATAACTAAACGGAACTAGAATTTCTTTAAATTATTTGGAGCAGTGCCCATCTGCAAGAAAAACTTACCCGCCGAGTTCTTGGTAGATTATTGAGTAATCAATGCTCAATAAAATGGAAAGGGAATGTCATGTCCCCCTTTAAAACTATTTCCATGAATACCGTTCTAAAAATGTATTTTAAACCCTCGCTTTTACTTTTGTATAGAAAATGCATTTTGAAAATACTTTTTTTTAAAATACAATTTTAAAATACGCTTTCTATATAAAATTAAACGAGCAGATTAAAAATATATTTTTAGAATGATATATATATAAACAATATAAAATTTACCACTTATTAAAAATGTAGGAGACCTCTATAAAACCTTCCTAATACGGTATTTTAGCCTGTATACAGCCAAGGCGCCGCGGCGCGACATGATTAAGCGTCGTGACTTCTTGGCTGTATACAGGTCAAATACCGTACCAGGAAGGTTTTATAAGATTTTCCTAAAAATGTATTCATGAATGAGCCGTATTTTTGCCTAACTCTCGTCCGATTCCTACCTTCCTAGCATGAATCACCGCATCATGGAAATTTTCTTTCCTTTTTCCTTTTCTTTTTGGGTGAATAACAGGTGTGGCTCCGGAGACTTCCCTTGGATGTTTCATGATCTCCACGTGATTCCCATGTTGGCTTCCACTTTTGGAGAAAGTCTTAACAGGTAAATCGAGCTTAGATGACTTCAGGAGCCAATTAAATTAATCTATTTTTAGGATTATTTTTTTTATCTTTTAGAATTTATTTTTTCCTTTTAAATTTTATTAAAAAATTCTAAAAATAATTTAATCATATTAGCTCGTAACATTACATCATCATTACTGTGTGAGATACACATCACACACAAGACTCTCTCCCACTTTTGTGACCCCTTCCTTCAGTCATGACGATCAGCAACTTGCCTCGTGTTTTTGCGCTACTACCCCTTCAAACTGGGCATTGACGGAGGGATTTGACCTTGACCTCATAATTTTTTATCGGTTTCCAACATAAATATGGTCTGTTTACACTGTCGTGGAGCTCTAGACCAAGTCCCATGTCCATGCCCATGTCACGAGCTGAATACAACTGTGGCGTGAATAAAATGTGTGAATAGGAAATTATTTATTACGAAATAGGAGAAAACTACATGAGATTAATCAATTTTATGTCATATGAATATGGACTAGTATCGCACGCTCGAAGTGTCAATGGGATCGGTTGAATTGCCTTGTGTGCAAGAATGCGACGTGGTCATAATGAATAAAATCTCCTGTTATATTCCTTTAATTCCATCAACCATTTGCACATGAGATTATAAGTAAATGAGCAATAATTTGTTGCAATCATTAAGCTTATTTAATCCATTGAGTTTGTTAGCCTCCCGCCCTTGTATGTAAAGGCGAAATGGCTGAAGATCAAAGCACGAAATGAAGTAGTGAGAAAAGGGAAATCTTCCTGTATCTTTAAACTGGTTCTCTGTCATTTGATCGATAGTTTTCACCTTATCCAGAAAAACTATGTTCTTGAAATCTTCCTCTCTATTTCGTCATGCATTATTTTAGGTGATGGTGTTTTTCTTCTGTTTAGTCTGTCGGAGAGCTTCGAGTTAGATGCTGACTTCTACTGTTTTATTATTGCATCTAAATTTCTCTTAAGGAAATCGTGACTACCACAAGTCCCAACTTATTCTATTATTTATATTTATGAACTTTTAACTATTAATTCAATATTTAAATTTTATATTATTATAGTACTGTAATATGATTTTGTGTTTTAAATAATTTTTATTTTATTTTTGTCACTGTTGGAGGTTCCACATCGCTATGCTCTTGAACTAATAAGGCATTCCTTGTGGCTGCTTTTCTCGACATCATCCCCTATATTCTTAAAAGCAAAGTAATTACATGCATGCAACAATAAAAGCACATATTACAAGTTTTATCAGGCCTCTCGACTTTTAATTAATACGAACTCTCCGTGTATTCTTAAGCAGAATAACTACATGACATAACTAAACGAGTTTAATCGTGTCGTACCGGGTTATATGGATTCAACTCGTTTTAACCAGTTTGTGTAAACGGGTTACATGGGTCAACTTGTTTAGACACGAAACCCGTTTAGGGTCAACCTGAACCTGCCTAACTCTGTGTTGTGTCGTGTCGTGTCGGATTATCGTATCGTATCAAAAATCGCCAGGTCTAACTTTCAAATTTTATGCTTAACCCTACTATTAATGGGTGTTTATGCTAACTTCTTGTACACTGCTTCTCTTTTTTGGTCCAATGGAGCGAAGGGAAATTTTCAAATTACAATATGCGAACAAATCTGGCTCAACAATCAACATGGTTCCAGATGAGCTAATGTTAGATAAATAATGGAAAATTATTGCACCGAAAACCAGGACATGAAAAAACTAGACCAATAGTAGTTGATTTTCATTTTCTTAAATGGTCTTCGATATGGTTTTTTAGGCTAAAAAACTGGACTGATAAAAATCGGGTCCTAGTCATTTTTTCAAAAAACCTAACCAAATCGTCCATTTATACCCCTAACTACAAGATGTGAGCCAAACAACTCATTTTTTCGATGGGAAACTGGCAACTCATTTTCTCCTGACATCATTTCTAATTTTGCCATAGCAAATAAGACATTATCTACTTCCGTGGCATCTAGGGTCAAAATCGAGTTACTTAATTTCCACTTCTTTTGAAGTACTCCCCGTACACCTTTTGATGTGCACCAACAGATATGAACCTACATTCCTAAAGCACCTGTTGGTTGCTAATGTACTACTTCTGAAGCATCATTGTTACCCCTTTTTGGAGCATCACTAAGGAATGCCACTGCTTGTGAGGCATAAGTAATTATCTCTTTTCCGAGTATCAGTATAAAAGAGAATTAGTCAACACATCTCTCTTTTTTTCCTATTGGTTGCTGTAAGTAAACTATAAAAAAGAATAATTTTAAATGTATATATGTGAGCACTTTATTCATTTCATGAGTTTCTTTCTTCTACCTTCAAATATTTGAAAGAAATTACATAAGATCGTGTCCCAAAACGTGGGTCATAACCCGAATCTCAATTTATTATAAAACCCCTCTGCTCATATCAAAAGGAGGCTTTCAAAACCAGTGAGGATTTTGGCACATTTCAAGATGAAGGAAGGATTCTCCTAATCTTTGCACCACTACAACAAAAAAGAAAAAAATTTTAGTCTAAAAAATGTTAGAGGTTTCAATATTAGATAGATTTAAAATCAAAGATATTATTTCTAGTTTTACTTTTAAAATGTACATTAGGGGTGGTCGGGTTGAGGTATCCTATATTTTTCATTATACTCGAACCCTATCCTATATTGGACCGGTTCCTAGCTTTTGAATCTTAACCGTACCCGGAACTTATATTATACTACAGGTTCTGAATATCCTATTGAAATATGTTATTTTCTCTTTTTGTTACAATAACTTTGCAAATATACATTTATGATCCATGCGTTTTATAATTAAGCCATCTAATTTAGGATAAATTTTTATAATTCTAATTTTAGTTATCGTTAGTTTAATATAATGATATAGTATTTAGTAAGTATTTGTTGAATTTATATAAATTTTAATATGTTTTGTTATTATTTGTTATTCGTTTATAAATTCTATTAATATTTTGAATATAATAAATGGATAACTTTTATGTAAAATAAAAAAAAATCAAGTTAGGAGCTGAAGGGTAAAAACAACAAGGATTAAATAAGAAATGAGGAAATTATTGCCTATTAAATATATAATCGAGTCCGGTTTCGGTTTCGGTTCTGGTTACAGGTATTGTATGGTTGGAACTAGAACCGAACCCGGAACCGGAACCTATTATAACCGGTTCTTTAAGTTGTTACCTAGACCTTACTCGATTGTTATTAGTATCTACCAAGAACTATCCTATCAAGTAGGTTCTAATCAGTTCCGGTTTTATCTGATACCTGTGCACACTCCTAATGTACATTACCCTTTTCTTTGTACTACTTGATTACAGAACCGAATTGATAGTCAAAACACGAACTTTTGTATATAAGTGGTGTAACGTTTTTCAAGTACTTAACTACTAGCACAATGCAAATTAGAGGACTAAACTAATAGTATACTCAACTATTTCTATTCAGAAAATTAATGATACTTTTGACCTTTAATTTTTTTACAATTTTACCATTTTCATCCTAAATCTTTATTTTTTATCTTTGTTATCATTAATCTTTTCACCTTCCGTGTTAGTGCTACCGTTACTTTTTCATTCAAAAATACATTTTCATCCAAAAAATAATTTTTAATATAAATATTTTATGGAAATCAAAAATAGGAAAAACCAAATGGAATGAAGGACGGTTGACGATGGAGTTGTCCTTGAACTGAACCGAAATTGAACGGATTCGAACCTGTTCACCTTGAACCGGTTCTGTTTTAGTGCGATTTTTTAGACAAAAATAGTTCGGTTAATTTCTAAGTGTAATCGGTGTGGTTAACCGGTTCAAACTAAACCGAATTGGTTTTAATTTAAAAAATAATTCAATTCAATTCGAATCGGTTTTGAACCTAATTGAACCATTTAAAAAGCAATTAAATTTGATTAAAACAGTTTTGAACCGAGCCGATCCTTTTTAAAACCAATTCGGTTTGAGCCGGTTAACCGAATTGGTTTAAAACAATGCAGTTTTTTTTTCTACATAAATAGGTTCGGTTCTTTGCCTAATGTACCGAACCAAACCGAACTGGTTCTTTCGGTTCGATTTTGAAATCGATTCAGCCCCAAACCAATTTTCTGCACACCCCTAGTTAAAGAAGCGGTCAATGCTGGGAATATCTATCTCAAGTTAGGACTCATTCTTGAATGGGTCACAATTTTTGTGGAGTTGTGACTACCAATTAATTTTCAATCAGAAACAAGTGATTTAGGAGGGAGATGTGTCCACCAACTAGGAGTGTGCATGGCTATCCAAGAAAATTATAATAAAAATTGAGTAGGCTGTAGGCAGAAAAATGATGAACCAGTTAAAATAGGTTTTGATTCCGGTTTCATTAAATATGATGTCTAGAACTAGAATCAGTATAGAGAGTTAGCAAATAAATATTTAAATTTATATGAAATAAAATCTTAAAAATACTTCTTATCCAATATTCTATTTTATCTCTTTCTTCTCATTTTCAAGATCTCAGCCTTCATTGATTCTCACCCTTTTCTCAAATTGTCACCAAATAACCTCCACTCAGCCCTCCATTCTATTGCATTCAATTGGCTATTTTTTAATACTTTTTTAGTATGTCAAGGAAGAAAATTGCACAATAATTGCTCGATTAATCAATTTCAAATTTTTTTGTTTTATTTATTAAAAGATAAATATGTTCTAACAGGGTGACACAAGTTCCTAGTAAAGTCCGATTCTTGATACCAACAAGGTAGGGTCCAATATCAAGTTTCAGGAACTGATTTTAAATAGGATAAGGTTAGAAGATCAAGAAAAATATAAGGTATACGAACTTGATCACTCCTGTCACTGCAATGCTCCACCAACATATTTCCTTTCCATTTGCTTTTTCTTAATCTTTCAGTATTTTAAAAATAATTTCATTGTTGAAGTTATTTTTGGATAAAAAAAATAACATTAGAACAATCTTTTTATATAATGAAAACTGGTCCTGTCTCTTAGCTCATAGGGCGAGTATAGAGTTTTTCTACATAATAATAATAATGCAAAAAGTTAAGGATATAAATAATAACATTAAACGTTCAGTACGAAAACCATAAATGATAAATGACGAAAACACGCAAAAGTTTGATCATCAAAACTTGTTTTTTCCCGAAAAATAATGAATGCAAGGTAGGTTGATTCTCTACATCTGTGGTCGAGATTCTTCATGTAATTCAGTCCCAATACTCTAGCAATATGTTTGCTTCACGAAATTGAAATAGAGAAGGAGTAAAATGGAATAGGAGGAGGAATAGAAAGAATAAAATAGAAAATACATAATGAATAAAGATATTATTATTTAATTGAAAGGAATAAATTGATAAGAATAAAATATTTGAGGGTGAAATAACAGAAGTACCCTCATATATATATATATATATATTGCCCGGAGTACTCCTGTTCATCGTCGCCAAAACACACAACCCCCCACCCCCACGCCACCCCACCCCACCCCCACCCCCCACCCCCCACCCCCCGGGGGGCGTGTCGAGTTGGTTCGTGAAGTCGGGAGATGAACCAGTGGAGAGAGAAAATTTTCTCCTTCTCAAAACAAGAACCGGTGCAGCGGCGACGGCACGGGGAGGATGAGGAAGGCGCGGCAAAGGGGAATGCTCGAGGAGACAGAGATCGGTATGGAGGGAGAGACGAACTAGCACGGGATTGCTCGGGGAGGCTCAAGGAGGTTGTCGACTGCCGAAAACAGTGTATTTTCGTCATCGGAGGCCGATGGACAGCAACCTTCCAGCGAGGATGGCCGGCTGGCAGGGGGGGGTGGGGGGGTGGGGGGGGGGGGGGGGGGGGGGGGGGGGAGAATAGTATAGTGGCAAACGGTTTAAAATTTGAGTGACAATGGAGGACAATTTTGTCATTTAAATCCTCCTAGTCCACAGGTAACTTCCATTCCTTGCCGCCACAAGGAGAATACCTATTCCCTCATAATTCCGGGTCTGGTTGGAATTGGTATTCCGAACACTTCTAAGCATGCAAACCAAACAGGGGAATACCTATCGCAGACTCCTATTACTCCCAACCAAATATGCCGTAAGTGTCGTATAGTCCTGCTCCAAGGGAAAGAACCACGAGAGAGACGCCGTCATCGGCGGAAAAGATATTATAATTTTAAGCAAAAATAACGTAGCATGAGCAAAATTTTAGACAATTGAAGTACTGAACTACGCGAAAACTTCAAAATAGCTCAAGAGTAGTAGTCCAGATATTCCAACCAAAAGCCGGGCTAACCAGAAAGCTGACATGATTCCCCTTTTTCTGTATGAAAAAAGGAATGTTTGCACTGGCAGTAGAAAACGAAAAGAGGATTATTCAACTATGGTGATAAAGATTTGAGGGGAACTCTTCACAGATACAAAAACCTCACAGCGAACAGCAGAACAATCTTTCCGACTTGAAATGTACTTACCTACTTGCAAACAGAGGATACACACTTATGCTCTATATACAAAGCAAATGCTATATATATCAAGGGTACTAAGAGGATATCCGGAACAGAGATCATGCTACGCTGCTTGAAGCTGCTGCTACTGCTCCCTTGAGCCTCCTTCGGCTGGTCCGGAGCTCGAGGTCGATCACGAAGCTACACTTGCTGGGCTCTCTGATGTAGTGTACTTGGCCGCTCATTCTGTTGAGTAGTTTCCGGGACATGTTCAGCCCGAGACCTTCCTGGGTGGTCCACTGGTTCCCGGCGTCGAACATATCTTTGATCAGAGCAGAAGGAAGGCCTTGGCCCGGGTGGGTCATCCTGCATAAACATCAAAAGAAACAGGAACTGTCAACCCAGACGAATGAGCTCACTGAAGTTCCAATTCCGACAATGAAATGGTACTCCTAAGTTAGTTCCAGAATGAAGGAAGCAGAGTAGTCGAGGAAATTATAAATAGTTGTACCTGAATTGTAATCGTACAAATTCATCTCCGTCCTGTATAAGCTTTAACCCAGTTGAGATCTTGATCTCGACCCATCCATCAGTAGAATGCGTGTGATGCACGATATTTAGAAAGAAATCAGACAAGACAAGTTGAAGTGTGATTTGATCACCGTACAAGGATAGCTTCTTCATTTCGTTTGGGATCTCGTGGAAGAGCTGCAGGTTCTTTTCTCTCAGTGGGATCATACCTTGACTGACAATAGCATCAAGAATGTTGCCCAAGAGAAACTCATCCATCTTCAACTCGATTCTTCTGCTTTAACCAAGGAAACAGATAATAGTGAGCATTACTGAGCTCACGAAACAGGAAAAATAATACACACACACACATCTATATAATAACAAAAGTATCAAGGAAGACAACAGAAACATCAGCAAGTAGCAATACGATGATCGGGATCCTATACAAGGATGTCTGCCGGAGTAAAATGATGTTATAACTGTAAAATATTTAAAAAAGAGGGGGAAAACATTTTAATTTCCTATACCAAACTAACAAGCTCTTCTTGGCTTCTAGGTGGTTCTGCTTCTAAATCCATTCCACTTTCCCATTCTGATAATCACGTTGTAAGATTCCAAAAAAGATAAGTCATGGAATCACACATATGACTGCAACATGCAGAAAGAAAAAACTAGCTGTGCTAGAAAAATATGAACTAGTTCAATAAGAAGTATTTTTTGTCAGAACAATCTAAGCAATGACACCTAAAAGAACGAAGGAGCTGCAAAGAGAGGACATTTACCCATCTTCGATACTCGCAATGTCTATGTTGTCTATAATTGCCATGATCTGCCTCTCACAGGCATCGCTTGTCTTAAGAACTTGCTTCTGGTCATCTGAAATAGCTGTATTTTCCAGAAGCTGATGGGTGAACCGAATCCCATTCAAGGCATTCTTCATTTCCCGGTTAATGTAAGCCAGCTCCTTCAGCTTTGAGGACCCCTCCAGGGAGTCATGCTCCTCCCGATGTCGTCTCACAAGGCCTGACCCCACTTCAGGCTCCAGAACTTGCAGGAAACAGAAGCAGCCGATAACATTTCCACAAGTGTCAGTCCTTTTGCTTGCAGTCAGGAAGACCTCCACAAAGTTCCCCCTTCTGTCAAAAAACCCTAGCGGGAACTTCTCCACATCTCTACCGCCAATTGCTTGGTACAGTAAAATCATGAATTTTGTGAGCGCATCTTCGCCTTTTAAGGGACAATAACCACCAAAAACTTCTCCAGGAATAGTTTTCCCAATAACTTCCTCTTTAGTCCACCCTGTCAGATTTTCCATTGCAGCATTCCATTCGGAGCAGCCGGCATTCTCGTCTGAGGCAAATATTGGTGGAATCAATGGGTTGAGGCTCTGTATGATGGACTTGTAATCCCCCTGCAAACGGACAAATTTGTCCATCACAGCTTTCTCACCAGTGACGTCTTGTCCTATGAAACAAACACCAATAATGTTGCCCACGTAGTCTCTGCTTGTGCAGGTGTTTGCAAGGATGTAAACAATTGAGTTTTGCTTCCGTTGAGGGCCAAAAGTTTGGAGCTTTAACTCGATGTCCCTGCCCTCCTCACCTAATTATATTGGTACACAATGAATAAGGTACTCTGGAATATAAGAATACTAAATTGACTAACACAGCAATCTAATTCTCTAGTCCATCAATGATAACTTTGTCAGAAAATTTGCATTGTTGAGCAATATTAGTGTCAGGTTTGACCTATCGATGAGACTCTTGGGAAAAAGATCCGCCGATAACTGGATTAGAAGGTAGTGAATTCGATCCAACTTTATGCAGTTTGTGCTAGAGTTGCAAAATTAGGTCAGAGAAATTGTTGGGTCAAAACCTTCACAACAAGAAACCTATCAAAGCGCATAGAAGATTGATAAGTGAACAGCTGATCAAATATGACCATGGAAATTGTAGAGACTATGTCAATCAATAGTCAATAAGCAAGATATCTAATAATCTAAATTTTATCATTTATCTCCTTGCATTGTTGATTAACAGAGGGTTCTGTATCATTACTGAAAGCATTGGAACTGTGAAAGCCTGTAGAAAAAGGACTTGACCTAAAACAAGAATATTCTATTACCTTGCAATGCTCTGCACAGAAAATCCTCTACAGTACTACGAGATTCTTCATGGACAACTTCATTAACCAGGGACTTCCCCATGGCCTCCCTTGCAGGTAACCCCGTCAATTCGGCAACCTTTGTGTTCCAACCATTAATAAGACCAGACCCATCAGCACCAATAATGGGAGCTGTTGCAGTCTCAATCAGCCTAACCATCTCGCATGCAACCGAGCTCAGTTCTTCCAGCCCCTGCATCTCAACCGAGCTCTGGGTTCCACTCCTCGATGCCTTGGACCTGATCTCCTCCATCTCCTGCAACGAGTCCCTCATAATTAATTGCAAGGAGTGGATTGCGTTAATTTCCGAGGCCTCCCATGGAAGGCTTTTATTCTTCACAACCTCAAGAAAGGCCTTGAATGAGGACCGGGGGTTCATTCTTCCACCATCATCTTTGTCCTCGGGGTGGTGCTTGGCTCCTCCCCATTTGATCTCCTTTGCAGTATGTGAACGAAACCAGAACAGGAAGTCCCTCGTAGTGATTCTAGCCATGGCCATTCCACAAACTGCCTCTCCCAACAAGGCTGCCCCAGGGTATCCTGCACTCGCCAGACTATCAGTGCTCAATCCTGTCGAGTCTCCATAATTACTTAGCAACCACTCTGCTAAATCCTTCACTTGGATCTCACTTGGGGTCACCCCTAACAACCAACAGTCCCCGCCAAAGTACAGGGCAGCCCCGTCGCACTTCACAAGATCCATGATGCTCGGTGACTGCGTCACTATCCCAAAGGGCGCGTCCCTCAAGAGCATATCGCATAGTAGAGTTTGCGTCTTGAGGGTCCTCTTCTCTGTCAATTGGTTGGCCAATCTGATTTCCATGCAGAGCTGAAGGCCAAAGGCCTGCATGAGGAACTCACATGCATAGCGGAGTGGAAATGCAACGTAACGTGGGGATGTGTGGTGGCACACGACGAGTCCCCAAAGCCTCGAGGATGAATCATTGTCATTGACAATAACCGCCATAACTAGTGATGCAACCGAGCTCATGTTCGACATGTATTGGATGTGGCAACTATGTGGTGACCGCAAAGTTGAGTTCACCAAGCAAAGAGGTTGCTTCAATTCATCACTCTGAATCACCTTCATAGGCCTTGCATTGCAGTCGCAAATCATACGCACTCGATTCTGCTTGAACAAGAAACGGGCTGCTTGAGGGATATCTATCGCGGGGTAATGCAGACCCAGGTAGGGTTCCAAATCAGACCGCCTGATCTCGGAAATAACCTCACCATGATCATCTTCATGGAACTTATACACCATAACCCGATCATACCCCGTGAGTTTCTGTACATCCTCAACAACCGTGTCACACAAGACACCAATATCTCCACCCGGAAGAGACTGCAGCCGCGAGATTGCTCTGACAGCAAGCTTCTGAGACTGAACAGCCCCAGCAACAGACAAGGACGGGTCCCCTGACCGGGCGGGCTCTAAATCAATCACAATCCCGACATCAATCCTGTGGAGAATGGCATAAAATGGCCTGCGGACAGTCCTAGAATAGACCCATACTGGGTTTAGCAGAGAAATCTCACGAGATGAAGCTGCTTTCACCAAGAAAGCCCCTGAGGAGGGAGTGAAGAGAGTCCGAGCATCAATCCCGATCAGACCCACGGGGCCCAATTCCAACTGAACTCCCTCTAAACCTAACAGCTCAGAGCAGTTCTCGCTGTAGGCAATGATCCGAAAAGTTGATTCCTGAATGGCAATCAGACACCCGAATGCCTGAGTCAACCCACCCCGCTGGATCCTCGAGAGGTAAGCTGTTATCTGCTCGTCTGGCACGGATTGTGGCGCAAAAACGACAGATTTTGTGTAGTCGAAGGACTTACCGGACACGGAGGACTGTTCAAACTCCGCAAAAGCGCCGGCGTCGGCATTATACTGGGCAGCGAGCTCATTCCTCTGGGTTCTGGGTCTCATGGTGTTGCTCCCAGCAGAGGACGAGCCGAATGCTGCGGCTGCTGCTCTGCCGCTGTTAAGAAGTGGGGTCGAAGAAGACATTCTAAGAAGAGGCGCAAGAAGAAGAAGAAGAAGAAGAAGAAGAAGTGGAAGGATTGGTGCTCTTGTTGCTGGTGATGGTATTGGGATTGTGGTCTCTGAGGAGTGCGGCTTCCGAGGAAGAGATCAGGTGGGCATCGTACGAGAAGCAATTGTAGGATTTTTTGTGGCATCATCGTACTTGGTCCAGTCCGTTGTCGTCGCTGCTACTGCTTTTGCTGTCGCTGTTGGTGGTTCGAGTTCTCTATGATGGTGATGCCTGAAAGAGCCGCTTCTTCCTGGGGTCCTTTTCATCTTCATCTGTAGCGTGTAGCTATGTTGATCCCTTGTAAGAAACAGAGCAGCAAGAAATCTGGATCAAACAGATGTCTTCCAGGTCTTGATTTTAAGGGTTTTTTTTTTAATCAGATTTGCCTTCGAAGACGATGTCAGTCGGCAACGGAATTGTTTTTGACGTTGAGGAGTGAGGAAATTATTGAGTAAACATATAACTGTTTTTTCACATAAAACTCTCTCAGATTTTATTATATATAAAATTTTTACTATTTTTAAATATTAAATTTACATGTATTACTATATAAATAATAATTTATACAATAAATTTATTATATATTATATACTAGATATTTACCCTTGGCATTATTCCATTCAATTACTGACAAGGAGGGCCACGTGGGTCTCCACATTGTCTGTTTCTATCAAAAATGATAGACGGAGAATTTCTCAGTATTATTGTTGGAACGAATAATTTAAGAATCCTTAGATATTTTGTTTTTTTTTTTTTGTTCGGGCGGTTTAGAACCTCTGGATATCGTAAAAGCATCTTTTTTATTGTGGACAGAATTTTCTTCTGGAAAAAAAGGAAACAGAAAAACAAATCCTCCTGCCTTTATTTTATCGCGACAAAATCAACTGTGCTCAATCTAGCAGTCGAGATTGATTCAGACATCAGTCTCGTTAATATATAGCTACTGTTACGACCGTAAATGGTTGGATTTGGTGGTTTTCGTCATATAAATGGTCGAACCTCCACTTTTTTTAGCATAACCCCTGGATCTCAACTATTAGATTAAGTGTTGAAACGTAAAAAAACTGTTTGCAGGTCATAGATACTGAGTGCTTGAGGTGCATTTTTTCTGTGATGGTTTTTTATAATAAAATTAATTGAAAAAATGTAAAGCTAGTGAGGATTAAAACTCCATAAGGATGATGTCACCACTAATAGACCGATTTTAATGGATAAAGTTCAAGTTAATCCTAAACTCTCCCAAATAATAAGAAGATTTAACAATAATATATATCATAATTTTGAAACTCAAACATAAGTTTTATGTTACAGGAAGTCTTGTGAGTTCCGGACTATCAAATTTCTCTAGCGAGACCCAACTTTTTTGGGTCGATTTTCCTAGAGCTCTAGACAACCGGTCACACAGGGCTCCCAAAAATTGAATGTATCACGTTTGGTATGGTCAATTTTATGTTTTCAATTTTTAAAATTTTCATGTAACTCTTAAAAATTACTAAACTCTTATATAAAATTTATTAAGTTATTTTTTTGAATTTCTATTTATCTAAGTTCCGTTCCGTTAATATATTTTCAAGATCCATCCTTAAAAGATTTTACAAAACTATCACGACTAATTATAAAAAATTAAAATATATTTAAACAATCGTTAAATTAAAAAGCATCTGAGCTCGATCAAAAATCTCCGCTCCTTTTTCATCTTCCTTTCCTCTCATGTAACTGGCCCGACTGAAGTCCTCGACAACCCTGCGGCGGAAGCGTTGGATGCAGTCGCCCTGCCGAAAGACGGAGAGGAGAGTCAACGGTGCGTGAATAACCAACCCATGGGTTGGTTGGAAATTGGATTCCCAGTACTTGGAGAAGAATTCAGCTTTCCGTTTTTGCTGTTTGAGATGCGGTTTGACCGGAAGTATTTTCGGTTTGACCAGAGGATATTTTCTTCCCTCCTAACAACAGGTGGAAAAACACGGAAATGTTTTCCATGTAAACTGTTTTCATACATAGACGAGTTTTGTTATTTGATAAAATCATTGAAGAGAGCGAACACTTATAATTATTTTTAATTGCAGTTAAGTTTTCAAATATATGATTTTTTAGGTAAAATAAATAATAAATTTCTGAAAAATGCTTAATGATTTTATATATAATAAAAAGGGTAAATTATAAATTTGATTGATTGTAAATTAAATTTAATTGAGGGTAATTTTAGAACTTTAAAAATGAGATTGAAAGTATTTTAAATTTACTTAAAGTAATATAGATAATGAATTTTGAAAGGAAAAAGGTATTTTGATGTCAATACATTTTTTAAGTGTACTTTGTATATAATTTGAATTTTTATTATTTTATTATTTTTCCAAAATAATAATTTATCACTGGATTCTGACATATATGCTGACTCATTTATCAAACTTCTCTGTCTGTTTTATAAATGCAGGATTTGTCATCGATCTCTTTCTTGCTACATTATCCAACATGACAGGCGAGCATCTCTACCGGGATGGATTCAGAGGCGTCCAATGTAAACGAGAAATTTCATAAAATATTATATAAATTTCACTTGATTTTATCTTTTTCTTATTAAATTATCTTATTATATTCATAAACTAGTCATCTTACTTTTTATATTGGATTTCACTCCTTTACATAAGTTTTCTTGATCCATTCCTCCACTCTTGATTTATAGACGGAATATATCTCTAGAAATTTGTAGGGTGTGAAATTTGCTTAACGTCAACATGATACTGTGAATAATTATTGATTTTAAGGCAATAGAGGGTTTCTCAAGGATGACGTTAAAGGACGGAGGTGATGAACTGATGCCGAAAGAGTAGCGATGGATTTAAGGGGTGTGCGGAAACGATCTCCCCGAATTTGAGAAAATTTATGAATTATTATATAAATTTTACCTGATCTCATATTTTTTTTAACAAACTATCTTATTTCGATCCATAACTCGTCACAAATTGAATTTTGAAGGGGGGCAGGGACAAATCACCAGTGCAATGGAAAGGCAAACTCGTCCTCTTCCTCTTCTTTAGTCTTCTTCCGGTGTTATGGAAATCACAAATTTTCATGCATCTGTTCATCCCAACAAATTTGTGTCGCCGGAAGGCAACACTCCGGCCCTTCTCCCTCTTCTCCCATGTCGGAATTGTTTTACTGCAGCCACGTACGGCACAGATAATTCTGTATCTCCGACTCTTACGGTACCGAAAATTGTCTTGTTACCCTTCTACCAGTGCACGGCATATTCCAGCCCATAAGTCACAATAAAGTCAGTAAGTCTCGTGGTCAGTAGAAAAAGGTGACTTTTTTTGAGAAAGATACATGTCACTCCTTGAACTTTATTCTTATAAACTAGATTTTAATTATCTATTTGTCAAATATGGGATTGATTCCTCAACAACTACCCTCACATGACAACGTGTTCACACTTGACATGTGCCTTTAAATACCCGCCCTCAACAACTAACCTCGAGCCTGGCATTTTCTTTCGTACTCGGGCAAGGAGGACTATCAACCATGAGCCGGGCACTTTTTTCTTCTGGTCTTAAACTTAATGGACCACAAGTTCCACACTCAGCCGTAGCGTGGTGTGAGCCCACTCGATTGGCTTTGATACCATGTGAAATATCCACCCAGCCCATAAGAGATTGGACCCATGTCCATCCCAAAAGCTCAAATTGATAGGATGGTAGTACCTACTCTCTTTTAAATCAGGTTTCATTTGTCTATTTGTCGGATACGGGATTGACTCCTGAACATACCTGCTTAGCGGGTGCTTTGCCTAGCCGATCTTCTACCCGGAAAATATCTGGAGGCCCCCCTTCAGAGACATGTGGTTGTTGTTGCATGTTTCAAGTCTTGGTGATGCTTCAAATCTCTCGATGATTGTTGCTGGGCAATGAGAAAAATATCTGGTGGCCTGGTCCATTTGCTGTTTTTTCCTTCGGGGAAATTTGTGTTTGAGGTGCAGAACATTTCAAAACACAAAGCAAGAACGCTGATTCGAGAAATGACAAGGAACATAAAGAGGAGAGGATGATGAAGGACGAGGCTCGCAGCACATTTAACAATGCGTTGTAGTTGGTAGAAGCCAAAACAGGAGCTAGTGTTATCCTAATCCTTGTCGCCCCTTATCCTGTTGTAACTGAAATAGTATCGAACTACTTGCAAGATTGGAACCACACGTGGCAAAACAGCATGGCCGGAAACGAGCATCTCTTTGGGAAAGGTTTAGTTGACCGATCTCGATTCGACTTCCATCCCCTGATCTAAGAATATCGTATTGCACGATATCTAGTACAGTGCAATCAAAATGCAATAGAAGGATTGTTGCACGAAATAGTTCAGCTTGTGGATGAGGCAATGTCGTCCAAGTTCCTTGAAGCGTGGAAAGTAATTGTTGCACACGGCTAACATTGAAATGGATGGAGTAGAGACAGCAATGGATTTAAAAAATTTATCCAAGGGGTGAAACTCAATGAAGGAGTAAGATCGTGCTGGATTTCTGACACGTTTGTATCATATATCAAAATATATAAAATAAATTATTGTGATAAAAATATTCTTTGTATCGCATTGCTTATAAACAAATGCATGATCGGATCATTGCATGAGATTAGTTAACGTATAAAACACCTGTACTAACACGATTACTCTGACGGTGGATCGTCACTACGAAATCAAGCGAGAACCGATTACTTTTTACAGCATGAGTAGTCTCTCTCACAATCTCTTATGGGAGCAACAACAGGACACAACAGGACTCGAACACTAGCACTCCTTCCTCTCTATTTTCTACAATCTCACGCCACATGCACGAGAGAGGGAAAGCAATTGAATGCCTCTGATTTTATAAGACAATTGAATGTATATTATTCAGGATTTACAACAATATTAGTTTTGTGTAACTCAAGAATGAATGCTTTCAACCGCTAAAGTTAAAATGAATGGAGAATTACACCATCATTCAATAGAGAATAATCCTAATACGGTTTGGACTGAGTTGGGTTCGATCGGTCCACATGAGTAGACCAATTTTCTCACATCTGCAACTCGTGCTTGGTAGATCGACTTAATACTTTATTATTCACAATAGTTAGATAAAGTTTTATAAAGGTGCCGACCTTATAGAAAAATAAGTTTCTTGAGTGCACTAAGCTGATTAAATATCATATCAAGTCAAGTATTTTTAATCCCTTGAAAGAGCAAACTCAACCTCCTCACACTTATGTATGCACAATTATATCCAAGTTACTCAGTTAGTGACATAATTGGGATGTCCTTAAATGTAAAAGTTTTGACGTGACTAAAAATCGTCTTCCCTTGGCCTCATATCACTCTAGAAATGTCAGTTTTCCTTGTAATGTCTCAATAGGTCGAATCAATTATGACCATAGATAATACACCAAAGTCGCAATCATCAATTCATTACTTTGCAATGCTAAAAAGTGATTAAGGACACTACAAGATTATTTAGAACTCATACAATGATGAACTAGGGTTCATTCATCCCACTATGAGGAAATTTAATTTTATCGACAAATAATTACAGACAAAGATACTGTTGATAAATTTTTCAAAATATTTTCGTCAAATTTTCAACAATAAAGGACTTTTTTATCGATTGAAAATAATCATATAAATATATTCACAAATTAGCTACTAATTATTTGTGAATTAATTGATCTGAACTTTATCGAAACTTCTTAATTCTTACTTTACCAAGTTACTAATGACATGGTGGATGTAATTTTATCGGTATTTTACACAATTAATTATTAACAAGAATTTTATCAATATTTTCGACTAAATTATTTTACTGAAATTTGTGGAAAGTTAACATTATTATAGAAAATAATATATATATACACACACACACACACAATGTAAATTTTACTTTAATCAATTACTTGATCTGGCTAATATTTGTTTAAAATTTTTTATAATCATCAATAGCTATTGGAAAATGTTGCATTATTGTATCAATAAAATTTCAACAAACTATCAACAAGTATTTTACTCATTTAAGGAATGTCAAAGATACCGTGCAATTTATTTATTTTGGATAATTTTTCGATGATATGATAATTGCTATTTTATGGGTACGTACTAACTCACTTGTGGTACGTATATTTGTTTGTAATTTCAAATATATACCAAAATACTAACTATATCATTGGACATATTTTGCCAATCTTCTAAATAAAAAGTTAATTAATGTATTAAAATTTTCCAAAATTTCATGATATTACATAAGGAATATATAATATAGATTATTTATTGATTGTCATGTTTGATACAAATTTAGCAGTGTAGTTGCTAAACATATTTATCCACGTATCTTTGATTTTTTTAGTATAGAAAGACACTAATATATATACACTAAATGTTTATTTCAGAAATTTTATACAAAATCACATTCTCATCTAATTTTTCTGTTATATATAAAGAGGAAGGACATTATTTATGAAATTATTCTCTTAATATAACCAAAAAAGTATTCACCTTGTAAAAATTGCATTCAACTCAAACTAAAAATTTCTATATATTGGTTCAACATCATCAACCTGTTATGGGAATTAATTCCATAATAATATAATTATTTACTAATTTACGAATTTTCTTTTATGTGAGAATTATGTTATCAATATATTTTTAATTAATAGTCAATATTCTTAATTAGTTATTTAATTTTTATTTTATAAATATGTTATGATTTTAACATGCATAATAGTTATATATTTTCTTTCTCTATAAAATTTTTACATTGCATAACTTCTATATACTTTTAATAAATTTAATTATATACACAAATAAAATAATCACATGTGAATACATTCATATAGAACTTGAATGTATAATAGGATTCATCCTGTCCATAGGGGTATTGTGCTAGAATTCATAGATGAAGTTGCTGGAGAAAGTAACAAATGGAAAGATTCTTTTATGTCTCTGCCTTTATATCCATATAAGTTTCTGTGTCTTCTTTAATTCTTTCCAAAATTTTCTATATCTTCCCTATATTCTATGAGAATATTGTAATATAATATGATATTTCACGCAATATCTTTGTTACAATATTGTTGATAAAGTTTGTACCAAATTATCCTCTAAAAATATACTAAAAAGAAGAATTTAAGGTGAATATGTATATTAATAATATTTAAAAATAATCAAATTTTAATCTATAATTTGTGTTTAAATTATTAATGTTATTAATTAATTATTATAAAGATCCCAAAAGGAAATTTTGCACCTAAATGTTAATTTTTATTTATCATAATGGATCTAATTTACTATAAATGTCTTTAAAATTAATAATTAATCAATTAACAAATAGCTATCAATGTTCATATATAAGTATATAGAGGGGAATTAGTTATTGACTTGAAAAGGAAAATGTCCAAGAGAAGAAATTGACAAATCGAGAACCTCGTATACGACCACTTATTATTTAAGTGATCAACTATTTAAAGGAAAATATGCACAATTAGAGTAAATCTAACAATGATGATAAAATATATTTATTTTTCCTACCAATGCATCCACCCTTCTTCTTCCTTTTTAAATGTACAACATTACTTTCATCTGTTTCTACTCTTGATGAAAGTAAGTCTTAATTTTCTCGCTATTGTCACATATTTTATTGCGAAGATATGCTTAGTGATGATTATGATTAGTAGTCTTATTGTTTAAATGTAGATGTCGTGGCCTCCACGCAGACGACTAGTCTTGATAGTATTTATATTACATAGTGGTGATTATGATGAGAGCGATTCATTTAGCAATTGGGCTTAAGTGATTGAAAACAAGCGTAGGCACATTGCATTGTTGGATGAGCAATTTTGCCAACAAGTGGAAGATGAATGACAAGAGCGAATTCAAGCGCTACAACAAATATTGCAATTGATAAGTGACACAATACGTGAGAATTCATGTAGCCATAGATCACATGCATGTCAACATGCACATAATTCATCTATCTTGTACAAAAATAGGCAACTAAGCAACTGTACAAGAATAGGGATGGATATGAGATGAGCAAGGATAGTAATGAACAAGGGGTTGAAGCTCATGATATAGTAATAAGAGGGAACAATTAATCCATAAGCCTCAAGAAAGGTACCGGTTCAACAACAAATAGTCTGACAACTCATCCATGATCGACAATGATCAGTAGCAATTTTACCAATAGAATAATAACAAGATGAATATTAGTAGCACCTATTCTCATCTAAATAGACCATTGACAATGGCAAACTATCTTTTTGATAGTACGACTTGCTATTTAACCACAAGATTGCTATATTTAGGATAAAATCAACCTCAAAACCATCAAAGCTACTTAGCAAACAAACTAGATTGATCAGTGAAAATGTGGGAATAGCAACTGAGGACACCTATTTCTAGCTAGGAAAATAACCATGGCAGCTTACTCTGAAATGTTTACAAAATAAGCGGGTGTCGGTATAAGGTATAGAAGCCTCACCCACTTACCATATGCTCGATGAGGATTGGTATGACTCAACAAGTGATGAGCAGAGTTCGATTAAAGCTCGACAGGGCTTGCCTCTATGGTTCTTGGGTTCAGTGAGATGGGGTTGTGCCCAGATCAAGGTTGAGGATGACGACTTTGTGGTGCTACCCTAGGAAGAAGAGTTGCAGCGATGGAATTGGGGAGGAGCATGAAAGGGCTATTGCGAATTTGGACTCGGTGGCTCACGATAACTATTTAGCTATGGTGGTCAAGAGAAGCTCTTAGGTTTAGGTCTGGAGAAGGCTCAATGCTAGCTGTCAATGTTCGAACACAAATAGGGGAGGCGGAGATTGGGATGGTGCTTGGTGGCTCGTGGTAGTACTGCAAATGGTGTGACTCAGTGGGTTTGGGTTCAATAAAGAAAAAGTAAGGTTCATTGGTCTAGAGGTGGCTCCCAATCTGCAGAAGCTGAAAAAAGTGATATTTGAGCCTTTAGAAAGAAGAGGTTTTAGAAATAAAGATGTTCAACGTGACTTCTTCTGAACATGGATCAATTTGAGTTCTTGAGCATTCAAATTTGAGACCAAATTCCCATTAAGAGGAGGGGAATGATGCAATTCAATATGCACATATGAAAATACAATTAATGTTCTTCATGGTCCAATGGCCTTTCAAGAGCACATATGTAAATATAATTATTGCATATGGAAGACAAAAACAGCAAGAATGGAAGTCAAGATTGTTATAAGAGAAAGAGGAGCTCGAAAGGGGCAAGAAGAGCATGATGATACAAATCAAACAACGATGTAATAAAACCTGATATCAAGAATAATATAAATCTCACCAATTTGTGATAAAACCTATATGCAAATAAGGTCTCTAAGAACGTGTTTATGTCAAGTTTCAATAGTGGAATCTGACTCATTACCTATAAAGAGATAAGAATATTGGTATTTATAAAGACGTCACAATCAATTGTGGAAGGGTTGATTGATTGATAAGTTAGGATGGATGTCACTGATGACTCCGATGAGTTCGAGGGTTTTAAAAGAACCAGAGAAAAATAAACTTACTCTTTTGGATCCATTATCTAAATATCAATACAATGTAACCCTGTTGGATAATTTTACATATTCTTAATAGTGATATAAATGTGGTAAATATATCATAATTAATATCCTAAAGATGCAACAAATATACTCAAAGGATATTTCAAATGAAATCTCAAGTATACTCTTAGGAAACAGAAATATATCATAAAAATAACTTCAATAAACTCTAATTTATTTTAGACCTCTCCTAATTTATTAAATTGATAGAAATATATATTTAGCACACATAATTGAATATAATTTACTATTTTGTTACTCTTCTTGCCCCTTTTGCATTTCTCTTTCTGATGTAGCATATCTTTGACTTTCGTTTTTGATGATATTATCTTTTACATGTAGCAATTATTTGTTCTTAACTCCTCTTTTGAGCTTTTGTCGTCAGATGATGAAGAATATTAATTTTTTTTTAGACCTGTGCCATATATACTTATTTGCAGTAGGTGCATATCTATTCTAGTACAATCCTTAATAGAGTTCTATGTAGCTAGTCGTGATCTCCACAGTTCAAAGTAGGGATGGCAAAATACCTGGCCCCAGCCCGCACCCTCAAAGGTCAGGCTAGGGGAATGGACTAATATTATGTAAAATATATTTTAAAATATGACATAAATTTCTATATTTATGATAGCATAGTTAAATAAATTTAAAAAAAATTAAGAATTTACATAATTTCAATAAAATCAAAAGATTGTTATCTAATTTGCTAATATAAAGTATTCATAAATCAAGTATATTAATTTTAAAATATATAATTATATAATACAATAAAACATAAATATGGTAGGGCGGGGTGAGGTGGGCCAGGGCGAGTCAACAGCCAAACCCAAGCCTGCCCTAACCTGCACAAATTGGTCTAGTCAGACCAACCTTAAACCTAGGTGGGCCAGGGAGGGTTGGCGGGTCCGAGCCAATTTTGCCAACCCTAGTTCAAAGATTCCAATACAATCCCTCGAGGCTTGTCACTTAGACTTTAAATAGGTGCCATAGAGTCGGTATTCATTTAGCTTGTTTATCGGTATTTATTACAAAGGCATGTCACAAAAATGAAGATAGTTGTTTCTTTGGGTTCAAGGAACAATGGCAATATGAAGAAGGAATATAACATTGTATGAACCAAGAAAAGGCTCTAGAAGACAGTAGCTATATTTACTTAGCTTTGGTATTTATATGTATTTATTACAATGTGTGAATGCCTAAATTGAACGGCAACTGTGTTCCAGCATTATTTTTGCTAGAATATGGGCACTATGAATCATAATCAAAATTTACAATCTTGGACTTGTGGCAACGAGTAGAGGCACATAATTCCTCTGATTGCTTGAAATCCAAGCAAGCTTATAGAATAATTGTGAAGAATTTGGAAGTACAATGTAGAATTTTACATGGCATTTAGAAGTAAGCAAAATGCTAGGAAAATAATTAGTTGAATTAGTTTAAAACTTACAAAATGGTAGCCTCATATTCTCTTACAATATATTCACTTCAATAGAGTACTAAAATAAATCTAAAACTCACCTCTTCTTCTATACTTCTTTGTCAATCTCCACCTTTTTCCTACTAAAAAATGGATGATTATTGATCATTTCAATATATATAATCCTAATTTATTCCACAATCAGAGAGTGATGATCTCTAATATAAAAATATTTTCAACCTATTTCCTACTTAAAAGAATGATCTTTTCTAAATTCAAGCCTTTGAGTCTTCCTAATATCTTTGTCAATTGTAGAGCTCTCCTATGTTGAAAGAATCATCTCACATTTGTCTTCCAGTCAGCAAATAAAAGGAGAATTAATAGAAGGGCACTTAAACTTATGGCCCCTCCCTCTAGAGCTACTTGTACCTCAACTATGTCCATTGTTAGCATATCAATAAACTCCTCATCTTCCTCATACGGCTCAATTTCTTCACATTACTTGAAATATGTCTATTGTCATGGCTTTCTTTCACTCTACAATTCTAAGGATATTCTTTTGTCTCATTCAACATTGTTATTTAGTTGGTTTTCCTATAAAAACATAAGTCAAAACAAGAAAGTTTTATGAACTATATCTGTATGACATAATCCAACATTCATGGACTTTCCTATGTCTATATTGTTGGCACCTTACAACCTCATCCAAGAACAAATTCATGCGGAAAAATTCTCTATATGAGTTCATTACAAATGAAAAACAGGCAAATAGGATTAGTTACTTCTCTATACGTGAATGGTTTTGTAAATTACTAGTAGTGTGCAGGTTTTTAGTATTCAAAATTGTGGTAACCACCATAATATTCTTGCTCTAACTACTCTAAGTTACCATGAATTCAATTCAAAAATGTTCAAAATCATAAAAACTTATAAATTGTATCCCTCTAAAGTATTCCAAACTTTCATGGGCTCTCTCAAATTGATAATGGTGCTTGTACTGGCATGCAAGTATAAGACAACCATACATTATAAGGTATATAACCCAGAACCATGATAAATATAAGAGCATCAAACTCGTTAGTCCAACAGTGAAAAAGTAAATAGGGAGAAAGGAAGAGGAGCACAAGTTGACAATAATAGCAAGCCAAAAGATGGTACATAGTATTAAATGCTCATACTATAGAGTCCTTCTCGTCAACCTCAAACATTCAATTGATTTTCTTAAGCCTTAATTGGCAATATGTAGGGAAAAAATGAATAGAAGTTTGATATATTGGGAATCATATTGTATCATATCATTAGAAAATATATTGATGTATCATAACTTTGGATAGATAGGATAGCAGTAATCCTAGAGATTTACTTTCCATGATTTTTGTTACTTGATTTATTCAGTCACTGACCTGTATATATTTAACGTAGCACATATTCAATAGAGATATCTTTTAGCTCCAAACTATTCTCGATTCTCTTAAATTTTATGTGGTATTAGAGCAGGTTGATCCTAGACTCATATCACACTGGACCCGAGTGTGGAACTCATCGCCCGTTAAGCATGAGATCAGAAGAAAATGCCCAACTCATGATTAGTTTATTTAGCATGGAAAAATTCCATCTCGTATGTTTAGCCCGATGAGGGAAGAGGGCCCCGCCTCATGGTAGTTTCTCCCCCTTGCCCAAGACCAAAAGAAAAAATGCCTTGCTCGAGGTCAGTTATTGAGGTCGGGTAAACAACCGTCAAGAGTAAACACGTTGTCATGTGAGGGCAGGTATTGAGATATAATTTCCACATTGACTAGATTGAAAAAGAAACTTGCTAGATTGAAAAAGAAACTTGAGCTTATAAGGGAATTAGTTACCACTACCTATCAACTTAGGCTTTTGGGTGGAAATGGGCTCAAGACTCTTGTATGCTCAGGTTGAAATTTAATATTATGTTAGAGCCGATCTGTTTAATCCTCCTCGCCCTACCATTTAATACTGAAGTTCGTCAACCAATGCTTCTTGTTGTCCATCTGCTCTGAATATCTCAATGGGGAAGTAAAGTGACTCTTCTTCAATTATCATTCCATCAGCCAGTATGCTTGGTAATTTTGATAGACCTGGTGATGTGTTGATTTCCTGCTTGTTGAATGGAAGCAATTATCTAACATGGTCATAAGCAATGAGGAATGCTCTTAATGCCAAAAATAGACTTGGATTTATCAAAGGGACAATCAAGAGGCCTAAAGACGACGACCCACTTGCTAAACAATGGATGGTTTGCAACTCGATGCTAATCACTTGGATCTTCAACACTTTGGAAAAGGACTTAACAAGTTACTGTAGCACATGTAGATGATGCCAAAATATTATGGGAAGATTTAAAAGGACACTATTCTCAAGTTAATTGAACGATACTTGAATTTATCATATTAAATCTCATATTTGTCTTATGAAGCAGGATGGAAAAACAATTTTGGAGTATTATTCAAAGTTGAAGGGTCTTTGAGATGAACTTGACAATTGCAACTTCCTGCATGCACATGTGGAGCTCCAGTTCAAGCAAACATACACAGGTAAAAGCAGAAGATTTTGCATTTTTTTGATGGCCTTAATTCGAACTTTAGCACGGTACGTTCGAAAATACTTAGTATGGAGCATCTTCCTCCATTAAGTAGAATTATTCTATTATTATTCATGATGAATGACAAAGAGTCGTTTCTCAAGCCACGGAATTAGGAGCCATGGCCTTTGTGGCCAAATGAAACAACAACCACGTGAAATATTGGGATAGGTCGTCCTGTTATTTCTACGGATGAGATGGACACTTTCAATTAATATGTTGGGCTTTGCGTGGATATCCAGACTGGGCCAACCACCAAAGCAGAGACAACACCAGCCCAGAATTGATTGTGGGCCAAGTCAGGGGATACCTCGTGCAGACAAGCCCATGCGAGGGGTTGGAAATTCTAACTGGCGCTGGCAGCAGTTTGGGCCACAAAATGGGCTAAGATAGGTACAGCATAGGCCCAGACATAGTCAACAGGCTCACTCCGCCCAGCAAGTATACGGGCCTCCCCTCCATTCATCATGCACATTCAGTGCAAAGTGCAGCCCCTCTCCAGCTCACGTGGCTATCAACAAAGTCACGATACCCATGAACCAATTTGATACATTCTCGGGTCTTGGATTATCTGATTTGCAGTAAAAGCATCTCTTCAGCATCTTGGGCACTGATGAGAATGATTCTCAGCTCATGTCTGGTAACTATTTTCTTTCAGTAAATAATTAATGGATTATTGATACCGGTGCCTCGATGCACATGACAAGTTACTTGACCCTACTTAAGAATACAAGAATAATTAAAGATTTTTTGCCTATTTACATACTTAATGGGAGGTCGTTGCATGTGACACACATGGGAGAACAGACCTCGGGAGCGAAATTTCTCTTAAAGACCTATTATTAATGCTCAGTTTTAATTTCTGGAGGGAGAATTATTGTTGATCTAAAATGTCGGGTGTTATTCTCACATGATGGTTGTCTCATACAGGACCGCACTTCGAGGATGGCGATTGGAGTGGGTGAGTATCAAAGGGGGTCTACTATCTACGACATGTGGCTCATTTTGTTCTTGCATGTACGTCTAGAAAAGATGACCGATTATGGCATATGAGGCTTGGACATATTGGTGGGCATATTAGAATAAGTGGGCTTGATTTGAGTTTAGGTGAGAAGTTGAATAAAGATTGTGCCGTTTGTCATTGGGCGAAACAAACTAGTTCCAAATATTTTCATTGGTTATCCTTTTGGTAAGAAGGGCTGGCGTGTATATGATCTTCAATCTCGAGAAATTTTTGTGAGTTGAGACATATATGAACATATATTTCCTTTTTCTTCATCATCCGAACTTGAGGAGCTCGAGCAGCGATTACACACTGACTCGGCTGGATCTGTCAATTATCTAGTGGATTATTGAAAGTTGATTGGACATCAGGATAGGGGGAGTTTTCGGCCAGCCACCCACTCAACACAGTAGTTGGGCCTCGGCAGCATAATATGCTAAGCCCAGGTCTTGAATAGAGGGTTGGCATTAGGTCTAAGCCCACCAATAACCCGAGACATGATCAGCAACTTCCTGTTGAGGTAGCACGGGTTGGCCCAGGTGCTGACAATGCACATGAGCCCAATAACTTTAACGATCCACTTGATAGACTAGACTTTAGGCATCAAAGCCAAATAGATCAAGCAAGCGCTAAGCCTAGTTCTTGTTCAAGCATTAATGAACAACACAGGTCAGTAATTATTTCAGAGAGATATGAAAATCATTGAGATAGAGATGGATGCCAACTCATTTGTCAGATTATCTTTGCCACACTGCTACCATATCCCCACATTGCTCACTCGCTCCATCAAACTCTTCGAGTACATGTCACTCTATTGAGACTTTTCTTTTCTATGAGAATCTATCTCCTCAACATTTACTGTATTTGGCTGCACTTGACTCTTATAGTGAGCCTATAAATTACAGACAGGCAATCCAAGATCCACGATGGTGTGCGGCAGTGGCAGAGGAAATCTGGGCTCTTCAGGCAAATGGCACATGGAGCATTCAATCATGACCTCCAAGTAAAAGTCCAGTGGATTGCAAATGGGTTTGCAAAATTAAACATCAAGTCGATGGCACTATTGAAGGGTATAAGGCATGTTTGGTTGCTAAGGGATTCGCTCAGGTTGAAGGTATCGATTTTCATGAGACATTCGCTCCGATAGCGAAGCTTGTCACAGTTCGATACTTGTTAACTGTTGCTATTGCAAAAGGATGGGAAATACACTAGATGGATGTACATAATGCCTTTTTACATGTTGATCTCGAGGAAGAGGTGTACATGTCCCTACCACTTGGATTCTCTTCCACTCAAGGCAACGTATGTCACCTACATAAGTCTTTGTACTGACTTCGATAAGCTCCGAGAAATTGGTTTTCAAAATTTTATGATGCGCTTAGGCATTTTGGCTTCGTGTAGATAGTGCTGATCATTCTCTCTTTACTCTTATAAGAGATAATTTATTTCTTGTAGTATTGTTCTACATTGACAATCTGCTCGTGATTGGGAATAATTCAGACTTCTGTGCCATTAAGCGATGTCTCGATACTTGCTTTCATCTTAAGGATCTGGGTTCTCTTTAATATTTTCTTGGAATAGAAGTTACTCGACTTCGTTCTAGCCTCTTTCTAAGGCAGCACAAGTATACACTTGATATTCTTATTGAATGTGGCATGCTTGGGTCTCATCCTTCTTATTTCCCCATGGAGCAGCAACCAAGTTGTCGAATGACTCTAGTCCTCCTTTAGATAATCCAGGTAGATATCGTCGTCTGGTTGGGACATTTGATTTATCTCACTATTACTAGACCAGAACTCTACTATTCAGTCCACATTCTTTCCCAATTTTTGTTTTTTGCATCAACCGTGTGAAGGACACTAGAATGTAGCTCTCAAAGTCCTCCGGTATTTAAAACAATCCCCCACTCAAGTGATATTTCTCGATCCTTCTAGGATGGAACCTGTGGCACATTGTGATTCTGACTAGAGCTCTTGTCCTATGACTCATCGGTCTACATCTGGATACTTCATAACGCTTGGTGGAAGTCCTATTTCATGGAAAACGAAGAAGCATACTACTATTTCTTACTCTTCCACTGAAGCTGAATATCGAGTTATGGTAGCTGGTATTAGTGAACTACTATGGTTGAGAAATTTACTTTCCGCCATACACATCTTGTAAGGTCAACCTATGAAGTTGTATTGTGACAATCAAGCAACTTCACATATTGTTGCCAATCTAGTATTTCACGAAAGGACTAAGCACGTTGAACTCGATTGTCATTTCATGAGGGAACTCATTAAGTCGGGTGCAATCTCTACTGCTCATATTCCCAGCCGCTTACAGTTGGTGGACATTTTTACCAAGGCACTTGGTCGCAATCGTTTTCAATTTCTTCATCACAAGTTGGGAGTTCGGAATCTTCCCTCCAACTTGAGGGGGAGTTTTGTGAATCATATCATATCATTAGAAAGCATATTCTTGTATCATAATTTTGGATAGATAGGACAGCTGTAATCCTAAAGATTTATTTCCATATTTTTGTCACTTGATTTATTCAGTCACTGGCTTAGCACATATTCAATAGAGATATCTTTCAACTTCTAACTATTCTTGATTCTCTTATATTTTATATGATACTTGGAGAATGAAGGAGTGAGTGACTATGAAGAATAATGATAAAGTGTCTTGGTTCTGTTTGTCTTTTTTTTTTTTATCAAGTTAATAAATTGATTTAGTTTGAGTTAAACCAATAGAATTAATTGAATGAACAGTGAAATTGTTTTCCCCCTAAAAATTTATTTAATTATTTATCTTAATCTTTTAATAAATTTATTTTAAAACTAGGGGATATTTAGTAATTTTGGTAAACCAAGTTGGCTTTTTTCATTTCATTATTAATAATTAGAGAATTACAAGTGTCATCCTATAAAGTTGTCACTTTTTAACATCGAATCATATAAGTTTGATTTAAGTTCTTTTCAATCCTATAATATTTTTTTTTGTTGCCCACCCGGTGTCCGGTACCCGAAGGCTAGCCGACTAATCCGGATTCGGGGTACTGTCGGGCGGTTTCCCGGGGACCCCTCCCAAGAAGGTTTGCTGCGTTTACAGAGGCTCGAACCCGGCACCTCTACTTAAGCGATACAAGCCCCTTCCACTTGTGTCAGCCTTCGTTGGTAATCCTATAATATTTACTCCATTAAACATATAAGTCTAAAAAATTACCAACCATTAATTGGATGCTGACAAGTACATAATACTGTTGAAAATATTATTTTTTGTTTGAGAGAATTACAAACGAGGTCCTGTAACTTTGCCACTTTTTAACATCGAGCCTAAAAAGTTTCACTTTGATTTATTCAGTTTTATAACATTTGTTTTGTTATCTTTGTGAGCTCAAAACATTACTATCTCATTAACTAGACAGTAACATGGACATAACGTTACCAAAAATATTATTTTTCATTCTCAAAATTATGCAATTACTTTTTTACCCCTTATATTTATCAAAAATTTTAAAGTATAACATTTACTTTAAAATAATTTTTGTTAGAATTTTTTATTTTGAGAGTTTTGCATGAGCCGGGCTTGCACTAAGGTCACTGGTGACTCAGTTAAAGTTCTTTTTAAGTTAAATGATATGTTTTAAAATTTTGATAAATAGCAATAGATAAATAGTAATTGTACGACTTTTAAAAAAATAAAATTTCTAATTGCACTACGTCTACACCAGTGCCTAGTAACAGCTCATAACATTTTGAACTTATATAAGTAATGAAATATGTTTTATAGGTTTGAATGAGTCAAAGTTAAATTTTAGGACTTATTGTAAAAGAGTGACGAACTTCTGCAACCTTTGACCTAGTTCTCTCAAATGAAAAATAACATTTCTGATGACCTTTATTTCAGCTTTTAATTTATAATTCGTTATGTTTTGAATTTAAATAAGTAATAGAATAGACGTAATATGACTGACTGAGTGAAAATTAAATTTATACAACTCGATTTCAAGAAGTAATAAATTTATAACACTTTAATAATAATTTTTCTCTACTATTAACGATAATCTCTATTTTTCTGAGAATAAGTCAAATAAACAAAATCTATGTTTCTTCTCTTCTCAACGCAAACTCTGCCGCTTCCGCAAATCTGTGGAGGTAGGGTTTCTGATCTGCTCTCTTCCTCTCTCTCTTTCTCTTACGAAGTTGAAATCGCAGAGCAGACCTTTTTATCAGCTGGGATTCCGGTAAGAACCGATTGTTTCTGCTTTGCCGTGTCTCGTATGTTCTCTTCCTCTCCGTTCTATGCCTCGGTAGCTAGGTTCCTGTAATCTCGTACGATTATTCAGCTGTTTTAACTAAATGAAAGCAAACATGCAAGAAACCTCTTACTTGAAATTAAGCAGATGAGTTAGTTTGACTAATGGCAGACGGCAATATGTGAAGTGAAAAAAAGTTTGAAATTGATCATAGTATCTGTAAATGGAGTCGTGTGTATACGGCATTTTTAATATTTTGATTATTGGCAATTGTCTGTTTTACTCTTTTTACTCTTTAAGATCAATTCTAGATTTTTGTTAAAGGGTTTTCTTATTAGGAAAATAGAACGAAGCATGCTGCAAAGTGACTACACTGGGCAAACAGTTATTCTCGGCGAGGATGGGAAACGGAGCTGGAAATTTTGTTTATCATCGTGATTGGTAGGATCAGATGCAGGTAAGATTGTTGCTTTCTGTGTCCCATTGAGTTCCCACGACGATATTCAGTGTGGACATGTTCCAGAAAGTCGGGAATTAATATGAGATTTCTATGCATAGATTATTATGCGTATGAGATTGATCCGTAGGCTGGCGTTTGGGGTCTGGAGTGCTTATGTTCATATTTTTTTTTTTTTAAATAAATTGTTAAGAGTGCTTCTGTTCATGTGGGAATCCGAATACGGTGCCCTTTGCCTGAATTTATCTTGGGTTTGGTTTGTTATTTGAGCTTCTTCCTTTGTAGATCCATGTTTGTTTTTGAAAATTTCGAGGATTTCTGGGTTATATTTTTGCTGTTATACTACATGCCTATGCGAAAGGGTTATGAGGGGGAAAAAAACCAGATATTGATGTTTCTTTTATTCTTGTAAAAGAGGAATTATGTTTTGTTTAAAGAGAGAAATCATGACTTGTTGGTATGATAAAGAATTTAAATTTGCTTCTGTTGGTATGTGCTTTTAATTTTAATTATTCAAGCTCTTTCAGACTTTCATACCTAAGATAAGTATGGTTTTTTATTTCAAAGCGGGTTTGTTCTGCTGCCACTTTTTGGGAGCAGTGGATATAAATTTATGTCGATTCATCTTTGTAGGAGTTTTATCCTGTCCACTTTTCAGTCTTCAATTTAGCACTGAATGTGTATGGAATGTTTTGCTGATTATTATATGTTTCAGATATTGTTAAAGGTATAATATATTATGATATGAAATTATTTGGCAAGAAACATAATCTTATCAATTTTTCGGGCAATTATTCAGTTTTTGTTATTTTCACTTTTTTGGCTTCTGAGGTGAATATTACAATTTGACCCATTGAAAGAGTAGCATTTTGTCTCTTCTAATTCTTCAAGCGTTGCTTAAGCCTTATAGCTTTATCTATTTATGGAATTATTAATTTAGAAGACTGCAAAGAACTAGTTTAGACACCTTATCACAGTTTATGTCACTTACATGTCTTTACAGATATTCTGTCAGCTACAATTTTGGGAGAGTATCTTGCCTTTATTGGAATTAGGCCTCTTGAGCGCTCATAAGAAACTCCCAAACCACAGTGGTGTCAATTGTGCCATTGTCGTCTCTGCTTGATGTCTCTACTATGTTTCCCTCTTTCATTTGGAATCTGCGAAGTTTCTGGCCTTTCTCAAGGCACAGGTTCGATCAACTGAGAGTGTCGGATGACTTAGTCCAGAAGCTTTTGATTCCTGATCATACGAAGCAATTTGTTTTTGCCATCCGGGAACCTGAAAGCCAGTCCGTGATTTACATTCTCTCTGCTCAGAGCTTGTCAGAGCGCTCTGCTTCAGATGCAGAGTGCTTGATCAAGGCACTCCGGCCTGATGTTGTTGTGGCGCAAGTGGGCCATGTGAGCCCAAGTGAGGCTGGGCCCGAGGAGCATGGAGTCGGTGGTGGAATGGATGATCTTGTGCCCACCTCGGCTTTTGCTGTCCTCAAGCGGTGTTTTGTGGAGAAAGCCAATAAAGAGAAGTATGAGATTGCAGCAGGAAACTTTGTTCTCCGAGAGATTTTCGGGGTCGGCTTTCATGGGCACTTCTTCGCAGCCAAGAAGGCAGCCGAGGAGGTGGGATCCTCATTCCTAATGCTGGAGTCTCCTTTCATCAAGTTTTCCTCGGAGGAAGACTTGTCGAGTGAAATTGATGGAAGGAACAGTTTTGGAGGTTCAATCAGTAGCTTGGCTCCTCAGAGAGTGGGTTCTGTGGTTTCGTCTGGCTTAAGGAGGTTTCTTCTGACTGATATGCAGTCTCAGATGGTTAAGATCGTGTCCTCTTATATTAATGTATCAGCTTTAGATTCCAATTCTGGTTCAGATTTGGGATTAGTAGAGGCTCACCCAGAAACAGGCTTTGAGATTCCACCTTTCGCAAAAACCATATATCCACTGCTTGAGGATCTGCATAATATTTTCAACAGCATCCCATCAATGGGAAGGGCTCTAGCCCATGCACAGAAGATGCTCTCCAATGTGAACAGGGGAGAAGCAGTGAATTCTCAAATGGTCTCTGAAGTTTATTCCTTTAGGATTGCCGTTGAGGGGCTGAGAATTGCGCTGAATAGCACTGGTCGCCTGCCTGAAATCAAAACAAGCAGTTCTGGTGTCGCAGAGAAAGTGGAGTTCTCAGAGCTTCCTTTGGAGGACAAGACACAAATTCTATTTGCCCAGGCCCTCCGTAGCCAAGCAAAGAAGTTTAAGACCACTGTTGCAGTTGTTGATGCTAGCGCATTAGCTGGCCTTAGGAAACATTGGGATACGCCTATCCCAAAGGAAGTTGAAAACTTGGTCGGACAAATAGTCATGAGTTCTGAAGATGATGGTGAAATCTTATGCAGCAAGAAACGGTTACTTAATAGTTCACCTGTGGTGGCTTTTGGTGCTGGGGCAACGGCTTTCTTAGGAGTATCGTCCTTGACCAAAGTTGTTCCTGCATCCACCCTTGCCAAAGTTGCGACGCTTAACTTCTCCCCCTCATTAAAGATCTTCTTCTCCCAGACGCACAAGGTGATTAGCTTTGCCATTGGGAAATCCCTCGGTCCCTCGAAGTTGGTTGCTTCAGGGCTCACCAGCTCGGTCAGCAAGTCCTCGGCCATGAAGGCAGCCATGTCGGCGGAGAAGATCAGGGCAGTTGCTCATGGCCTCATTGCCTCAGCTGAGAAAACTAGCATCTCTGCCATGAGAGCTTCCTTCTACCAGATAATGAGGGAACATCGGGTCCGTCCTATTGGGTTCCTTCCATGGGCCACTTTTGGTTGCAGCATTGCTACTTGCACTGGTTTGCTTATGTATGGAGATGGCATAGAATGTGCTGCCGAATCACTTCCCTCTGCCCCCTATATTGCAAGCTTAGGGCGTGGGATACAGAGCCTGCATGAGGCTTCCAGGGCCGTGGGACAGACTGACAGAGGGAGGATACAGAAGTCAATTGAGTCTCTCATGCATAGGCTGAAGAAAGTTAAAGTTCAATAAGAGTGCTTGTGGCCTTGGGCTCCCCCTATCCAAAAATTGTTACTGCAGAGATGCGCTCGGTTTGGAGTTTTGGTATCTTTAGTTTTGCATAGGTTTGGTTCAGTCATACGTACACTGTACATAAACTTTCTTAGAATTTACCTGAACATGTGGAGCTTGCATCCAGTTTGGCATGGAAATTTTGTACATATCTTATGATTTTGGATGTCTTAATTAGATTTCTCTGACGAATTCATAATCCTCAGATCTGCTGCTGATTTGGCACTTCCTCAACCTCCTTTTCTCCGGCTGTATCTTGTTTCCTAAGTTGTGCTCTTTGTCGTAGGACTTAAATTTTGTTTTGCAGCAAATGGTACCGGGATATTAAGAGTGATCGAATTTGAGTATTCTGTATTTCTTATGATACTTATACCTTATTCTATATAAATCCGATTCCTAGAATTTAAGATTGAACTTTACATTGTCGATTTTAAGAATCGGATCCTATCTAAACCCTATATTATATTATTGGTACTCTACCTGAACCTTGCATTATACTATTGGATCTCTATAACTTGATGAAACCTTTTTAATAAAGCTATTTTATTACGCTTACAGGAGAGTTGCAAAGGGGGTCTCTCGGCCTCTCCACGTGTCATTGCTAGAGTGAACTTTTATTTTTCTTTCTTTCTTTTTTTCCAGCGAGAGAGAGAGAAAAGGACTCTAGTCGAGCTTCTTTTTCACGGTTCTTTCCATAGTTTTCTTCCAGGGACATGCTTTCTGCTCGGAGCCGAGGATTCGGCCTCCTTCCTTGCATCTCGATTTAGTTTACTTCAATTCTTCTGGATCAAGACTTTCGTGTGTTCAGTGCTCTCCTTCTTTCACTATAGAGGTGAGTATCCTTCGTTCTTTGCCCCTTTCATCGCTACTCCATGTTCTCTGCTAAATCCTAGAACCCAAATTCTTCTTAGTTGGCTTATCGCATGATGACTGTCATCCATTTTTGGGCAGGAGAGAGGTATCTTGCTTTGTTTGATGTTGCAGTGTTGAGCCACTTTTCTCCGGTGAATCCTATTGTGGTCCGACTAGGCAAGGCTTTTTCTCATCTTGCTCTCTATTCTCGGTGGTGCTTTGCCTTTGTGTTTGCTTGCAGCCCAAGTATTCTGGTTTGTGTGCCTCTCATTATGTCCATATGTTTTCTTCTCGAAACCTAGCGTGTCCTGAACTAAAATTTTAACTGTAGACCAGGGGTTGCCGGTCTTTTCATTGCCTCTTTAATAGATCGACCGCGCTTTCTTTTTCATCTTGGAAGGGATTGGCATTTTCATTTGCCCTCGACTATAGAGTAGGGGCTGATGCTCTATTCGTTGCCTCTCAGCCAGATTGACTGCACTTTCTTGGTCACTGGGAAGGGAGTGGCACTTTTATTTGCAGAAATTATGAATCTCATATCCTTTTTCAACTTTTATATTGATTTTATGTAAATCTTTGTGACTATTTTCTTTGCTCTTATTTTTCTGCAACTCTTTTATTAGGAACTTTTGTAGTGTCTTTTGGCAATTCGATTTGAAGTTTAAGTTAAAATAAAGACCATTGCCATGAGGAAACCAAACAAGAAATTGATGTGCAACTAACTAATAGGTATATGCAGGAATTCATCCTCCCGCAGTTTAATTGGGCTTGTAACTTCTTATATATTCCATCTTAAGTCAGCCCACACTCTATAAGCACTTTTGCTGCACTCGATTAATATCTAAATATGCAGAATAATGAAGGTTGCAATACCAGTCAGAGGACTTGATCCAAATATTGGCATTGTGATTTATTTTTGGATTTTCATTTGCACAAGGATTTATATTATAACAAACTTCCTGGACGAATTCCTGATTTTGTGGCTCAATTTTCACAGTTCAAAGTTTTGTGAGTTCTCAACTCTATACCAAGTATTTATCCCTAAGCCTTCATCTACGTCTGGATATTTTGTGCAAATGTTCACGTTTATGTACGACATGGCAATCTTACTGGTTATGTTCTAGTTGAACTTCTTGGAAGAAAAACATCGAGACTGTCCAATTGAGGTAACTTCTTTGTGTAGCCTAGATAATATCATTATACGCTTTCTAATATTAGTTTAATTCTAAATTTTTGTTCTCTGTTTATATCATTAATAGTTTATACTGCATATGTTAGCAGCACAATTAGCATGTAGGGATTTAATCTTTTGTATTGCAAGTGCATGAAGTTTAGTTCTACAAGTTAACTAAATAATATAATCCAAACATTTAGCAAGAGTTCCAGAATGGGACACTATGCAGGCTTGAAATGGGACCTCCATCTTGAGGTAATTTTTATTCAAATGGGAAACCGAAGCCACCCCACTTATCTCCCACAGGCTGTTGTCAGTAAACCTTCCTCCATCAAAGACAAGATGCATTATATGTAGGTCTATTTTCTATCACTTTTGAGAAAAAATATAATATGTTTTTGGTCAATTAGAATCTCTTTTCTAAATATTTATTGCCCCCATGTGGAGATCATAGATTGGTACCACAATTTTCCTAAACACCTTTGAAATGGTTTCTCTTTGGACTTACAAATGTTAGACCAAAGTACACTTGGTGTCTAAAAAAATCATACAATTAAATTTTTACCACACTTATAATTTAATAGATTAAATTGATTATGATGATATTCACATGCTTAGACCTTTATAATAACCTGACTAATATTTTTATATTAGATCATTGAAAATAGTTTCAGCATTTAAAATAAGTTATTAGAGTTTGCATACTAGATATAATATCTTTCATGAACAAAACAATTGATGAACTTGAAATGGAGTCGGATCACTTGGGCAGACCGATCGTTGTGGATGCTGTGGTGAGTTCTTCTAGATATTTCTATAAATACACCTTTGCATGTGAAGTCAACGAAAGTAACTTTGAGAATTCGGAACATACTAATACTTAGGCCCCCGGTTGTGGACAATCTTAGAGTTGTTTAATGCATTTGATCGCATATTCAAGGATGCAGATAAGCCTTTTTTTATTCCTATGTATGTATCCAAACTTTTCTTTGTTGTTTACATTTATCTTCTATACTTTAGGATACCTGGTGGTGCTCATGTCTATGAAGTTTTTGATATTTAACTCCTTATTGCTCTGGCGAAACTTCCCTTTGGATGCCTCATCTCACTTCAGCTTCCTCTAACTTAGATCACTTATGCTAATTTGTCTCTTCTCAATCACTGATAGAATTGTGGATTGAGAGGAAATATGAGGAGGATTGGGAATGAAGGAACATGTCATTTTGACAATATTTTGGCTTTTCATGACTGATGCTATAGTGGGATCAAAGTACTTATTTCAAAGAAGTCACTAGAGAGCACTTAGTCTTTTGTCTCAAAAAACGAACAGGGTTGCAGAACTATGTGTTCGTTTTTTTAGAAAGTTAGTTGATTGATTTGTACTATAGACTATGTATTTGTTGCAATTGTCTCCCTAAAATGTATTGTTTGTCTAAGCAAATTATTAATATAAAGAATCAATAGCAAATAGTTATGCTACCAACAATATTCCAATGGTCTTATATAGTATATGCATGCGACTGCCTGCTACATACAATGATTAAAGAAAGCTTCTCCACTCTTCACTTTAATGGATGTGCTATCATTTTGTTTCACCACAAACCTATCATCAATGTACCTATATAATCTACATATATTTATGCTATATTAGTCATCCCTTATTCTCTTTTAACAAGCCACATCGGTCTTCCCTGCACGGGCACTTACACTAGTAAAACTAGTAATGTGGATAATAAGTGACTCTTATTTGATCTCATTGTCTTCCATTTCTCCTGAAGAAGATGAGGGATGGTGATAGGGTGTCAGAGAAATGGGAGAAGGAACAATTTATAATAGAATATTAAGGTTAGAGATATTTTAAAATTCAACATTTAATATAAATACATTATATCTATTATTATATGGGATGATAAAAGTAATTTGCCTCGCTTTTGAAATTCCAAAACCACCACTATTAAGTAAATCAAAAAGTTGATAAAATGGGTGGTGAAAGTGTAAAATTGCTTTAAGTGTATAATTATCACTAACTGCTCTCTAATTTTTTTCTAATTATAGATTTTATTTTTTATTTATGATGAATTATATAAAATTGAAAAACAATTGCAAAATATACATGATTGTGTAAAATAAAAAATAAAATTTAACTATTATTATATGGGATGACAAAGGTAATTTATCTCACTTTTGAAATTCCAAAACCAACCTTGACAATTAAACCAAAAAATTTTATAAAATGGGTAAAGTATAAAAACACTTTAGGAGTATAATTACAATTAACTACTCTCTAATTTTTTTAATTATACATTTTATTTTTGTTTGTGATAAATTATATAAAAATTAAAAGTGTAATAAAAATTAATAAACAATTGCAAAATATACATAATTTTGTAAGATAAAAAATACAATTTAATGACCAATTGCATATTTAACAATTTCGTGAGTAGCACGAATTTACATCTAGTATTTTTATATCGATTAGGCATATTGGTTCCAGGATTTCCATTTGATGAAATTGAAATTGAAACCAGTTTTTCATTTTCCTATCTTGAACCTATCCATTTTTCCTTAGAATCTACCCAAAATGTACCCTACTAAGTAGGTTCCTACTGGTTCAGGTTTATCTGGTAGTGTATCAATGCACACTTCTATTAGACACCACCATAGGGCACTCTAGTTGAAGAGGAAGAATACAATGGATAATGTCTTTTTATGTAAAATGTTGCATATCCTAATATTCCCTATTGATAAAAAAAAAAAAACTATCACGCTTTTGCCTCTGCTTTATTGGCAGCTACTCCATGTTTTTTTTATAATGCATATTCTTAATGTTGTCAATATCTGACAAACTAATCTGTAGGTCATATTCTGAACATGGTTTTTGCCTTCAATGTGTGCATCGAATGGTTAATATGATACAGACATTTGCCTTGAGGTGATTTTATCAATATGTTTACAAGGACAGGATGGCATCTCTGGATCTTATATGTGGATTGCAAGTCAAATTGCTTGTATATTCTTGTCCAAAAGACTTTGCCAATAAATTTTCCGGTAAATGACACTTTTAGTGCTCAACTTTTCATAATTTTGTCATTTTTATCCTAAATCTTTATTTATTGTCATTCATGTCCTCAACCTTTTGAATTTTTACTACTTTAGTCCCACCGTTACTTTTTCTATCCAAAAAAGCATATTATATCCAAAAAGAATATTTCATCCAAAAATTATTTTTCAACAAATAAATATTTTTCAAAAAATAAAGAAAAAAGGGAAAAATAAATGAAAATGAAAAGTATCGGTAGGGTCTTACTGATGTCCATATCTCCTTTAAAATTAAGACAAATTCTCGATTCAAAATTGATTTATGGTTATTATCATTTTAAAATTGTGACTCATTCTGAGAAAAATTATTTTTGAATTTAGATAGGGTGCTTGCTAATAGCCAACATTTCCTTAATAAGGGACGAATACGTTCTTTTGAAAAATATTTTTGTTGAAAATGATTTTTGGATGTAATATTCTTTTTTGGAGATGGAACATACCTTTTTGGATGGAAAAAGCCACTGTAGGATTAAAGTAGTAAAAACTCAAAAGATTAATGACTCGAATGATAAAAAATAAAGGTTCGGGATGAAAATAATAAAAATGCAAAAGGTTGAGGATCAAAAGTACATTTTTCCCTAAATTTTCTAACAGACTACATTTGTAGTTTGCCTGTATGTGGGTAACAATTGTACTACTATTGCGGTTAAAAGTGGTTGGGTAGTTTTTTATTCAAATGGTAAGGCTCAAATTTTTTCTCATATTGAGAACCATTTACAAAATGAAAAACAAACTATTACAGGATGCGATTTTTTCAGGCTCTAATTTTCAATAAAATTATTGAGATTGTCTTGCATCAAGTCAGATACTCATGGGACCGGAAAATCTGTCAGATGAGTGAAAATCATGAAGGAAAGATTTATTCTCTTTTGAATTTGAATTATTCCAATTTCCTGTAATTATATCCCAAATCAAATTGAGATATTTTCTAGGATATGATTTAGGAGATATCTAATATTTTTATAATTGTATCAGATCCCTATAAATAGGGCTTAATAGAGTCTTGTGGAAAAGAGTGAGGAATCTTGTGAACAATCTTTTTGATAAACTTCTCTGTAATGTTAGCACGTGAGAACTTGAGAGATTGGGTCGATACTCTTTTTCTGAACGGGGTGTAACGGGGCTTGTGTATGGGATCGAGAATCTCTGTGAAACTGTAAGCTCTTATTTTGCTCCAGTGGACTGCTTGTTATGCGTCGTGGAGGTTTCTCTCACGTGAGGGTTTTACTATGTATATCTGAAATTCGTATTTCTTCTCTTACTTCTCAGTTTTTTCATTGCAGTCACACTCAAAATTCTGACATCAACAATTGGGCATGAATCCTGATAAATTGGTATCAAAGCCAACCTTGAAGATGTCGGTGGCGAGGTTCGAGGTGGAGAAGTTTGACGATTCAAACGACTTTGGATTGTGGCGCATCAAGATGAAGGCTTTGTTGGTGCAGCATGACCTTGAAGGAGCACTAGATGGAGAAGCTGCGTTAGCCCCGACCCTGACGGTTGCAAAAAAGAGATCTATTATGGCAAAGGCTTTAAGCATGATTCAGCTCAGTCTGTCAAACAAAGTCCTCTGAGAGGTGTGTGATCTGAGCTTGGCCCCAAAGTTGTGGCAGTAGCTAGAGTCGTTGTACATGAGGAAATCCTTGACCAATTAGTTATAATTGAAGAAGCAGTTGTACCAATTGAGAATGAGTTCTGACACACCGATAGGCAGCCACGTGGATATGTTCAATCAGATCGTAATGGACCTCCAATCCATTGATGTAAAGATCAACTATCAGAATCAAGCTTTGATGCTGTTGTACTCTCTGTCAGACTCCTATGAGAATTTCATCGATATGATGTTGTACAAGAGATCGAGCACCACCCTGGATGACCCCAAGGTAGTGTTGAACTCAAAAGAGTTGAAGAAGAGGGTGATGGAAGGCTCGAGTAGTACAGCTGAAGGGCTTCTTGTAAGGGGTAGATCTGAGAATATATGTCGGGGGAGTAGAGGAAAGTCCAGGAAGAAATCGCAAGGAAGGTTGATTGCTAGAACTGCGACCAGGAAGGCCATGTCAAATGAAACTGTCCTAGGAGAAAAGACAAGTAGGTCAAGTTGTTGACAAATCTTGGGGAGGAAGAGACGGAGAATGAGATCCTAATAATAACATTAGATGTGAGAAGGGATGCCAAGAATCTCGTAACATCGAGCCATTCAAGTTCAGATTGGGTTCTTGATTCAGGTAGCACATTCCATGTATCTAATAATAAAAGTCTATTTATCACTTATCGTCCGATTGTAGGTGGTAAGATTTGTATGAGAAACCGGCAAACATGTGGAGTTGTTGGGTTTGGAGATGTGAGAATCAAGATATTTGATGGGTGTGTGAGAGTTTTAATTGGTGTTCAGCATATCCCTGAATTTAGAAGAAACTTGATTTCTCTAGGAACTCTTGATCAATACGGGTACAAGTACAAGGCCCATAGTGGAGTGCTAAAACTACTCTCAAAGGAAGCGCTCATAGTCATGAAAGGTGTGCCGCAGGGAGGGCTCTATGTCTTGCAGATAAAGGTCAAGACTATGACAATGGTTGAGTTTGCGACTTCCCAAAAATACTTGGATGATCTTGGGTAGGGAAGGGTGAACATGTGCAAGGCGTTATGCAACATTATTAAGAGCTCGAAATCCCTCATGAATAAGCAAATGTCCTTTGATAAACCTATGATGTTCAAGCAACTTAAGGATAGGATCCGAGAGAAGGTGGAGACACCTTGGAGGAAGGTTGAGTCAACGAAGACTCCCGAAACTCAGCCTATGGTAGTAGGAATTGGTAAGTCAGGAATGCCCGCAGGGAGGCAACAACTTGTACGAGAGAAAGAGCATACTTGGGACAGGTAGAGGAAGCAGTCAAGATGGCCTGAGAGACTCGGGCTTCAGGGGTTGTTGATCTTGGAGAATGCTAAAGGTGTGTCAAAATCAGCTTGTCGATACGTCAACTGGAAACTTGTGGGAGTGCTAACGAAACCCGAGACATTAGATAAGTCCAAAGGCAGTTTGGATTTGAGCAGTGCTCACACAAAGAGTTGGAGCCCGTGATTGGGTTGAACAGAGCAAGCAAATCCAAGTTTGATGGTGGTTGGCTCGATACAAGCCAAGGTGAAAATTTGTTGAGATTGTCTTTCATCAAGCCAAATACTTGTGGGACCCAAAAATCTGTCAAATGAGTGGAAATCATGAAGGAAAGATTTATTTTCTTTTGAATTTGAATTATTTTGATTTCCTGTAATTTCATTCCAGATTAAATTGGGATATTTTCTAGGATACGATTTAGGAGATATCTGATATTTTTCTGATTGTGTCATATCCCTATAAATAGGGCTTAATAGAGTCTTATGAAAAAGAGTGTGGAATCTTGTGAGTAATCTTTCTTATAAATTTCTTTATAATGGTAGGGCTTAGGAACATGAAAGAATGGGTCGAGACTCTTTTCTGAGCGGGGTGTAACGAGAGCTTGGGTATGGGATCTAGAATCTTTGTGAAGCTATATTCTCATGTTTTGATCTAGCGGACTGCTTATTCTATGTTGTGAAGGTTTCTCTCAGGTGAGGATTTTACTACATATATCTAGTGTTCGTATTTCTTTTCTTACTTTGCAACTTTTCACTGTAGCTGCACCCAAAATTCTAGTATCAATAATTGGGCGTGAATCCCAACAAAAAAAATAAATATAAATACAAAAATTATAAAATAAAATTGACTACTAATTCAAAATCTTTAGGTATGTGAATAGGATAAATAGCATAAGTATGATTGGAATTCAAGTCTAAAACATTGAATATATTATTTTTTATGATCAAAATTCAATAATAAGATGAGCTATAAGATATTTATTTTATTTTATATGATTAAGGTCAGTCTTAGGTCTTGTTCAGTTTTTGGGTTGAGGCAAAACTTCTTTGGGTGGTTTTTTTTTATCTCAAAAACCGATCTAATTTTAAATCCCCCTAAAACTTGATTTATTGGAGTCAGCGTTGGTCAAATTTTTTTTTTTTTTTCAGATTTCCAATTTTTCAGTTTTATACTTATACCCCTAATTGCTGCTAAACACTACAAATACGCTATATTATTAACAAATTTCACATACTACTACTCTACGCAGCGTCTGGCAGCAGTTGAAACTTTTTAACTTATTACCATCCTGTGTTTCCAACATGAGAAGCCTTCACGCATCCGAGAGGCGAACCTGCCGATAAACTGATAACATACAGTAAATTAGGTCTAGATTTGACTCTCCCACAGGCCGGCCCTAAGTTGTATAATACATCATCCGGTAGATTAGTCAGTTGCTATGACATCGGATACCATCAATATAAAAAAAAAAAATAGAAGCCTTTGTGCAGTGTCTTGTGTACCACAGAATGAGCTACCATTCATATGTTGTGAATTCATACACATCTTTAAACCATTTCAATTGGGAATAACAATTAATAACTGATGGCGTCACAGTTTGTAGATGCCACTCCAACATGAAGTTGAATTCCTTTCGTGTTTCTACAGGTCGAGCCGACGAGTCCTTCTAAGTGAATATTTATTATAGTTTAAGATACCACTAAGAGTGGTGGTCTAATGGTTTGTTCAAAGCTCATTCTCAAGAGGTTTGACAAGGTTGAAGCTATAGGTTTGAGTCTTACCCCGAGTAATATCATTAGAAGAGACTTTTGAACTTGTATATTGGTAGATATCGGTATAGTTTCTTAGACTCTTGAACACAATTTATGCAGTCAAAATCATAAATGCACCAAATAGCTAGAAAAGCTTGAATGAGCGTGAACACAATTTGTTGCATAATATGATTTGCCATCTTGAACGTATTACATGATGCGATAATCATCTCGACTATACACACATTTATCATAGTAGCAGATTTAAAAGCTTATTTATTTACTTATTGTATAAATTCTGATATGGAGAGATCCAAGATTATCTTACTCGACCCCCTATTCAAGACCACTCTCACAAACCCAACCGGCAAAGCCGATACCTAGACGACCTCCTGTGTCACTTGCTAACCCTGTCCGAGTCTTTGAGACTTCCCCCAACTACAATGTCAGACAACCAACACAAGTGACAGCAGGTGACCGTCCATGTGTTGTCACTAGTCACATTGGTCAGTTGTGCATCCACTCCCTGATATGACCACCTAACACGAATCCAAGCCGATACCATAAGGTCGCACCATGTCTGTGCTAGGCCATACATGACTCTATAAATATGGCCAAACCATGGTGCTCTAGGAATCGAACATCCACCATTCTCAACTAAATCTCTCACATTCATTACTCTCATATAGTTGTTGACTTAAATATTGAACGGTCAATTCAAAACTCAAATTTTGGACTTGACTTCTTTTGTCGGTATCGAAAGACTACGTCCTGTGTTCAGTACTCAAAATGAGATTCGGAAAATGGTAAGCCCTATCAAAGATCCATCAAATCCAAAATGTTATATATAATAGATTAGCAAATAACCCCCAAACTATGAGTGACTTTTATTTTCTATCACGAACAATTTTTGATGCGTAGAATGATCACAACATTCAAGTTTTTCTCACCATCTACCATATCTTATGTTTTCCATTAAAAAAAATGTTAACTTTATTAAATTGAGTTAAAATATTTATTTGTCCCCCTTTTTAATAGGACAAATTAGTTCAAACAATTACGAGCAATTGATGGATTACAGTTTGCTATTAGAAGGCCATTTTAACTCAATTAAACAAAGGGACGCTTTTTCTAATAGAAAATGAACTTATGGTGAATTATGTGAAAAATAAATGTTATTAACCATTTTACATAAAAAAATTACACACGAAATTCAAATTCGTATTTATTTGGGCTATTTGTCCTATATAATATTGAATCTTTGTATAAGAACGATTTGTATTTCACCCGAAACAAGAACGACTTGTACGTCTTTTATTTCAACATCACGTGCTTGAAAAAAAAAACTACACGCAAAGGCACGAGATTTGAATATACAGAATGTTTCCATTGTTCTGTAAGTTCTAAATTTTTGTGTTATATAATGAAGTACCAATTAGAATCTTCTTCCATGTTCTTTATCAAAAAATTGTCATACGGATGGTAATTTGACCCGGGCCAACAAAACTAGCCCCGCCCCGTACACGGGTTAGGATAACTCTGGGTCTGACTATTGCCCCGCCCCACCCCACCCATTTTTATATATTTTAAAATTAATTCACTTGATTTATAAATACTTTTATATTAATACATTGGATAATAGTTATCGAAATTATGTAAATTCTTAATTTTTTAAATTAATTTAATTACACTATCATAAAATATAAATTTATATCATACTTTAACTTATATTTTACATATAATTAATTCATTTTCTTGACCCGTGCCCCGAACTGACCTATGAGGTTACGGCGCGGGTTCGGGTATCCAAATACCTGCCTTGCCCTGACCCATTACCATCCCTAAGTTGTCATTTTTTCATTATCCACGCGAGTCAGCATTACATAAAAATAACTTAAATCCTCACGAACTATAATAAGCATTACGTTTAAATTATTATTATTATTATTATTATTATTTATAAATATTCCTTGATTCGTATAGATATCATTTCATGACTTAATACATATGTCTTTCTTTTTCGGTGTACAAACTTGATATTAAAAAATACTAGTGCAACATCCCGCGCTTCGCTGCAGAGTTGATGAACATTTACTAACATAAACTAATTCTGAATTAAATTATTTTAAAATTATTATTTTATGAAAAATTATATTCGAATAAGAATTGCTTGTAATAAAAGTAATAGTTGGATGTTGTATGCGAAAAGAATAACAAATAGATAACTGTTGATCAACAAATATTCAACCGGTCATGACTGGTCAAAATAGAAGAAAGATGGGAAAGGTGAAGAGTAAGCATAGCGGAGAGAAATGGAGAATGGGTGAAAAATAGAAAATAATTAAGTAGTTAAGGAAAGTATGAAAATCAAATAAATATAATAAAATATATAAGGAAAATATTATAATTAAATAGGAAATTTTGATTTTTCTTTAAATGAATGAATTTTTATGGAATTAAATCAAATCAATAAATAATTAAAAATAAATAATGACGATAAATATAAGTTAAGATATTTTAGTTAAATAGGAAATGATTAAACTAAATAAACAAATTTGTTTTGATTTACATAATTTAAAAAAATCAACCGAAAATTGAAGAAGGAAAGAGGGACAAAAGAGAAATATTTAACATACGAATGATGTAGCAAACACATAACAACTCCTGTATTTTACTATTTGTAATTAAAATTAAAAAGAAAATAAAAAGTTCAAGAAACCTGCCACGTGGAGGCTAGTCAAGCTGCCACGTGGCGACTTATGAGGACTATAACTCTATTTTAGATTATAGTATATAGATAATAAATTCTTACAAATTCATGTTTGAGTTGGTTTAGTATATTCATAAATAAAACTTTCATAATCATAAATTTTTTTATTTATAATATTCAAATTCGAAATCTCATAATGAAAAGGAGGGAGAAGGAGGTATCGGACAAACACCAATCTAATTTATTTTATATAGAAATGATTTCTCATCAATTAAAAAAAGGTTAAAATATTATAGCCTTCTAGAATACGCAAACCAGAGAAGTTTGGTCGTTGCCTTCTTGTGTTCGCATTTGTATTCTTTTAGGAAAAAACGCATACTTTTTATGGTTGATTTCCTAGTTAGTCCACATATTTTATTATTTTTTTATAAGTACACATAATTATTTTCAGTCTAAAGCACTGTTATTTAAAAAATTAATAAATCTTGACTAATTCAGTTTGAACTGAGAAGACCCACTAGGGATCAAACTATTCCAAGGTGAATTTTCTCTATCCACAAGATTTGAATATGAGATCTTACTCAAGGAGAAGAGTCATATTATCACCCTAATCAATTCACTTCGGTTAAGTACAGATAAATTTTGTTAGTGGTAAAAACATGAAAAAAACCAACCTTACCTCATCTAAAAAAACTTATTTATGAGGTGGTATATAAATTATGAGTGGTTTTTATAGGATAGAAAAATCATCCTTTTCCGAGCTCAAATATTTAATAATTTGTTTTATTATTTAATTTTGATAATAAAATTATATTTTGATGTTTCTAAACTTGAAATTTGGTTCATATTTACGTTATTTAACTTATCAATACATGAAAATATTTTAAGTTATTAGTCTCATGTATTAAAATAAATTCCATTTTATTATTTTTGTATCTAATTTATTATTATGTTGAACAACGAGGCTCGAAAAAGTTGGAGCCAAAGTGGTTGGTTTTGATAATCTTAGATGATTTTTAATATGAAGATTTTCATAATCTTAAATATTTTTTGATATGAATTTTCACATTTAAAAAAACTGACTAAAAAAATCGGAATCTAACATTTTTACAGTTTTCATAGAAGAACTACGGGGCTCGACCATTTACACCCATGTTACCATAACTTTAATACTGATAATTTCAAACGCAACATGATAATATGGCATGACACGGCACGAAGATAAATGAGTTCGCATTGATTCTAAGGGTATTTCGTATCTAAACGAGTCAAAATTAATTTAAAAATGATAAATAAATATTTAATGATGTTTACACCTATATGACCCGATTAAATACGATTAAACCCATTTAGCAAACGTGTTTTACTATCTCATATAAATATGTTACCACATTCAAATATTTACTAATGTAAAAATTGTTACTAACAATTACTCATCATACAATATTACTTGCTGCATTTTTTTTACTGCATATTTTTATTATTGAAGTTTTGACTCTTTAAAATATTAAATTTAGGTAATCGTGTTCATATTATTATAATCATATAAATATTTTTATTTTGGTATTTGATTCATATATTTTAAGAGTATAATCGTATGCATATTTAGACAAACTAAATTAAACTTATTAGGGGCTTACCCGATTTAAGTACGGTCCGTTTAGATACGACCATTTAGATATGTTATATTAGGTATACCATATTTATATTAAGGAAGTTTCTAGCCTAATTTCATTTATACACGACTTGTTTAATACTACACGATATAAATTGCGAGCAGGGTATAATCGAGTTCACTATTGCAACAAAAATTAAAAAAAAAAAAGGAGAAAAAAGACAAAAGGGGTCTTATGTCCAAATCTATGCATTAAATTGCAGCCCACGGAGTTCCCGCTTCTCGCGCCCGTCTCCTTCCATTCCAACCCTCCAAAATTTCAAAGGTTTCCTCTTTCAACTCTCTCTCTCTCTCTCTCTCTCTCTCTCTCTCTCTGTCAGTGATTTTAATTTTGTTTAATTAAAATTAATTATCAGCATCCTTTCAATCAACCCGACAGAGAAGAAAGACGAAAGACAGGAATAGTCTTGCAATCTTCAAAGCCAAATACATTTTTTCTTGAGGGTTGAGGTGAGATTCTTCAGAACCATTGACTGCCCAGTAAGTATTGCCTTCTATCTTGTTTTCATCATCTCAGATTTCTCTTCAGCTAGACATGATACTGTTCTGAGATCTGCAAGATTCAAATTTGTCTTGTTGATCGACTTTTCTTCATTCTTTTAGGACGCTCCACTTGTTGTTTGATTTGAAAACGGATTACCCATTTTTTAATACACCTACTAGCCCAGAAATTGATAATCAAGGGTGTCTTCAGATTTGGAAAAATGAACTGGGGGGTTGATGCTTATGTCGCTTCTGGATTTTCTTGTATTCAAAATCCTGTGATCGTTCTAGGTGCAGTTAGTGTGAGCGCATCGTTTCTCAATATAATTCTTTTCGTGGAAATGGAAAATGTGCCTTTTCTGTAGGGTTTATTAAACTGTTATTCTTTGTTATATTTCCATATGTTCGTATGTACTGGGCCAGACTTTTTCGCATTTTGGGCACTTATCTGATACCTAAAACAACCTTTTATTATGATTGCCTTGTCGCTGTTAATCTGTCATGCTTATGAAATTCTTTCTTAATGGCAACAATACCTTATTGTACGTATGAAAAAGTGCATTCATCTTGCAGTATTTGCAAAAAGGAAAACATTTAAAACTTGTTTGAGCCTATTTTAATAACTAACCGTATCAAATAATCTTGTCACAACTTGATTGAAACTTCCATTTATGTTACGTTTGGTTCAGGACAGGGTCTTGAAGAGCTTTTGTTGAATGACTTAAGGACCCGACAAGTTGTTGTTTGTGTATGTGATGGATAAAGAAGACCATAGTCAGCCTAATATAGCTGCCCTGAAAGATGATAAGTTGGAGGAAAAGGCTGATTCAACTCCTCTACGTGCAGAGAAATTGGGGGAGAAAGGTGACTTCACAAAGCCTGAGTCAACTAGTGTGGATCTCCAGAAGTTAGAGGACAAAGAAGAGCCTCCTACAGCAAATTCCCCTTCTGATAAAGTTGCAATCATGGAACTTACCACGTCTGGCTCGGCTTCGACGAATGCTGACAAACTGGAGGACAGAGAAGTCTCTTCTGTCACAAATTCAATTCATCTGAATGCCAAGGACATAGAGGACGAAAAGGAAGAAAAAGCTGAGAAGCTCTCCATAGAAGATGAGTGCGCTAATTCAAGTTTTGCTTCTCCAAATGCTGGCAAAATGGAGGATCGAGAAGTCTCCAAAGTAGAAGATTCAATTTGTCTGAGTTCGAACGAATCAGTAAATGGTGCAAATGCTGAAAAAAAAGATGGAGGAGGCACATTGCATGATAAGATGGATGAGCAAGCGGATCTAGTGGCGAAGCAAGATGATACCTCAGTTGGGGAAGTGGGCAAAGAAAAAGATTTGAAATTGAAAGCTCAAGAAGCAACCAGATCCGTGGAGGAAAGTCTTAATGAGAAAGACCAAGGAGAACAGCCTAGAGATGATGACCTCTGTGAGGACAAGGATCCAGAGCCAGTGTTTGATGGAACAGAGCTTCCAGGCATGGAAGCTAACCGTAGCTTCTCAAATCGGTCATTGGATCTTGAGTCTGAGAGTCAGAGCAACAACTGGCCTGAGAAAGCTGTGGCCCTTAAGAACTTCGTCCGTGAGAAGAGTTTCGGGGCTGTCTCCACCATGATCCGCCGCCTATCTGGGAAAAGAGATGATATTGTAGATTTGAATGATGAAAGCAATAAGGAAGTTACTGACTCCAATGGAGAAGGTGAAGCCCAAGAAGGTTTGCAGAAGGTATGTGAGAAGCCCTCGTGGAATCCTCTTAGCTACTTCAAGTTCTCCCGTGATGCTGGTGATTCGCTAAATAAAGTTGACCAACAAGAAGTTCTTGATGAGTTAACACAACCCATACCCATGAAGGGACGTGTCATACTCTATACAAGATTGGGCTGTCAGGAATGCAAAGAGGCAAGGTTGTTTCTTTATAGGAAAAGGCTTCGATATGTTGAGATCAACATTGATGTGTATCCAAGTAGGAAGGTTGAGCTCGAAAGGATAAGTGGATCCTCCTCTGTTCCAAAAGTGTTCTTCAACGAGGTTCTAGTTGGTGGCCTCAGCGAGATGAGAGGGTTGGATGAGAATGGGAGGCTTAAGGACAAGCTGGATTATTTGATCTCAGAAACACCATCCCCAGAAGCTCCTTTACCACCTCTATCGGGTGAGGATGATGTGTCAAGCAATGGTTCGATTGATGAGCTGGCTGTTATAGTTAGGAAAATGAAGGAGTCAATCATTATCAAGGACCGGTTCTACAAGATGCGGTGGTTTACTAATTGCTTTGTTGGTTTGGAGGCCGTGGACTTCATATCAGAAGATCAGTATCTCGAAAGAGAGGAGGTCGGTGGGATTCTTCACTGTAGCACTTTTTCAGGGTTTGCTGCTAGTCTAGCATCTATTATGGTCATTTAGTTAGCAATGGTGCTTTGTATGCATAAGAGGTGGATTCAGTTTTGGCTTTTTAGTCTCCTGATCCTATTACTAGCAGAAAATTTTCCAGGAAAAAAGACTGGTGAAAACATGCTAACTGCAGTTTGTGGATATAGCAACTCAGTAAAAAAATTAATGCTGATGGCTGATAGCCTTTATTGTGTATTAATAAGGTAATGTTATGCATCTTTGACTAGGTTGGCTAAATTCTGTTTTAACTATTTTCTGTCTAACGTAATGATCCAGGCTGTTGAATTTTGCCGAGGACTTGCGAGCAAACTTTTCTTTCAACACATACTCGAGTGAGTTTTCTACTTGAATCCTGCTGTGCCTTATTTGATCTATGGTTTACTTTGCTGATGCTCTTTTGTCCATCTTACTACAGTGAGAATGTATTCGAGGATGGTAACCATTTCTATCGGTTTCTAGATCATGATCCCATTGTGTCTACACAGTGTTACAACATTCCCAGAGGCATCACAGAGGTCAAGCCGAAGCCCATCTCAGAGATTGCTTCAAGGCTTCGATTCCTTTCTTATGCAATCTTTGATGCTTATACATCGGAAGATGGAAGGCATGTTGACTACAGAAGTATTCATGGGAGTGAAGAGTTTGCAAGGTTAGTCTGAAACTTCTAAACAGAATAAGTTTTTGAAACTCAGAGATGCTAACTGAACATCCCTATAAGGCATAGGGTTGTGGGCTCAATAGATGGTCAACTATATTGAGAGTAGGTTTTTATTATACCTGAAAGTCTGAGTATTAGACTTAGATATTAAAAAGTATGGCTGATTATTATAATTATGATTAAAGTTTCAGTTGATTCCTGGTGAAATGAAATATGGATGTTATGTTAAGTGATAAAAAGCATTGACACAATTGGGATGAGAATTATTTTTCATAAATTAATGTATACATATTTTCTAACAGTGTTTAGTTTTATATCACTAGAGCCAGCTTCCTTATGTACGCAGGTTCCTTGAATTTACCTTTATGGCTTCCATTTTATATTGAATTTCAATTCAATTCTTGATTCCCATTGTAAATGAAGATCTGGATTGATGTTTGAATTCAACTTGACAACTATGGTTCAGAATGCAAAATGGTCAATTGAGAAATAGACCTTCCTTATGGCTGATTCTTGATGCAGCTGGTTGAACCTGCTGCTTTGATTTGTAAAATTATGCGAATGTACACGAACTCAGAAGTTGCAAGTTTAGCAGTAACTGACACAGTGTGCTTTTTAAGGTACTTGAGGATCATAGAGGAGCTCCAGAGAGTGGAGATGCAGGACATGTCCAGGGAGGAGAAGCTGGCGTTCTTCATTAACCTGTACAACATGATGGCTATACATGCCATACTGGTGTGGGGTCACCCAGTTGGACCACTGGAAAGAAGAAAATTGTTTGGAGACTTCAAGTATGTCATTGCCGGGAGCACGTACTCTCTCTCAGCAATTGAAAATGGCATTTTGAGGGGTAACCAGCGACCACCCTATAATCTGATGAAGCCATTTAGTGCAAAAGACAAGCGTGCAAAGGTATGAACCAACAAGTGATGATCACCAATGCCATGCTTGATATTATGGAACAGATGTAGAATAAAATGAGTGGAATTTGCATATAAATAATTTCTTTCCGTCATAGCTTTTCAAATATGCTTTATTTAGTACGCATCTTGTGTTTTCGATTATCATATGTTGGTAATATTTATGAAGAGAAAATGTCCTTTTGTTTGTCTGTGTGTCAACAATATGTAATTGCTATTTTAAAAGAAACTACAATTATATGGTAATTCAGTAGTTTCATGAGTATGGTTGTGTCCCTCTTTTTTTCTGTATTAGGTTGCTCTTCCATATCCAGAGCCTCTTATTCACTTCGCACTTGTTTGCGGAACTCGTTCTGGGCCCGCTCTTCAGTGCTATTCTCCTGGGAACATAGATAAAGAGTTGGTGGATGCAGCACATAATTTCTTACGGAGTGGAGGGCTTATCTTCGATTTTAATGCCAAGGTTGCTTCTCTCAGTAAAATTCTCAAATGGTAAGTTCTTAAACACCTCCTTTTCAAGACTTGAAGTACACGGTTGTGGATTTTGGTCAGCTGACCTTTCTCTGCACCCCCTCACTTGCCTCTTTTCTAGTTTTAGACCGATAAAAGGGAATTCTATGTCCATCAGAAGAAAATGCTTTTACTGCTGCAGCCGTAATATAGTTTCCACTTATTTTCTATATTTTCAAAGGCAATGAGAATGATAATTTGGATAACTTTATTGGGAAACTCTAATGATGTAAACATTACACAGATTAAATGCTAAGCCAAGTTGCGAAAGGTGAGACTTGCATAGAAATTGCTAACTTAACGCTATTAGCTGTGTTTGGTTATGTGGAACAATCCACTTTCTTTGTTTTCTTCAGCACAAAGCACGTCTCCTGACATGGAATTCAACACTTGTTAGTTATTCTGCTTAATTCTAGGTGAAATGTTCTGCTTAATTCTATGTGAAAACGAAAATGGAGAGCACGAACTGTCTAAAAACCCTGGCTAAAATATCCATCTCTGCAGGTTCAGTGTGGACTTTGGGAAGAATGAGGTGGAGGTACTTAAGCATGCAAGCAACTACTTGGAGTCTGCAGACGCGGAAGCTCTGCTGGAATCGCTATCGAATTCTCAGTTGAAGGTGACTTATCAGCCCTATGACTGGGGAATAAATTGCTAGTCGGGACCTAAAAACCAGACACTGCTTCCCCTTGTTTCTGATAAAAGCAAAGTGGAGATGAGGATATATAGTATCACATCAGCAGTTTTGTTTCTAACTCTATACTATCTGACGTCATGATACTTCTGCAAGAAATCGAACTCCTGGCATGATGTCTGAGCCCTTGAAGTATAGTCACTCGGGCTCATATAGCAGGGCTCTCTCATGAAACTATCTCCTTGTTCTTGTTGTTCTTATCCATATATGTTCATCTAACCATTAAATGAGAATGCTATCACGACTATCGTTAGCAAATTGGTTAACTCACAAAGCTTGAATGTAATTTTCTCTTATTAATGTGCACATGAGAGAGAGAGGGGAATCATTTCTGTTATGGTGTACGATACGTGAGTAGCATTGGGTTGTTGATGATTGTAAAAGTCTATAAAAGGTGCAACGAAGTGAATGAAAGAGCTGAGCTCCATTTTCACACTCCTTTCTTCTGTGTCATTTCCATGTTCTGTTTCTCTGCTCTCTGTTTTTCATCTTCTCCATTCTCTCGTAACATGGTATCAAAGGAATGTCTTCCACTGCCAATCTGATTTCGTCTACTTTAGAGATGGCAAGAGGAAATAGAGCCAATCAAAACCAGACTCAAACAAATCAAAACCAAAACCAAGCCAATCAAAATGGCAATAGGTTTCAAGGCCTTATTCCCATGATGATCCTCCAATGCAAAAGGAAATACACAATCCATTCTTCCTCCATAGTGGTGATCACCCAAGGCTCGTGTTAGTGTCGCACATACTTACCGGCCCAAATTACAACACTTGGAGCAGAGCAATGAATATGGCGTTGAATGCGAAGAACAAGCTTGGGTTCATCGATGGCTCACTGAATCAGCCACCACCAGGTGACACAAACGTAAATGTATGGTCTCGCTGTAATAGTATGGTAATCTCCTAGATTCTTAACATTGTATCCAAAGAAATAGCCGATAGCTTGTTATATCTTGACACTGCTGAGGCTGTTTGGACTGATCTTAAGGATCGATTTCAATAAAGCAATGCACCTTGGGTTTTTCAGCTTAAATAGCAGTTGAATACTTTGTCTCAAGGCTCTTTTGATGTCAACTCTTATTTTTCCAAATTGAAGATATTGTGGGACGAGCTTAAAAATTATCAACCTATTCCCATTTGTGATCGTGGAGGAATGAAATCGTGGATGGACCACCAACAAACTGAATATGTTATGCAGTTTCTAATGGGGCTGAATGAATCTTACGCTGGAATTCAAGCTCAAATATTGATGATCGATCCTCTTCCCACTATGTCGAAAGAGTTCAACCTTGTCATTCAAGAAGAAAGACAGAGAACGATTGGTTTTGGATTACCATCAATGGTAGACTCCATGGCTTTCTCTGTTTCATCATCAACAAGCACAGTGCCAATAGCCATGGTAGCTGCAACTTCTATGGCAGGAAGAGGATGAAGAGATCGACCCATCTGCTCTCACTGTGGGCTTTCTGGACACAAGATTGATAAGTGCTACAAATTACACTAATATCCACCTAGATCTCAGCCCAGCCCAAGTAGGCCCGAGGCAATAAACGTCTTTTTCAAAATCGAAGGACAGTTACAGATGCAGCCAACTAACACTGCAGCTGCTCTGACTTCTGGAAATCTTTCAAGTGAACAAATGCAGCAGATCATTATATTCCTAAGCACACAACTGTGTAGCCATGCTCAAAACACTGTTGAAAGCTCAATAGTCTCATCTACTGATCTTCTCATCTCGCAGTTCTCTGGTAATATACCCATGTTTTCACACTGCCAGAACACACTTCATTTTCAAATTCTTGGATTATTGATTCGGGTGCAACCCATCATGTTTGTTTAAACCCCATTTTATTTGGACACTTGAATGCAGTCAAACCATTTTCGATCACTCTACCAAATGAGAACGAATCGAAATAAGAAAAAAAGGATATGTTCAGCTCTCTGAGCTATTGTAGTGCAAGAGGTTCTATTTGTTCCTTCCTTTGGTTAATCTAATTAGCTTGAGTTCTCTTGTTGGCAACCTCCATTGTTCCGTTAAATTTAATGCTGCTTCTTGCTCCATACAGGACCTGGCTCAGGGATGGATGATTGGGAGCGGTAAGCTGTTGAACCACCCCTACTTCCTGATGTCGAGACACCATCCTGCAATGCAATCTTTGTTTCTGACTTCTCAAAACAGAATCAATGGCATCTTAGACTAGGACATCCTTCTCCTATCAAGCTTGCCATATTACATAAGGAACTCTCTCTATCTAAACAATCTTATGTTGAGTCTAAATATTGTGATGTATGTCACAAAGCAAAGCAACAAAGATTGCCTTTTGTTTTGCAGAACCATTTGTCCTCACATCCTTTTGATTTAATTCATAGGACATATGGGGTCCCTTCCCAGTTTCTACAATCCATGGGCATAAATACTTCCATACAATTGTCGATGATTGTTCTCGTGCAGTATGGGTTTACTTGCTTCATGCCAAATAAGATGCAATTCCAGTTTTCTCGAGTTTGTATCAGCTCATAGAAACCTAATACAATGCAAAAGTCAAAGCAGTAAGAACTGATAATGCACCATAACTAAATTTCCATGATTTTTTCAAAGCAAAAGGGATCATGTCATTCCACTCTTGTGTTGGCACACCTCAGCAAAACTCAGTGGTTGAGCGAAAACATCGGCACATACTTGTTGTAGCGAGAGCACTTTTTTTTTAGTCCAATTTTCCACTTGAACACTAGGGGGACTGTATACTTACATCAGTTTACCTAATCAATAGAATCCCATACCCTTATTGTCAAATCAAACACCATTCCAGATTCTTAACAAAAAGAAACCTACACATGATCATTTGCGAGTGTTTGGATGTCTCTGTTACAGCTCCACTTCTCCCAATCAATGCACCAAGCTGAGCTCACGAGCTGGGGCCTGTGTCTTCCTTTGATACCCCACTGGTTACAAAGGTTATAAAGTGTTGGATCTCCAGAGCAATAAGGTATTCATATCCAGAAATGTGATTTTCCATGAACATATTTTTCATTTTGTTGAAAATAGCACAGTTAGTGACTTTTCAGACATCTTTCATGATCAAGTTCTTCCTATAGCAGTACCTGTTACTTAAGACAGGACTGATCAAGTAGTAATGCTTCCCACTAATCACTCTAACAATGTGCTTGAATCTTCCTCAAGAAAGCCTATGTGAACTACTATAACACCATCTTATTTGTCTGATTATCACTGTTATCTTGTTACTTCACAAACTTCTACTCCATCTTCTTTTTTTACTGCACATCCACTTGTTACCTGCATCAGTTACCATAGACTTTCTTCACCATATAAAAATTTTGTTTTATCTGTCTCTTCTTCCATCGAACCTAAAAAAATATTCAGAGGCAGTCGAGCTAAAACAGTGGCAAGAGGCCATGGCTGCAGAGCTGCAGGCTCTTGAATGTAACAAGACCTGGACCATTGTGTCTCTACTTGCAGGGATAAAAGGCTGCAGGTTGTAAATGGGTCTATAAGCTCAAATATCACTATGATGGATCCATCGAAAGATACAAAGCATGGCTGGTTGCTAAGGGATATACACAGCGAGAGGGAGTTGATTTCCTGTACACCTTCTCTCCAATAACAAAGCTGGTAACAGTCAAAGTTTTACCTTCGATAGCAACTATCAAAGGTTGGAGTCTTACCCAAATGGATGTCTCAAATGCTTTCTTGCACGGAGACTTAAATAAAGAAGTTTATATGGCCTTGCCTAAAGGATATTGCACAAGTCAGGGGGAGAATCTACCACCCAATCCTTTGTGCAAATTGCACAAATCTCTCTGTGGTCTAAAACAAGCTTCAGGGCAATGGTTCAACAAATTTGCTGCCTCTCTCTAGTCAGAAGGTTTCGTGCACTCACAATGTGATCATTCACTTTTTATAAAGGACTCTTCTCCCACTTTCTTAGTTGTCTTAGTCTATGCCGATGACATAATAATTACAAGCAATGATCTAGCAGCTGCGGATTTATTGAAGGAGACCTTGAACAAGAAGTTCAAGATGAGAGATCTGGGGATACTGACATACTTTCTAGGTTTAGAAGTGGCTCGTTCAATAGAAGGGATCACAATATGCTAGAGGAAGTATGCATTGGAGCTGTTGGGAGATGCATGGTACTTAGGATGCAAATCAGCATCCACTCCCATGGAGCCAAACATTAAGCCAAGTGCAACCGAGAGGAGCAACTCACAGACCCCACAAGTTATAGAAAGTTAATTGGGAGACTCATTTACTTGACGATCATGAGACCTGATCTAAGTTACTCAGTGAATAGGCTAAGCCAATTCATGTTTGCACCACGAAATGTTCATATGCGAGCAGCACAAAGGATTCTACAGTATATAAAGAATGCTCTTAGCAAGGCCTCTTCTTCCCTGCAAACTCCCAGCTGCAGATAAAATCATTTGCGGATGTTGACTGGGGAGCATGTGTAGATACTTGGAGATCAGTAAGTGGATTCTGCATTTTCCTTGGCTTGTCTCTCGTATCATGGAAATCGAAAAAGCAGGGAGTGGTGTCACAATCGTCTGCTGAAGCAGAGTACAGGTCAATGGCGAATGTAACATGCGGAGTGGTATGGTTGTTGGCACTCTTGAAAGATCTGGGAATAAGACATGAAGGTCCAGCTCTTCTTTACTATGATACAAGGTTGCTCTACATATCACAGCAAATCAAGTCTACCAGGAAAGGACCAAACACATAGAACTCGATTGCCATTTTGTGCGAGAAAAGATTCAAGATGGGATGATCAAGACGATGCATGTTGCAAGCAGAAACCAATTGGTAGACGTTTTTACCAAGGCATTACATCCTGGACCTTTTTAGTCTATTGTTGGCAAGATGGGCACACATGATCTCTATAGCCCATCTCGAGGGGGAGTATCACGACTACCGCTAGCAAATTGGTTAACTCACAGAGCTTGAATGTAATTTTCTCTTATTAATGTGCACATGAGAGAGAGAGAGAGAGGGGAATCATTTCTGTTATGGTGTACAATACGTGTGTTGCATTGGGTTGCTGATGATGGTAAAAGTCTATAAAAGGAGGAATGAAGTGAATGAAAGAGTTGAGCTCCATTTTCACGCTCCTTTCTTCCGTGTCATTTCCATGCTCTATTTCTCTGCTCTCTGTTTTTCATCTTCTCGATTCTCTCATAACAAATGCCATGCATCGAAGTTCATAGATGGATTCACTATGCAATATCCAGCATGGGTGGAGCAATTGTAAATTAGATTGGTTTGTGGCAATAGCCCCAGCCACGGTTCAAGAACTGGTCGGTTCTAGTTCCAACCGTTGATTCCAATTCCACAAGGCTGTGGATCCTACCCTAAACAGTCCTAAAGGTGGTTCGAGGATGGTTTGGAACCACAATTTCAACCGGTTTAGGACTACCAATTCAAAATCATTTGGTTCGCCAAAATTTTTTTAAGAGAGAGAAGTTTCAAGTACAAGACTTTTGTTTATGTGCATAATTATCTAATTGAACAATATGTAAGGAATTTCCCATTTGATAAGTTCTTAGGAGGTGCCAAAAAACTTATAAAATTGGAAACCTTTTCACATTTATTTAATCATATAACATTCTAAATACTAATTTTTAAAATTCCAATAAATTTAGTTTCTTTTGAACTTAAAAAACTTGTGAGATGTTCATATTAAATTTTAAATTTTAATTTATTTTTTATTTTACTGTCTAGGATTGCTAGTTTCGAGCAAGTTTTGACTGGACCAGTTCCGATCCATGGCCACCACTGTCAGGCAACTCTTCATCATATGGCCATTGATTACTTTCCGCGATGTGAAGATAATGCGCCTAGAATAAACAACGGACTATGTGATGTTATAAGAAAGGAGAAAGATTATGCAAAAGATTGTGAGTTTAATTCAATATAAAAGAATTTGGCACGTTTAGTAGCGGATAATGAAATTGATGAGTAATTGATTATTAATAGAGTAGACAGGGAAAAGAGTTGAATGAGAATCAAATTGATTAATATCTTTTATTTGATAATAAATAATAAGTCATAAGCATTTATTAGGAAATAACAAAAATAATCTTTATATTTATGTATATACAATATATATTTTTACAATAAAATATTTGTAGTTAAATTGGAAGAAATTTAATTAATTTTTAGAATTTATTTTATATAATTTAAATTTAATATTACAGAATTCGAATATTACAAAAAATCTTATTCTACTTTTAATATTATGAATGGAAAGGGTAAAAATTTATCATACTAGAGATTTACTTATACTATGTACAGTATATGTTATCTTAATAAAATTATTATAAATATATGTTTAAGCACAATTGAAGAGTAATATATATAACTTTAAAATTAGATAGTTATAAAAGTGGATTATATTCTTAATCGGTAGTATTGATTACTGACAAAAAAGTAAGAAACAAAATATAATAATTAAAAATAAATCTGTAGAAAGAAGAGAGGATTATGGCGCAAGAGAGAATGGAAGTTTTAAGTGGGAGAGAAAAATGTGGGAAATTGATAATGTATTTAGAAGTTGAGAAAAAAGTGAAGTGTAAAAATTAATTTGTTAGGTGGATATAGTAAAATGACAAAATTATTTTTACTCAACTATTTATCATTTAAATAAAATGGAGGCAATTTTGGAATTAGAAAAAGACACCAAACCCATTTGGCATTTACATATAATAATAGATATATAATTAAACTTGATAAAAAGTTTTATATAATTTTATATAATAAAATTCAAGATTTTATTGAAAGGAAATTGAATTTTATATATTGCAAAGGGAGTAGAGAAATTTTAACTTTAATTAAGTAAGAACTTAATATTAAAAATTTATTGGATAAAATTGGAATTTTAAGAAATTAACATGGATTATTTTGTAAATTGATTTGGTGTTCTCGGTAGGAATTGCAATGAAATATAAGATCATATGTAGTCCCTGTTAGAGACACCATGAGAAATTCTTATTATGGATCCAAATAACAACCAAACTACGCAATAAAGATTCGGTCCATAATTTATCCATAATTGAAATCCTTATTACATGCTACTACATAACCTCACACGGTATAAAAGAGCCAAACCTCACCATCCATCATTAACGAACACTAGAGATAATTGCTCAAGGTGTAAAATTTTATAATATAACATTTTTCTATAAAAATTAAAAAGTGACACCTGGATATAATAATTTTTAAAATATAATATTTTAGTATAAATCGTCTATTTTTTACTATTTTCATTAGTTATTGTTGAAGCCACAATTGACATTACAATTGTTACAGATCTAAGTTAATAACATTTTTTTTATAAGGAGGAGTTTATTCACTCTAGATACATAGCTCCCCCCACCCCGACCTCATCCTCCAATAAATTTGGAAGATGGGGAAGTGGTCTAGTGGGAAAGCTAAAATCAGGCTCTCTTATTTTTTAAAACAAACAACCTAATTAAGCTTGTACTTTATTTGAAGTATTACTGTTAGCACAGACTTTTGAGCGTGACTTAGCAGTTCACAAACTATGAGATGTTTGTCTCGTTTAATACGAGATTATTTTTTGTCAAAATTAATGGTTTAATCCTACGTGACACATTATTAGGGATTACATGGCAAACGGCAATTTACATTGCAAAGCCAGTTGTAGACCGTGAGCTGGGTTGTTAAAATGTCCAATTTATCCCTTATCACTCTTCTTTCATTAGAAGTCAAATGAGGCCAAATACGTAAATTAAACTTCTCCTTCTTCTTTCTCCCCTTCATCCTTGCAAATCCTAATTTCTCCCTTGCCTCTCTTTAATTAGGTTGCCTTATTTCTGGCAAGTTGCTCTGCATGGAGAGGAATTTGATGACTTCCATTTTTTCATATGTAGAATCAATTAATTTAAACCTTTTAATTAATTAATTAGTTCTAAAATAAATTATTAAACCCATTTGTATTTACTTGTCATCCTCCCATTCTAAAATAAAAAACTGTCTTGACCTCTTCCATTTCGGTCAATTTGTCTCTTCTTCTTATTCCATTATGACCTTACTAATTTAGCTTAATAAGAACACCGTTGAATGACTCAATGCCTCTCTCTGGGAAGAAGAAATTGAGGACCGCCTGGATCTCTTGCCTTGTGGTTGACCTCCAATTGCTACTCAAGTACGATGGATTGCTGCTGGCGGAGACCGGCTTCTTGACCTCCCTCATCAACCACTTCGTCAACGACAATGACCAGCTCAAGAAACTCAAAGAAATCCAAACAAAATCCTTGATTTTAACATCTGACTGCGAAAACTCCTGAGCACTGGATGGCATCCAATTCCACAACTAATGATTTCTACATCTCGGACAATGAACATGTGGGCATGCTTCACCGAAGTGGGACCCATTCACTGAAGCCCAAGTAGAGAGCACGAAAGATGACAACTACCATCACTGAGACAATGAGAGGTGGGGGTAGCTAGTAATAAGGCAGCGAGGGGAAGAAGATGGTAGAAGGAAGAAGAAGGTAAAATTACAAATTTGCCATCAATAATTTTAAATTAAAGAAGAATATTAAGGGTATAATTGAGTTTTTCTTAATGTTTTTGATGTGATGAGATACATCAACGATCATATTCCATGAAAACATGATTAACTTGCCATGTAGGACGATATGTTAATTTTAACGAAAAAATAAATGTCATATGAAATGAGACAAATATCTCGAAGTTTGTGCCTTCCTAGTTCACGTAAAAAATTTGTACTCAAAATGAGAATTCAGGTAAAGTATATGTCTAATTAGTTATTTGCTCTATTTTAATTTAATGTTATTTTTAAGTGAGAGGAGGGGAATCTACTGTGGGTACCTCTACCGGTTCCCCTCCAGCCTCCTTTTTAATTTTAATTTTCTTTTGATTTTTAGAGCGAGGAGAGGGAGACATACTAAGGGCTTCCTCCACCGACCACATTCCCCTTTGACGAGCTCTCCAAATGTATGCCAATTTGCCTTGTAAACTTCTGAGTTCATGAAGGTTTCTTGGCTCCAAAATTTTCAAGATTGCTTTGATTTTCGAAGGGTCAATCTCTATGCCCTAATGTCACATGATGAATCCATGAAATTTACTAAAAGTAACCCCAAATGCACACTTCAAGGAGCTCACCTGAATCGATAACAACGTAAGTGGTCAAAACTGTGCGGGGATCTGCTAGATACTCTTCCTTTTTCTTGGACTTCACAATCCAGTCATTGACATAGGACTTGACATATTTGTGAAGCATGTCGCCCAATATTTTTTGCATTGCTCTTTGGTATATTGCTCTTGCATTCTTCAACCAAACGACATAATTTTGTAGCACTAAATGCCTTTTGGAGTACAAGAAGCTGTCAATTCTTCATCCTTTGGATCCATTCGAATTTGATTGTAGCCATAAATCCTATCTATGAATGAAAGCACTTCACGGCCAGTTTTGACACCAACCATTAACTCCATTATGGGTAGTGGGAAGGCATCTTTTGAATATGTGTTGTTAAGGTCATGAAGGTTCATGTAGATATAGATTTGGTTGTTCTTTTTCTTTACCGGCATGATGTGTGAAATCCACATAGGATAAGGGACCTCTTGAATGACAACTTCAACCAACTTGTCCGACTCAGCAGTTATTTGAGTTAACAAGTTTGGATGGTATTACCTTTGGCCTTGCTTGATTAGCCTAACTCCATGCTTAATAGAAAGGCGATGTACTACAACTTTTGCATCTAATCAGAGCATTTCTCAGTAAGACCATGCGAAGTTGTCCCTATATTCAATCAATAGTTTGACATTAAACTCTTCCTCTTCAGGAATTAGGTTTGCACTTAGAAAAGTTGGATGTCGTTCTTCTCTTGTCCATAAATGAACTTCCTTTAATTCATCAACGGTGGCATGCCAGCCTTCTTGGAGGGCATCTAGGGCTTCCTCTACTTTTGCCTCTTCCCTCGAGTCATGATCAACTCATTGGACAATGACATGAAAGGTCAATATGGCATCTTCATCCTTGATTTGGCTACCTCCTTCTTGTAGCTTTGTTAGCACAACCATTCGAGTGTTTGCTCTCAAACTTTTGTCGACTCTCACCTCTAATGTTAGATGTCTTTTCATCCTAGATAGTATTGCACTACGAACATCCTTTGTCAATAAACAAAGGAGTTGTGCTCTCTTACTTCCTCTTTTTGTCTTGACAGTATGGGAAATTGGCGGGATAATACCTAACCTTCACTTAATCGACTTCTTGATTCTTTTATCAAAAGTCTCCTTTATCACTTCTCCTAACCTGTTGAAGACCGAGGATCAGTTATTGCATTTATCGAAGCGATCGAATACAGAAGGTCATGTAGATGTCACTAGCTCATGCTCATCATTGTCTCCTACAAAGATTATTTCATAAAAGCCTTCCTTATAAGGAAGCGTATGGATTCTAGTGGATTATATAACCTGAATCAGCTCACAAGTTTCTAATAGCATGCCCTTACTCTTTTAATGTAACTGGAGTTCGCGCTAGCCCTCGCATGCTTGATGTACTTGCATTTGGATCATCCTTGACAACGACTTCATGTCTTGGGCTTACCCAACCTTAGCTAGAACCTTGTAGGCATTGGCATCAAATCTATCTTGATGCCTGGAAAGCAATGACCCCTGTACGGCATGTAAACCTTATGAGGGCTGCATAAGTCCTTCAATTGAGGTCCTGAATATTTAATTGCCTCAATCTTTGTAACAGCAAATTTAATCCTTCCACATCCTCAGTTTTCAACTCTCTGTTGGTTGTGAAAGGAGATTCTCCTTCCTTCCTAAGTGCCTTTGGGACATATCATAGGATTGGCACTTGCTTCTTTTCCTCTACAACTGGCTAGTCGGCATAGAAGTAAGTTGTAAGTCATTTACTCATTAAAGAGCGAACTCGACTCCATGTCATCCATGAGTAAGTCAACCTTTACCTTACCAATAGCTCTTTGCCCCCTCGATTGAAGCCTTGGGATCACCAGTTGACTCTTTAAGAGTTTGTCAGCTGTCACTCCCAAATTTCTCATAATTTGGATGGGCATGATGTTTACCGCATACCTACCATCTATCAAATCGAATTTAATCTACGCCCCTGTACATAATTGGCAACAAAGAGAGGTCGATTATGCGACTTAGCTCCCAAAATGAGGTCCTTGTTAGTGAATGTAATAGCTTCAAGAAAATCGGCATTGGGAGTAGAATGAGAGCTATCAATCTCATTCTCCTCCTTATCCTCTTCACTGACAGTCTGGTTGCATGAGGATGAAGAAGTCATGGCATCTCCTCACTTCTTTGGAAGGAAATCCCACAACATGATTGGAATTCTTGCCTTCTGATGGAACTGTTCCTTGTTCAGTGGGTGCTTCACACCTTCACTTATAGATTGTTGTCTTCTTCCTTTAGATGACTTTGGACATCACCTTTCATCCTTTAAATGCTTTGTGAGATGCATGACTGTGTTTTTGGGGGATTTGATGGTATGTGTGAAGTGTGCCCCTTTGTGATTCAGGAAGTGTATGGGGCAAGTTTTGGGGCCCTCCTATGTCTTATCTCCTACTTCAACATCGTCCACTGTAGCATGTGTAGGGAGTCTTGTGTCCATTATCGTCATTACTGCTACTGTCAAATGTCTTATATAACTCATAATATGTAATGGGTAGGAATAAGCTGTTTGGGTTTGAGGCTCTCGAACATGATGGTTGATGGGTGCAGCTCCTTAGATTCTTCCAGCATAGAGATAGTGTTGGTTGTGCCCGTGTCACCTTCAAATGCAATTTTTTCCTTGACCTGCTAAGTTCATGACTTTTTCCTTCAAGAAAAAGCACTTCCCTACTGGATGACTGATTAGATGGTGATACTTCCGATAGTTTAGATTGTTTGTGTGACCAACTTACTGCGGATGGTTCATCTTAGGAAGCTCAATGAGTTTCAATTCAAACAAGTGGTCGAGCATTCCTTAGACATCGGAGTTTAGGAATGGGTACATCTTGCTTTGCAACTCCTCCAGTGTAGGTATTGTCTTCACCTTTTATTCAACCGGAAGAGATTTCTCTTCTTTCTTCTTCTTCCCCAAGATTTTGACAAGGATAGTATGCACCGTTATAGCGTGCTTATTATCTAACATCTAAATGATCTTTCATCTTTCCAAACTCTGGAACAATTGGTCCTTGAGCACCGCCATTTTTGATACTCAACTCCATATCATGTTCTTGTATTGCCAACTCCTCAAAGGTGTGGGGCTTGATTCCTTGCAGAATGTATTGTATTCCCCAATGCATTCCTTGAATGCACATGTCTATTGTCGATGCCTTAGAAAGGCGGTCTTCACAATTGAGGCTCAAGTTTCTCTATCTCTAGATGTAATTCATGACGGGCTCATCTTTCATTTGGCGGGTGCTGGTAAGTTTGATCGTACTCACTCTACTTTTGGTGCTATAGAACCTATTAAGAAACTCTCATTCCAGCTGGTCCTAATTATCGATTGAGCCAGGTGCAAGATTTGTATAATAGTCAAACGCATTTCCTTTCAGCGAGTGAACAAACTGTCTTATGAGCAAGCCTCCCTCAATTCCTGCATTATTACGAGTCTCAATAAAATGAGCAACATGTTGCCTCGAATTGCCCTTTCTATCAAATTGTTGGAACTATGGTGACTGATAGTTGGTAGGCAACCTCATCATGTTGATCCTCTAAGTATACAATTTGACATATGTCAACAATGATGAACTGCTCGCTTGTGCTTTTAGAACTTCCGTGATGATTTCCTATAATTGGTCTTTAGGTAGGGGTCCATCAAGAGTGATACGTATGGTTCTTGTCGATGTTGGAGCTCTTGTATTAGCAGGTTCAATGTCAAACAATTGCTTTCGCATGATAACAGATCGTGGAGCCACCATCAGTCCTAGCACTCTTGGGGCAACAATAACTGTCTCTGACGAGTGCGTTTGCCTTGATGTGTTATTGTTGACTTGGCCTAACTTCTCCATGCTCTCGATCCTGCTTATCAAGGGGGTGATTTGCAAGTCACGCTCTTGAATTGTCTTTAGGAGGCCTTTAATGGTCAGTGCCATGATGTACATATTTTTCTCTAATGATGACATGCTCATCATGATTGAAGGCAACACTCTAATGTTGAACAAGTTTCCTGCTATAGCCATTGGCTTTTGAGGCAATGGGAAAGCACAGTCATCAGTATGCTCGTAGTCTACTGTGTGTGAGGAGGTGCTTCCTCCTACAACTTCGTACTCTACTTCTGAAAAGTGCTGAGTTGGCGCACTTTTAATAAGCACGGGCATGTCAATGTCTTCTCCTTGTCATGTAGGGGCAGAAGATGAACCAAGCAGGTCGGCTCCAAAAACATAGTTAAATTTCATCGTGACGCTGCCATGTGCCACCACCTCCCGAGCTTTGCTCTTGCTTAAGAACCCTGGGTGCTTAGATTGAGGTTGGCAACAACATCACTAGAGTGATCCTTGTCCTTTTCAACAAGAACAAGCTTCCTTGGTGCCATTGTAGCTTTAAGATATGGGCTTTTGAAAGAGAGATGAGTAACAAAGACATCCCACTAGGCGTGCTAGAAATTTGTGCTCAATAAATTTCGCGCTTGCATACTTAAGATGATTGAGCGACAAATATTCATATATTAATTTAAATGGGCACAATTCTCTGAGCAACGGGGCCCAAGGGCTCAATTTCCCTTTCACGTGTTAGAGTCTTGATTGAGGTCTTGACAGGTTGTTCTCAATCAATGAAGATCGTGAAACTAATGAGGCCCGAGGACTTGATCTGATGAGTCTACTTGCAACTCTTGAGCAAGGGGTTGAGCTCTGTGTTCTCAGTCGAGATGGAACCACCAGGGCCTGTGGGCTTGATTTGATGGGTCCGTTCGTGATCCTTAAGCAATGGCTTGGGTAGCTTGTTCTTGATCAAGGTAGGGTCACTAGGTCCATTGGGCATGAATCCAATGAAGCTGAGAGAAGTTCTTCCAATTCTTCGATTCGACAGAGCTTCAGAAAAGTTTTATAGATTCTTGATTTGTGCAGAGCTTCTTTAGACCCTTGTGCCTTCTTCTCGCTGTCTCATTTCTGAAGAAGAACCCTCTATTTATAGAGGGAGAGTAAAGGATATCAATCCCAATACTTGTATCTGATTGGTTGGTAAGCTAGAGTCAATCTGAACCGTCCATCTAATTACCTAAATTTGTTTCTTTAGGTAATATCTATATAATCCCCTGAACATCCATTTCCCAGGACATGTGTCAATGTATTATTGTGTTAGGGAAATCATGCAGTTTAATTTGTATGATACATTAGTATCACATATCAAAATAATAATTAGGTGACAATATGTATTTCATTGTAAATTTTCATTTTGTGTAGTAGCATGTTGTGAAAGTAGCTCCTCTGAAACAAGGAGTTAAAATATTAAGAAGATCAATGAGGGTAGCAATCAATAGTTGCTAGTGATTTTGTTGTATATATGCAAGAATCTAACTACAATAATATGGCCGAGAACGACCTTAAAGGATTTTTCCAGTGACAGTGGGTATTTGGTGTGCAAGCTCAAGAAGTCAATATATAGATTAAAGCAAGCCTCCATCAGCTGTACTTGGAGTTCCTCGATGTCATTTCCTCATTTAGTTTTGAAGAAGTCATGGGTCAATGTGCATTAGAAGTTTAGTGGGAATAGATTTGTATTTGTGACATTAGTTGCACCCAATGTTTTGGGATATGAGGTAAAATAATTTCTCTCTCAGAGTTATATACAGGTAAGACATCTTATATGACTAACATTAAGATCGATACGCATAGACCCTAAAGTATTTTGCATGGTAGAGATTTCAGATGAAGAATTGTTTACCAAGTGTGGCATCCATTAGGAGGGTGACATGTTCAGTTTGAACTAGTGCCCTAAGATGATTAGGGAAGAAATGAACAATATTCCAAATGCTTCGATTGCTAGTAGCCCTATGGTCACTCAAGTTTGTGTAAGGCTCAACATTGCATTTGTTATTGGAATGTTGGGTAGATACCAGAACAATCTAGGCATTGCCACTGGAGAGCTGGAAAGAAAATAATGAGGCACCGTAAGGGGAACATAAAGTATTTGCTCATGTGTATTTGAATGAACAACCTCGAGGTGCTACGGTATTCCATTTTGGACTTTGTTGGTTGCATCGATCCTTAAAAGTCGACATGAGGATACATTTACATGCTTTCTAGTAGAGTCATTGATTACTAGATCTACAATAAAGGTCAAGTTCATATTTCTTCTAAGCCTACCTAACAAATGCGTTGAGGATTTTCATTTTGGGGCTTAGAATTGTCAACTCTATGCTAAGCTAGTAAAAGATATACAATGTCAATTTTGTTGTTGTTTGATGGCTGTCAGGCGTAAAAAGTTTTTGACTTGTGAAGCCAAAAAGGTCTTAGACACACACAAGGCCTAGCTTGGGACTTTAATTGAGTTTGGATTTGGATTTGCCACTAATCATTTAAAGACTAATCATGAGGTCAATCAGACACCTATTATTTACCTAGAGAAGCATGATACTAACCTCATAGATTCTTAATCATCGGACTAGATGTAGAGTTTAGATTTGGTCTTGTTACACTTGAGAGGCTCCCAAGCCAATCAACATACCTTGAATCGTACCCATCTCTGAATCTAAGTTGCTTGTTTGCTTGCATATTTTAATTCGCTTGATTGTTATCCTAATTGAAATTCGAATCAATGGTCCAAAATGAAAGTCAATAATTTGAAGCGAGCGTTCTAGTGTGCTACTATTCGTTGTAATCTATGTGCGAAAAGTAAAGGGTTCCACTATGATCTATTATGAGCATACATCATCTCTTGCTCACATTATTCCCATCCTATTACATTTGTGCACCCAACTACAATAATTTTTCCTAGCCCCACCTAGGTCTTAGAACACTTAATAAAACCATAAAGCAATCAGTCATAGAGATATCAAGCAATTCAGAGCAACGTGAACAAGCATGGGATGAATCTAAGAGGCTTGAAAAATTTTGAGCTGAATTTTAAATTCTTGTAAGTTGGGGATAGATTAGAAAAATCAAAATTGGAGGGCTAAACTGTGAAATTCTTAGAGAGAAGGACCAATGTGCAAAATTCCTAAAATGAATAACTAATGTGCCAACCTCCTAAATGAAGGACTACTATGAAAAATTTCTAAAAATGGAGGACTAATGTGCAAATTTTCTAAAATGAAGGATTGATATGTAAAGTTCCTAAAATGGATGACTAATGTATAGATATCCTAATATGAAGGATCGACACGCAAAATTTCCCATAATGAGAGACTAATGCACAAACTTCTTAAAATGGAGGACTCATGTGAAAATTTCATGAGATGGAGGATCAAAATGCAAAACCTTCAGGATGACGATTGAATTGCAGAAGTTTTTTAAGATTAGGGACTAAAATACTAGACTCACAAAATGAAGGATTGAAATATAAGGCACATAAATATTATGAGATTAGGTCCCAAAGACCTGAGTCACCGCCACGTTTTTTCACAATCCAACTCCTTCTCAATCCATGTTTTGTTAATCTCAAGTTTTGAAGGAGAAACAATAGATCAATCACAAGAAGAAACATCACTAAATTCATGATATAATTCACCGGTACAAACCAGGATCAAATGAGACATGAATAAGGAGTCTTTCTGTCACAATTAAGCAAGACAAGATAAAAACAAATAGGGCACGATTAACATAAATCATGACAATCCTACATGTCAATAGATGTTTTAAGTTTGACACCGTTAATTTCAGATTGAAGGCCACACTGGCATTTCGTTAAGGCGAAGGAACAAAGGGACTAGCTTGTTTGACGGAATGGAAATTTTTGGACTAAATTGATGCAAATTGAAATTGAGATCCTCAAGTATTAGCGATTTATAAATTTGAGGACTAAACTATTAGTCCACTGAAAAACCTTCAGTTACAGTTACAGGAGAACCTTACTGTGTTTGGATTGAGAGATTCGGAGGAGAGGGGAAGTAAAGGATTTGGGGGATAAATTATTCCTTCAAATCTCTTATTTGGATATCATTATTAGAGGAGGAATTTTAAAGGATAAAAAGTTAAATTGACAATTTTATCCTTTTTAATGTAGACAAATATTTTATGTGAAATGCATCGAGGAAGATTAAAAATTTTTTAAAATATATTAACTAAAACAAAACTCACTTTATTTTTATCTTAAAATCGTTACATTAATTTTAACTTGATCCCATTATAGTTCTTCTATGAATATTTTATTATAGAAAAAGTACATATAAAAAGTTACAAATTTCATGAATATTTATTTTTGTTCTTTCACATTTTAGCATCTTATAAGCAGTGATGTGAGTAAAATCTTGAATTCGTAACCAAATACTTGAAATGAAGGAAGATAGAAATGTTAGGATTTTCTTTTTCGTATTTCTGAATGTAGAGGTGTTTTCATTATAAAATTTTCTATCCTCCTAGTTTTTTCAAATCGGAGGAATTGAAAAACTCACCTTATAAAGATTTGGAGAAATACCCCTTTTAAATAATTTGTCAAATAGGGGATTCGATAATCTCTCTCCCCATCATATCCCTCAGTAATCCTTTAACACTGTAAGGTCGTCCTTCATTTAAACCTCGCTGGTCCGTCATTACGGACCCTCCTTTGTCTCTCCTCCGAGCATTACCACAGCTGGCCACCAACAGAGCCTCTCCGTTGACTTCCTCCCGCTCCGCCGACGCCTGAGCCGGTCCAGTGCACTGGTCCTGTCGAACCCACAACAGTCGAGCCCCTCCAGAATCTCCGCTCCTCCGATTGAGCCACGCCCCACTGAGCCATCGGAGCAGGCACCTGCTGCTCCGTCCTGCTCGGCCACAGAACCTCCGATCCGCCTCCTTTTCCACTTCTATTGAAACCCACGGAATCAAGCCACTCTCTGGCCCCCTCTTCCTCTGCTTGAACCGAGTCCAATCCGTGCCCTATGCCAACGCGCACCCTAGCCATGGAGCTCTACACGTGCCGTAGCCTTCACTTCTCTGACCTGGCACCCCGAAGCTGACCATCTCCGTCTCCTCTTACCCTGCTCGAGAACCCACTCCCACCACCTTCACCCAAGACGTGACCCATCTTCTAAGAGGTCGGTGTCGAGCCATCCTCCCCTGCTCGAATCCGAGCAGCAGCACAACCACTGTTCTTCATCGCCGCGGTCCGAGCCGCCTGCTGCTGCTGCCACCACTCGTACTGGCCATCACCGAAATCTACCCACCACGAGGTGTTCTACAAAACGCCTGAATCAACTTGAGTTCATTCCTGTTCTCCCGTGGGTTTCCCGAGCTTGGTCGAACCCCTGTTGCTGCTGCTTGCGTCGCCTCTTTGCCTCGACAGTCCCAAACCCTCTCTGTAGGTAGTTAAAGCGCACTGACCCTTTCCTTGTCCTTGGTCGTGCTCTGGCTGCTATCTGTCGCTGATTAGGCTCTTTTATCGAAGATGGGATGGCGGGTTTGGTTCCATTCTTTAATTGCTTATCCCTGGTTAGCTTGCTAAGGCGATTCGGTTATGGTGCACTTGAATCTATTGTTGCTTGTTATCCGCTGCTAGTTTGCTCGCTTGGTTGAACCTATTGTTGCTCGCCATCCGCTGCTAGTTTGCTCGCTTGGTTGAACCTATTGTTGCTCGTCATCCAATGCTAGTTTGCTTGCTTGGTGACTTTATTGTTGCTCGAAATTGATGCTTGAAGAGTCAACTCTGTCTGCTTTAAATGTGTCTGCCAAATCCAGACTCGTTGTTATCTCATACTGTAAAATGGAGTTACTGGCCTCTGTTGATTGCTGTTTGATGATATGTGTTGATGCTAATAGGTGTTGCTATTTCTGCTGTTGGCTTATCAATTAATGAAGTTATTGTGTGTTTGAGATGACATTGTTGAGCTTGCTTCTTCTTGTTTTGTTTCTTCCCGGGCTGTCCTGATGGATTATAGTGTGGTTTGCTATTTCTCCATGCCATCTAGTCTATATTATGTTGTTATGAGTCTTTAAGCCTAACCTTCTATTCTCACATACTCTTCATATTTCTTAGAGGTCTCCTTTTCTGATTGATCTTAAGCTCAGATCTTAAATGATTAGTAGTGGCTCCTTTGCTACCTCTAATCATGACATCTAACACCAATTGATTTATAATTTCGGGGCTGTGACATAAGCTATAATTTATTAATAAATTTCTATTTTGTGAAGCTAGTTGGAACTGTGATTTTGCTGTCATCTTCAATAGTCAATTTCTAGGATGGACAGCTGGCGATTTTGCTGGGGGTAGATTGGCCAGATTTTGATAAATTTATTTTTTGTGTTTACCTTGGTCATATGCTTATTACGTCTTCTATTCATTATTTCTGTGTTGATCATACTATCGACTTCCAACCTTTTATTATCCATCTGTAACCATTCATTTAGTCTTACATATTATTTGCACGGAGGGTGGACTTGTTAGGGATGGGTATTTATTCTTTCACATTGCATTTCGTACACTTGATACCGGCGCATCTGGGAACCTAGGTTAAAGGGACTCAGACTGCTGGTACACTAATCTTGGTTGGAACTCTTGTACAGCCTTGAAAGACTCCCTCTTGACTTGCAAGTCTGGCAATTCTGTATTTTAAAAGGATACTACGATTGGTGACCCAGAGCCATTGATTTCCTGGATAGATTTCAACCGTAGATCTGATCCACCTGCACAGCATTGAACCCCAATCATTTGATCCAATGATAAATATCTTTCGGTCCTAAAATTGAATAAATTGTCCAATCTGTTTGTCTTGCTCTGTTGAATCTTTTTTTTTCAATGACTGTTTGTACTGGATGGTGCTGAGGTCACTAGAATTAAAAGCATTGGGTATAATTAAGAGATTGCTACAGAAGCTTTTCAATTGTGAGAATATGTCTAAATGAAATTTATTTCTTGAATTTAACTGGAACAAATTTTTCATTTCTCTATCAGGATTTATGTATAACTCGTTTAGGGATTATACCATAGAATTCAGAAGAATCAATTTGAATACAAGTGATTATTATGTATGTGGCTGAATTTCTTGGCAAGTTGCTTGATGAAATGCCTCATTAACTAATCCCTAAAGATCATTGCACTTTTGTTTTGCTGGATGATAGTTGTGATGACTGTGAGGCATGAACTGTTCCAAACCTTTTTGCGGGATGTTGGTTATCGGAGCATCTATGCTCGGCTTTATAGCTCAAAAGTGGACTTGAGGAAGCTGCGGCCAATGATACTCAAGAGGATTGAGAGCAGAGCGAAGGACTACCCTGTCCCAGGCATGGTTCCAGTGGCTCGAGAAGTCCTTAAGGCAAGAGGTCTGCTTATTCAAGGGATCTCTGCCCTCCTCAAAGTATTCCAGGTCACATCTTGCAAGTAAGTTCCAGCTTATACAACCTGCTTACACCTGAATTTATGATTTTATGCATGTGGATTGCATGGATATATTAAATATTAATATGAGAAAAGACTTTTTTTTTTTGGTTTGCAACCTTTACCCAATTTGTCACTTTCCTCCTAAATCTTTATTTTTTATTCTTTTTGTTGTCCTCAGTCTGTCATCTTTTTGCCGCTTCAATCGGATGCCAATTTTTGTGTTAATAGATGATGTTGATGTTGATGACAAAAAGCCACATGTTAATCTCAGTTCAACGATGTAGCTCCAACCAGTTTTCCTCAGATTTGTACTGGAAATTTCAACGGGATAGACTGTTTACTTATTAGGACAGCAGTTAGGGAAAAATCTACCAATCAATATTCTTACCAATGATTCTAGTGAAGCTGCTTTCACATAATAAATCCCACAAATTGTATAGAAATCTAAAGACCTTGAAATAGGAAAGAGCAGAATATATCAGATTCACGGATCAAAACAACTCGTGAAGCCCAGGAACAAGAAAATATACACTACGACATTGTGTCACTGTCATTAGAAATTGAAGATATGTCACTTTTACATATAATAACCTACAAATCAATAAACACAAAAGAAAAGACCTAAAAAATGAAAGAAAGAGAGCTCAACATAAATTTTATCTGATACAGGAAAGTGGAGTTGTAGTGATATCTTTTCAGGTGGTTAAGTTTTGAGATCTCCTTTGGCTTCTGTAAATCCATGAGCTCCCAGTTTCTAATTTCAAGCTTCTTACTTATTTTAGAGACTTCTCTATTACTGCATGGTCTCGAAGCTCACTTTGGCGAGTTTGAGGGATGCAAACCCACTCTTTGTGTCACTCACCTAATTTGAAATCTGGGAAGTGAGCGACTGTGGGTGCATAGAGAATAAATAGAACTTGCAAATCTAATTGCTTTACTGTTGAGATTAAACACAGAAGGAAAGCCCTAATTGCTATGATTGCCCCAATCCCTAACCATTGAACTAATTTTGGATTAAACTTGTGGAAAGAATGAGCAGAGGATTCATTTTTTGGGAAGGAATAGAGGAGATGAAGGAGAATGGAAACTTCAATATAGGAGAGGAGAGAATATTTGCCATTTCTTTTGATTTGTGGTTTACTTAACTAATTAGTAAACAGTTTATACTATTGAAATTTGTGTTTCAAATTTAAGCCAAACCAGTTGGAATTCTATTGTTCAACTGAGATAAACATGTGGCTCTTCTTATTGGCTCTAATATCCACATCATCAACTCTTAATTGAAAAACTGATGTCTAGACTAAAGTGGCAAAGACGAAAGATTGATGACAAGAATGACAAGAAAAAGTTTTAATGTGAAAGTAACAAAAGCGGTAAACCTTTTTCCCCTGTTAATACACCATAGATGCTTCAGTTGTCATGCACAGGCATCACAAAGGGAGTCAGCAACTAGTTCTAGAAGAGAAATTCTCATTTGACATTGAAATAATCAATTTTCACTAGCCTTTTTTATGATGTGTTGTATGCAGACTGAGGATTGGAGAAATGTAACAATGGTAAGCTTGTTCTTTTGCATGATAAAGCACACTTGATGTAAATTGTCAGTTATGTTTTGTGAACTTCCTAAGCCATATAAAAGATGTAAAGAAGAAAATATTAGAAAATTGCATGCTGCATTGGGCTGGGATAATGCTCAAGTGTAAGAGCTGCCATTATGTGTCACCCTTTGCTAAGTGGGAAGTTGTAAATCTGTAGGAAATGAGCAAGTGATGCTGAAGTCCTACCTCGTAATGTCAATACAGAGTTTGTGGTTCTAAGGTAAGGAACAGGTCCTCATTTTGGATATTCCATTTGTAGGTTTTGTCCTGAGGTGTATATTGGTGAGAAAGGCCATTTGATTCAGACTTGCCATGGCTACAGGCGTCGTGGCAAGAACCGAGTTCATGAATGGATCTATGGAGGAATAAATGATATACTCGTTCCAATGGAGACATTTCACCTCAGCAACATGTTCCAAGATGTCATAAAGCACCAGCACCGCTTCGATTTCCCTCGGATCCCAGCCGTAGTGGAGCTATGCTATCAGGCTGGAGTGGACCTACAGGATGAGGAAACTCTATATCCAGGCACTATAAGCTCTGATGGGACCCAGAATGGTAATTTTGAATTTGAGGCCTTGTCAGATTATGACGTCAGTATGATAGCCAGTGGCACTCTGAAGGCATGGGAGATAGTCAGATCAGGCGTGAAGAAGTTACTCATGGCTTATCCTGCCAAGGTTTGCAAGTATTGCTCAGAGGTTCATGTGGGACCATCCGGGCACAAGGCTCGGCTCTGTGGGGTTTTCAAGTACGAGAGTTGGCGTGGGTCCCATTTCTGGAAGAAGGCTGATGTTGATGATCTGGTGCCCCCGAAGATTGTGTGGTACAGGCGGCCTCAGGATCCTCCCGTGCTCGTGGATCAAGGCCGGGATTTCTATGGGCATGCACCTGCAGTTGTGGCCCTATGTGTGCAGGCAGGTGCAGTCGCTCCCACAAAGTACAACTGTATGATGAAGGTTCAGGGCTTGCCTGGTCCTACGAATTGAAAAGTACTTGGAACTAAACCGGTACCAAATGGTAACTGTTGAGGAGATTGCCTTATGTAATTTGACAGGTGTGGTAGCAGCGGCATAGTGTAGGGACTCATCTTACTCTGGATTCATCAGGAGATCATTATTCTCCCTGCCTTTCCTGAGCTCTGCGGTGCTTATAGATCTTTTCATCTCTAACATCTAATTTGCTTCTGAGGCGTTAGCTTGCAGAAGAGGAAGATGGATCTCAGAGTTTTTAATTTGTTTTTCGTTGTTTTAGAATGCCTGTAGATGTTTTACATACCAATAAATGTTCAGGAGGGCAACTGAGTTGAGTTGGGTTTGCATATTTCGGGTCATGGACTGCAACATTCCACACGACCCTGATGTCTTTCTTAAACTTATTTGATATGCCTGAACCCGTTATATTTCAAAGCCTGTACTTTTTCTATTTCCTTCCGAAGTTGTTTTAACGATAGCCCTATGTGATATAGCAAGACACCTACTACAGGCACAGCAACTGGACGTTTGTTAATCTCCAGAGGAAAAAAAAGAGGGAAGATACAATACCTGGCTGGTACTGTTACAAATATATTAATGGATATTAATTAAATTGAGGAAAACTCTTCCCTTGATGGAATGCTACCATCCACCTATAATTTCTGTAATTTCAATATTTAAAAGTTGGTAATTTCAATTAAAAAAGTGGCAATATTAATTCTTTGAACTTGTAATTAAGATTATAACTTTTGAGCAATTAGTTGTAATATTAGTTTAAAAAATTGTATCGGATCATTTATTACCCTTGAACTGAGATTAGAATTTTTTTTAAAATTGAGAATACAACTTTTTAACGATGAAAGTGCCTGTTATGGAGACTAAGAATATGGATAGATATGAAAAGTCCCCCTCTATTTATATTACGATTACAACTATTATAAATTGCGGAAAACAAGGGACTATAGCACGTCTTGATCCTGTGAGAGTAAGGATGTCACCTGCCCTACGAGGTAGGGCCTCCTTAGGCTTAACACCTATCATTATAGTGCATCTTCTGAGTTTGGATTCATCAGTATGGTACCACAAATGTTAATAATTAATTTGAAGGTCAGTCAATTTCTACATCGGAAGCGTGAATTTATTAAATAATGTCGTTGAAATTATTGTTGGGTTTCCCATGATAGACAGGGTGGGTAAGCATGCACGGGTATATGGAGGTTCAGTCGGACTGAGGTAGACCTCATCAAAATGTATACACACAGCACTTAAGGGTACCCAAAAGGCCAAAACATATGCCGGAGTCGGATATAACAATTAGCTTCGATTGACTGTAATCTCCTCGTTCAAATTCCAATTTTTGCATCGTTTGTGCCGTTGGATTTCTAATTCAATGAGCTTTTACTTGATATAATTACTATGTATGATCGACGGATTTATTCAAATTCAAAGTGTCATTGAAAAAATTAGGTTAATAAAGAATTGTAATAAAATATACTATACTAATAAAAACTGAATTTCTTTGAGGCATTAATAAAAACTGAATTAAAACAATAAAAAATTGTTCTAAATTCAATTATTTAAAATAAATCTATATTTATAGAGATATTAATATTTGTATGAATAAATGCAGGGTATCTAGGTCCGTTAGTCCTACGCTACGCAGGCATATTATCCTTTCCCGTAAAGGTATTCCGTACAGTCCGGCTAATTGAAAGGGTCGGCAATGGATCTCCACTGTTTTTTTTTTTTTTGGGTAATAAAGGAGATATATAAATGTAATATAAGAATATAAAATAAAGAAACAAAATGGATACATTACCCTTACGATAAGAATCGAATTACAATCTCTAAACTGTGAAATAGAATCTTATACCACTATATTAAGGCACATTCCTCTCTGCTTCCTTTTTTTTTCCCTATGGAAATGCGAAATTCTCTCTGTTTGATCTTCAGAAATTTGTTCTGGCTGATACAGAAAACTTTCGTGCTTTAAAATAAAAGCCTTGTGTGAGCTTGATCGAAGATCCCGGATAAAGAAAACCTTTTGATTCCTGGTTGTTTAATCTCACCTCCACTAGATCAAAAAATGGTTTTGTAAATCATAAGAAAATTGTATACAGCCTCCAAATAACTTAGACCTTTTTAGGGAATCAGACAAATTTCTTATAAGACTCATCACCAATAATAATAATATAAAATTCATGCACACCGATTCGACAATCCTGATAAAAATCATACAAAACTAGCAATCTTAACTTGGCCTAGCCAATGGCTCTCTAATATGAGCCCGCAATCCGACAGTCTTATTCCGGTCCAGCTGATGAGAAAGTCTTCAGTGGAGCAACCATACCACGTAAGTGATACTGACATGATCTATCTGTCCAATCGAGACTTTATATGTCACTAATAATTGTACAGTTATGACTATTAATTTCCAAAAAATCTTTAAACAATATAAAAAAATCTTAAATAAATGGTCAACTCTAATTGGAAATAATATATAAATGAAAAAATAAAAAAAAACCTAATAAATGGTGAACCCTAAATGGAGAAATATGTAAAAGATGAATTCTGATTGAATGGATATACCACGTCAGCATGGCATACGTGATATGATCGCTCTACTGAAGCCTTTCTCCTAGCTGACGGCATGTTCGCAGATTGCTCGGAACAATTTAATTTTGATAAGTGTCAATCAAAATATCGTAACAACTATTGGATACCGATATAATATATTCAATTGAGATTGCCAAATATCGAAAAGTTCAAATTGTTGTAGCTCTCCCGTTTTGAATCGAGCTACAGCAAGTTGATTGAGGTTAATGAGAATCAAAAGTTTTGGAGTAAGTTAACAATTTCATCTCCAAGAGATATGTTTGTCGTTGTTAGGTCCCTGAGTCATTTTTTACATCATTTAGCTCCTAAGAGATATATTTTATATTAAATGAGTCTCTCATGATATCAATTGGGCATGTCATATTATCAAATAAGAGATCCTCTGTTATTTTTAACAGAAATAAATTTTTGATGATGTGGTTGGCATCTCATGCGAACACCACATAGGTGTCGGTGCTAATGTGGCACGTCTACATAATTTTTTAATATAAAAATTTGTGAACAGAAAAATATTTTCAAAATTTTATGAATAGAAAGAAATTTTCAAAAAATTAAAAAAACACTTTAGAAAATTCCTAAAATTTGCAAAAACTTAATAATAATAATAATAATATTTTTTAAAAATCAAAATTAAAAATAAAATTTTATAAGGAATTTCAAATAATTTAAAAAAATGAAAAATTTTAAGATATTTAAAAAACATAAAGGAAATTAGAGATTTGTTTAAAAGTTAAAAATTTTTGAAAATAAAAATTTTAAATTATAAAAAATTTAGAAACAAATTTTAAAAATAAGAAAAAATTCAATAGATTTAGAAAAATTCAATAGATACCAAAGAACATAAGAATTATAATAGAATTCAAAAACTCTTTTTATTTTATGAATTTTATGAAAGTTCTTTTGGTTTTTAAATTTTTTATATCCTTTAGAATTTTATAAATTTTTTCTTTATTTTTAAGAATTTCCTAATTTACAAAAAAAAGCAAAACAAATTATATGTTTTGAAAATTTAATTCTCTATTTTTCTTAAAATGATTCAATAATTTTTATATTTTTCATAAAATTTTAAAAATTTCAAGCTCTTCATGTTTTTATGTATTTTGAGTTTTTTAAATTTTTATAGTTTTCCTACATTTTATAATCTTTCTGATTTTTTAAAATTTTTCTCATTTTTTTCAATTTTCTTTTTTTCTTACTTAAAAAATTAAGATTTTTGTTTTTACAATTTTTATTTAAAAATACTATTTGGATGTGCTAAGTTAGCATCTATACATGCATGACGTTCGATTCAAATACTATATCGGTAGTAGAATCCATGGGAGAACTAAAAAAAAATGAGAAATAGATGGGGGACCTAATTGATAAAAAAGAAATGAAGATGAGGACCTATTTGATAGTTTTTATTTTAACGGAGGGACCTGATTGATATTATGAATGACCCAATTGACCATATGAATGACCCAATTAATACCATAAAGGACCTAATTTATACACTGGAAAAGGTATGGTTGATCCAAAAATCATGCTTAAGGACTCACATGATGTAAAATCCATCTCTCGAGGAGTTAAGTGGTGCAAAAAATCGTTTAGAGACCCAAGTAATGAAAAACACATCTCTCAAGGATGAAATTGTTAATTTTCTCTTCTTTTTATATTATAAAAGCTAATTCTAGACAAATGTTTGTGACCATTTAAAATTTCCATCACAATGTTAGAACTATTCGCAGCCGAACGGGTTGGGACAAAACAAAAAGGTTAAAGGGAAGATTTTAGTGGATAAAATAAGGAAATTTAATAATTAGACAAAATAAGTAAATTTAATATAGGATTACACCAATTTTCTTGAATTTAAAGGGCGAACATTCTAAGCACCCTCTAAATCCATCCATGATCCCCACGTATTTATACTTTTCAATTAATTATAAAACCATTCTAATGCAGCTCACGAGGAAAATGTAATTACAATAAATTATCGTATCTTGATAATATTAACATTTTAATCAATGGTTGTCATGATCTCTCTCATTATATGTCGATACCATCTCTCCCGTGTTGATGTTTAGCTAATAAAACTCTAGCATATAAATTTCTCTAAAGTGTTAATAGAGAAAATAACATTACTCCTCCACTACCTCACAAGGCTAGTACCTATTTACAAACAATTGAGAAAATAGTATTCCATTATAGTAAAAGTCAATATTACCCTTAATGACTCACTTGAATTGCTCAAAATTTTTTAGAATCTCTCCAATCAAGTTCTCTCCCTTTCTCTTCAACCCTCCCCACCAAAAGTGTAGTAGTAGTAGTGACTGACGATCACTTCCCCTCCCTGCAAGTAGTAGCAATGATCCCTCCTCCCTAATCGGCAGCCAGCAGCAGTGAACAGCGATCGCTCCCCCTCCCCTACAAGTAGTAGCAATGGTAGCTCCTCCCTAACTGATGACTAATATAGTGGCTGCTCCCTTTCCCCTGTGAGTAACAACATTGAGCTTGGCTATTCTCTCATTCCGATCGGTTATCAACCCTTTCACTGCAAGCAGTAGTTGGTAGCACTGATTTTCCTTCCTCTAGCAAGTAATGACAAGCATCAGCACCACCTACCTATCCATTCTATCCATTCACCAATCCCCAACCCTTCCCACGGAAAATGACAAGGCTTTCTAAGATATTTGTATTATTAAGTGTCACGATTTGCTAAGGTATGAGGTTCCGATTATGTGTTTTTATTTATATTTATGAATAGGGTCATTATGTTAGTGTTATTTGTGATATTGAGTGTTTCTGAACTTGCTTATAGTGGCATGGTACCTATTTATACTTTATGTGGACCTATTTATAATGTATTGGACCAATTTATCCTATAACGTCACATGACATATTCATACTGTACCAAGGCCTATTTATATTTTACTGGTACCTATTTATATAACGTTTTGGGAGCTATTTATACTGTAATATAATGGAAACTATTTATACTATGCCCGACATATTTTTATTACACTTCTAACTTATAATATATCTTCATGTTAATGGATAGGAACCACGTAGCGTGCTTGAGTGGGGATTATGTTCAATAGTAAATGAGAGTGTATAGTGGATGGGGCTTGCTGATATTCGAACAGTCAAATTAAATTTAAAGGCATAACTGTCTCAATGATTATCGCATATGATGAGTTGTATAGAAAGATGCAATCAATTGTTCCCCATGACAGTAGTCGATTTATAATAATGTTGCATTCAACAAATAATAGAGGAGGTGATGTTCAATATCAATAGAATGTGAAAGTGATGAAGATTTGAAATTTATACTTAGTGAGAAAAGATATCCATCTCATATTTATGTGGCATTTGTTAATTGGTTGGATTGTCAAAAGTTCGACATCAATTAGGTATTGGTAAAATATGTGATGCATCCTTCCATGGGAGCAACTAGCACCAAGTAGGCACATCACTTGCACCACCCCTTCATGAAATTAATGAAGATAATGAAGAATGAGATGCATATGCTGATGAATTATGATATACATGCATGAATGATTTGTTGGAGGAGGATGAGCCAATATGTTAGAAATGATCAAGCCACATATTTGGAATCTAGTAGCCACGGAATGTAAGATGGGATAGGTGTGGTCGGATAGTTGAGGGTTATGTCGGATCTTTGTAGTTATGTTCTAGAATAGGGTGCAATGCAACCATCAACTGATACAAGTACTAAATGGTGTATATCGAGGGTAGATGCATTCAAATAACAATGAGATGTGATGAGTGATGTGTCCAAAGCACAGGTAAATGTCATCTACAAGGAATAGCTCTTCCCAAATAAGAAGGACATGCAGTGATTGCTTAGCCTATATGTTTTGGAACGAAATTTTGAATGGAGAGGACATTGATCCAGTAAGTCATTGTTCCACTTAATTTACAAGGAGGCCAACTACTCATGGAAATTTCATGCATTTGGATAAAGGAAGGCACTTTTTGGGAGGTATATTGGTGGATTGATGAGCACCGATGCACGCATGACGAGGTTCATCGATGCCATTAGCTAGTGCTAGTATCATTAAGGAGGTGATTTCACCAAGATGGTTAGGTGTCCAATGAAGAGCAATGAAGGCTAATGACATTACTATGGACATGAAGGACATGTATGGAATTCAAACACTCTATGACAAGGCATCACAAGCATTGCATTCTCATTTTCTCTCACATTAAGATTCCCTATAGATTTATGTCAATTGTTGCGATTATACTGTTATGCTTTATGGGAGGAGAATCCTAGCACACATATAGACCTATACACTGATACTGACAACCGCTTTTGATATTTTTTCATATCTTTCAGGCAAGTATCAAAGGTTGCTAACAATATATTCAACCAATAATTGCCGTTGATGGAACCTACGTAAGAAGACATTACTAGGGCACAATATTCGTAACATGTGTAAAATATGATAATGACCAAATATATCCTTTAGCGTTCAGTATGGAGATACATAGAGTTGACATGGTTTTTTGGGCCTTGCAAGTGGCCATTGGCAACAGTGTAGAGTTGATGTTCATATCTGATCGTAATGTCGACATTGTCAAAGGCATTCAGATAGTGTTCCTAGACACATAACATGTCCTATGTTATTGACACATTTCGCAAAATTTGGTCAAATAGTTCCATCTAACTGATTTGAAGAATTTTTTCTAGGCTATAACAAGGAATTACTCTCCACATGAGTTTGAGAAGCACATGGACAAGATTAAACGAGTGAGCCATTAGTGCTATTATATGCTTATGGAGATAGAACTGTGTAAATGGTCTCATGTCCATTGCCCTTTACTATGTTACCAGTTAATGACAACGAATATTGCAGAGTCCTTAACTCTAATATTAGATTTGCACATTGCTTGCCAATTATGACTGTAACTGAGTTTAAACATAATATGACATATTGCATCTAATTAGATATCCTGATTAGGGAGCGTTCTACATGTCAGGGTGATGAGGATGGATTCTGATACCCATTGTATGAAGTGCACAACATTCTACTGGAACATATTTTTGGGGAGCATCACCCACTGTGGTGGATTGTCGATTTCCAACAACAAAATTACACATGTGAATTTTTCCAATGACAACATCTACCATGTCCTTATATCTTTGCTGCAGTAAGGCTTTTTAATTACCTTTTGCATGTTGAGCATGACTTTAGTCCTATTATTTATAATTACTTAATTTGTCAACAGAGGTCAGAATGTAGATTGGACTACTTTGTGTGCCAATTTCTATTTGTTATCTTATGTTGTTAGTATATCCTTCGAGCCAATCATGCCTATCGGTGGGCCCGACACAGTGGGCTATCTTGGAGGACATACACACAAAGGTTATTCTTCTAACAGAGATGCTATCTCAAGCAATAAGGCCTTGTATGAGTCATATTCCCTAATCTTTAGAGGTATGAACTAGGGAGAAGTGCAGACACCGTGGGTCGTGCACTCATTTGTCACCTAGTTTTCCAAACAGAGTTACCAAATTAGATCAACCAAGTCTGTCCAGTGGAAGGGTACGTACATCCATTCATCATCGATGCAGAATTTGCCATCAAATAAGTCACAACAAGCAAAGATGTATATATTTTGAGGCCAACTTATGTATTTTATGAGAACACTTATGTATTTTATGGGACCATTTTATCTATATAACTTTAGTATCTATTTGTGTATTTTTCTACATCGATTTTTGCTTTTACAAGACTTATGAATTTTCAGGACCAATTTATATAAGAAACTTTTGTAATTGTTCAAGTATTTTATGGGATTGATTTACCTTTTCAGAGGAACTATTTATGAATTTTCGTGGCCGATTTATCGTTGGAGCTTCGATACATGTTTGTGTATTTTTCAAGATTAGTTTATGTATTTGTGGGACCTACTTATGAATTTTTGTGACAATTTATATAGGACTTCGGTACCTACTATGTATTTTTTAGTATTATTTTACGTTTTCTAGGACCTATTTGTGAATTTTCAAGATCAATTTATCCATGCAACTTTGATACCTATTTATAATTTTTTAGAGACTTAATAATGCATGACAAGAAAGAGGTGAAAATTTATTTAGCACCATTAAAAGAGTTAAAATAGCACCGGTTTAGACGACTTTCAAAAATTAGCACCGCTATTTATATCTCTTTAAAATATTTTTCCATAATTCCCTAATTATCCTTCTCATTACTTTCCTTTTCCTAAACCTAATTCATTGCCTCTCTCCCTCTGCTGCTTCCTCACGCTCGCCTCCACCCAACCTCCCTCCCTACTCATCAGCCTCCATCGTCTTCCACCAGACGATGGATGATCGTATCTTGCTGATCGTGTCTTGCTGATCGTGCTGTCCATTCTCACCATCTTCTTCGTCTTCCAGTTCCTCACCAACGCGACTTGGAGCATAACCAGGGTGTTCCTGATTGGCACAACGATGGTTCTCGTCCATGTCGTGTTCAAGAAAATAGAGGACCTCACGATGAGCGAAGTGGCCAACAGATTGATGACCGACGTCACTATACACAGAGGAGCTTCACCTTCTTCACTTAGATTTCAACCTCTATTCTCCTCTTTATTTTTTTGTATTGTGCTTGTATCACTTGAAATTTAGAGCTCCAACGTATTCATTTTCCTCTGTTAGAATTAGAAATTTGGGATGAGCAGTCAATTGCGGTTCTCAGTTATTTAATTTTTTTCCTTAGATTATCTTTTTGGTTAGACTTGTTGTTGTATTGTTGGCAGGCTATGTTATTGGCTAATGTCACTGCTCACTCCTGCCTATCTGTTACTGGTGGTTGATGCTTTTGTATTGCTGGTTGCATCGCTATTGTTGTTGGTTGGGAGAAAAGCACTGCTACTGATCGATAAGAGAACTTTTGGAGAGAGCAAAAGAATGAAACGAAAAAAAATGAGGAAGAAAAAAGAGGGAATTAGGGAGAATGAGAGAATTATCACCCAGGTTGCTACACATTGGAGAGATTTTGATGAGAGAGAGGCGGGCTGAAAAATATAGTTGGAAGAGAGAGTGAATTTGAATTTGCCAAGAAACAATGTTCTTCTAGGAGAAGTTGAGGGTAAATAAGGTAATTAACATAATGTAGTACTATTTTTGAAATTGCATATAAATTGATGCTATTTGAGTAAGATGGGTGGAAAATTATGTCACTTTTCCCCATTAACACTGACAAGAAACTCATGCCAGCGCACATAAGAGAGAAAGCATAAGATAAACTGCATGATCCCAACTTGCGTATGAAATGTATCACCATAAGATAAGGTAATCATGAATGTTCAAGATCAATTCTAGCATAAGCTCCTAACAAAATATCATATGTAGGAACCTAACATAAGATAAAAAGATAATTAGGGGATGATCCGTGTTCGTCCTAACAAAAAATCAGCTCCTAACATCTTCTAATAACATCAACCTGGATCATTTATGATGATTTGAGCTAATGCAAGGGTTATGACATATGAGAGCCTTCATTCATTTCTTAACAAACATTTTATGTTGCTTCTTCTTGCTATGATCCTACAATCATATAACCATTACAATTACAACTATAGACCATACTATGTACCATCCAACTAACCCACGTCATTTGTTATATGCAATTTTACCTAACTTGCAAACAGTTGTGTTGGTGGAGGTGAACTTGCAAATAATGTTGCAGATGGAGCTTTTGGAGAGGGAAGTGAGCATTGACTTGCAATTGGAGCTACTAGAGATGGAGGGGGGCTAACTGGCATATGGGTCCACTTGGGGATAGCTTGTTCACCGAGCAATTGGAGATGAAGGTGGTGTATGATGAATTTATAGGGCCCTTCATGTGTTCCAGTTACTAAGTCTTAGATTTGCAGCATCAATTTGTGTCTACTTGGATTCCAACAATCATATCTCGAATGTTGTAATAGATGCCTTTATTCATTCATTCATAGCCTCAAACATGGAGTCACATTTTTATTGCTCCTTTTGTTAGTGATCTTTATCATCATAGCACTTATGCTCTCCCTCTTCATCCTCGTCACTCCCATGTCTATCATGGTTGTCTCTAAATAGTTCGTTTGGACACAACTCCTCCACTGATGACACATGTAAATCCATGAAATACGGTTATTGCATCTCACTATCTTTTGCATAAAGTATTGGAAGCATGTAAATCTATAAGTCAGATAATATTTAGATAAATGTCATACAAATTCTACATTTATGATCAACAAACTTATAAATTGCCACATCTAATATTAAGTCCATCTCACCATAGATGTGAAAGATACGTTCGAACATTTTCGAGCTTGGACAGCCATGAAAAGTCCATCAACAAATTCTCGGTCTATCTTCTATTCCACCATAAATCCTTGAATGGTAGATGATTTGATTCACATTCAAAAATATCTCAAATGCGAGGATCTGCAAATAATAATAATAGAGGTAGCACATTTCTAATAATTTTACTAATTGGTATTTATTTAAATTATTTATTATACCTGAAGCACTAATGAAAATCTAAATAAATTTGTAGTTTCATCCACCTATTTCCATACTATGTAGAGCTTGACGAAACATCTTAATAGAGTATTTTTAGATAAGATTCCCTTAAGGAAAGGAATCAAATTAGTATAGCATCTTGACTAAACCTCACAACCAATATGGCAAATATGTCTCCTATTAGTGTCCCATACGAATTCTCCCAACAAAAGTATCAAGTATAATTTGACAGTGTCATATCGTCATTTGAAGTTACCACCAACCAAGATATTCTAAATCTCAGCATAATGTACATCATTTCATCCTTGAAAATATCGATATAGCACAGAATGAACAGGGCCTTATATTGCTTGACATTCAAGGAAGCCCTGAATTTTAGCCATGTAATAAGACAAAACTATCCCCTTGACAAAGCATATGTCGTCACCTAGTAGCAAATGATATGTCGTCTCTTGGCCCATGATGTTTGATTTCTCTCAATAGTAAATGTACCGCTAATAAACCACGGAAGACCATGTCGTGGTCCACATCAAGAAAATGCCCTAAACAACTGTGTCAAAACTTGCCCATCTCATCTACATTGGCAAGTGTAGTGCTGGCCATGGGCTAATTTGGGCCGGAACCGATCAAACCCAAAACAATCACCGAACTGTGAGGTCCAAGGTTCAGGGCCGGCTCTACTGGCCTTAGAAACTAGAATCGGCAACCAATTTAAAAAATTTTGAATGTCTAGTGTCATAGGGTTTTCTGGGCTAATGCCATAGCTTGTAGCCCGCCCATTGCTTTTCAGGCCTAACGGTGCTTTTCAGGTCTATTATGGCCTGCCAAGAAAGAAAAAAACCAAGCTGACACATATGGCTATTGGCTGGGCCCTTACTACTTGGCCGAAACCCACCCACTACGGCACTACCCAACCCCATGACTTTTTAGATTGATTTGATCAATCATACAAAATGGTCATTTGATTGTTTTGTATTTTTTTGAATTAAAAAAATTTTATTTTTCATACTATAAATGCATATCATTCTCACAATATTTTTACACAACTCAATTCTCTCTTTCAGGTTCAAACTCTTGCATTCTACTTCTTTCTATGATTGTGCTAAATTTCTTGGCTACTCTCAGCCCACATATAATAGCTCTCCATTCATGATCTTTTTATATTTTTACTTGTATTTCATATTAATCTTTTTGACTTTGTGATTTATATATACTTTGAGGGAGAAAGATATTGGCAGTTCTAAAAGTTTGTCATTTCTCTTAAGTCAGTTCTCTAAGTTTTAAAATGGCATTTTCAGTCTTTAAGACATGTGAGGTTCATTCTATTACTTACCATTAGAATGCCTTTGACATATCACTAGCGTCATTAATTCTTCTAATTTTACCATTAGTTTACTAACATGACACATGAGTTGACATTTTTATATTAAATATATGACATGGCACATGTAAAAAGATATTGTATGGGACCCTAAATAAATTTTGAGTGATTTTCAAGATTTAGAAAAATTAACACGATATATTTGTGTCTCGACCCGACTATCCTGCTAGATCAAAATCGATATAATTAATTTAAAAATAAATAAATATTGAAGTCCCAACTCAAAAAATGCTTTGTTCACTGTTGTTTCACTGCTGGTCGAACCTGGTAAGAAGAGTTTGCTAAAATAAACCAGGTTGAAAAATGTCAAATTAAATATATTACCGCCATGTCAACCAAATTAACAGGAAAAAAATGATCATTTAATGCTGTCGGTGACAAATCAATAACATATGACGGAATGGACTTAACGTGTGTAACGGAAAAAACATTTAGGACTGAAAATGTCATTTTAAAACTCATAGGATTGACTTAGGAGAAATGAAAAACTTTTCGAACTATCACAACAATTCTCCCTGAAACTATCTATTATTTATTGCAAAAAATGGCAAGCTCAAGTGGTAGAAGCCAATTTTTTGGTGAATTGAATCCTAATATTATTGATGTACAAGAAGAACAACATGTTCCTACTCAAGAAAGTGAAAAAAAATGTGGAACATGATAAAGAAGAAAAAATTTCTAGTTCTGATATTTTTCACAAAAACATATGGTACTTACGATGTTATTTGCAATTATTGTGGGTAGATCTACAAGTATAAACCTAGAAATGGCTATGAAACTTTCAGAAGAGATTTGTAGAAAAGCATCCTAGCCAAATTGGCGTTCAAAAGAAACAAATGCAAATTTTTGGCATTGTAACTCCCCAATTATTTAGATACATTGACGAAAATAATAAATTAGAATTAACAAGAATGGTTAGTATTGAACGTTTATCATTTAGTTTTGGTGAAAGAGTTGGCTTATTAATTATGCTAAAAAAACTTTAAATCCTCAAGTAAAATGTGTGCCAAGAAATACATTAAATGTGTTGTATTTAAGTTATATAAACAAGAAAAAAAGGAATTACATCAACTATTTGCTAATTTAAATGGACGTGTTTCTATATTTTGTGACATTTGGAGTGATCATTGGCAAAAACATTCATACATGGGCATTACATGTCATTGGGTTGATAACGATTGGCCTCTGCAAAAACTAGCGATTGGATTTCGAGTTTTTGACGAGTTTCATACTGCAGATAATATTTATAGAATTATTACAAATATTTTGGAAGAATATAGTTTAGTTAATAAAATTTTTTCAATTTCTTTTGATAATGCATCGGCAAATACCGTCTCAATAACTGAACTTAAAAATATATGTCAACCTAATATTGGCAGTAAATTTTTTCATATTAGATGTATTTGTCATATTTTAATGTTATGTGTTCAAGATAGTTTAAAAATTTTGGATTTGTCATTTCTCGTATTAAAAAGCTATTGCATATTTATGACACATCCCCAAATGGGGAAATTATGGTCCAAATTTTATAAAGAGAATGGAAAAAGACCAAAAATTTTTTCCAAAAGATATACCAACTCATCGGAATTCAACTTATGAATTATTGAATGAGCCTTTTGAATATAAAGATTTATTACGCACATTTATGTCCAATAATGTGCAACAACTTTATTTATATCCACAAAATTGGAGTGTATGTACAAATTTGTTAAATATTTTAAAAGTTTTTAATGACGGAACACATACTTTAGGTGGAGTTTATTATCCAACCTCATATTTATTATTAATTGAATGTATTAATATTGTTTGGATATTACAAGAGCATGAAAATGATCTTGTTTTAAGAGAATCCATTGAATCAATAAAACCGAAATGGTTAAATTATTTTAATGAAAGTCCTTTAGTTAATCTTGTAGCATGTGTCTTTTACCTAAGATGTAAAATTAATGTATTACATGAATATTTGAATATTTAATATTCTTTTTTATTTGGAGAACAACAGAATATTGTGTTGATTTAATAATTTCTAATGCTAGAAAAGCAATAGGAGAGATATACATGAAATTTAGTATGATTTATCAAATATCATCTACTTTTAGTAGAAGTAATGTTTTTGCACCTTCTACCACCAAGTCAAGTTCAAACTACTAGGATTAGATGGGTGATCATCTTCTAATGCAATGACATAAAAAACCTAGAGGTTTATCTGGCTCTACTTCTAAACTTGATGTTTATCTAACAACTGTTTTTGAGTTTGGTGATAGCAATATATGTAAAGATTTCCTATTACTTGAATGGTGGAAGCAACATCAAAATACATTTCCTATTTTGATGTAAATTAATAGACATATTTTAGCATGTCCACTGTCAACTGTTGCAGTGAAACCTACTGAAAGTATGTTCCATTGTAGGAGGCAAAACCTTAGATAAGGCACATTCTTGCTTGTAGCCCAAATCACTAGAAGCATAAGTTTGCGAAGAAGATTGGAGTAAAACAACAATAAGAGAGCAAGAAAATAGGAAATTAGAAGATGAAGATTTGTATGACTTCATGATTGAGGCTGATGCAACAACGGGAATATCAATTTTTGGTGTGGGAAGTGAATTAAAAGATAATGGGGTGGATAATTATTCCAAATATAGGTAAGAGAATTACGTAGGCTTTGATTCCTCAAAACCTCAAGAGGATATGTACGCCAAGGTAGTTAAAAGCAAAAGGTGCACCCAAGACACAGAAGGGCCTGTATCTTCTAAGGTGCACAAGGGCCTATATCTTCTAAGGCGCAAGGTATAAAAAAGGCTCTCGCCTAAGTAAACTAAAACGCATCCTATATGAAGTGATTGTTTCCTTTGTTCTCATTAGCAATTTCCAACTAATGGCTCATTATCCATCAAATAAACTAGCTATTCAAGGAAACTTAGACACCAAACAAACAAGCAGTTCAAAACAAATTGCTAGAAACAAAACATAAAGGCATAAATGAAGTTTATGATCATCCCAATGTCTACATATCATCCTCACAATCCTCATCACTAAAACTATCATAAGCCCCTCCATTATCATTGTTGGGCTTATATTCTTCAACATCTTATGTTTCATCTGAATCCACCTCCTCTTCTTCAATGTCTCACTTCGGCCCCTTCAAACTGCCAATACCTATGCTTGACCTTTCACGAGTTGCCTTGGCTTGCTTCCTAGTCAATTTCACGGGCTCTCCAACCTCAGCTGCTCTAGCCATCGCACCCCAAGTCAAGCTGTCATCTACACCATCATCATCACCAAAAACCCCATCATTTTCGACATTTTCATCTTCATTGATTTCTACTCCCATTTTTCCAACTAACCACTCATTGTTATCATCGATATCCTTCAAAACAATTGGATCGATGGCATCCTTGCAATCGTACTGATCCTTGAGTGTTTGATTGTACTTCACAAAAACTAAATCATTCAGATTTTGCATTTCTAACTTGTTCCTTCTCTTGGTGTGAAGCTACAACCATATCAAAAATTAGGACTGGTTAGTATAATATCCATCCTAAGTTGAAAGAAAAGTTTACTACTAATGATTTATTAGACAAAATTACCTGTTAAAAAATACTCCAATTCCGTTCACATCCAAACGCACTGGATTTGAGACTTAGAATCTTGATCGCCAATTTTTGCAATTTAGGAGTAGAACTCCCATACAAACCCCACTATTCAGCAACAAAAAAATTCAAAAAATCAAATATTTGCAAATTTAATTAACAAGACATAATAAAACTTTTCATATTTAACTCTTTTTACCTAGGGACTTCGTCTTTCTTGATTTGACCACCAATTTAAAGCCAAAAAGGCCTTCTGCCTTCTTGTACAGTGACAACTCATCAATTATCTTCATTTGCAAGTTTTCATCCAAAATCAACTTAGAAATGCAATTGTAAAGACCCTTTGTGACTTCTTCATCAAATGCTATACTTGGATTATCATAAAAGAACTCCGAATTGAGAAAATGACCAGCAGCACACAATGGATGGTGGAGCTGAACTTCCCATCGCTCATCAATGATTTTGAAAACATCCTTATATTTCTCCTATCTTCCAATGAATGAGCGCATGATTGCCTCCTTAGCTCTGTCCATGGCTTCGTATATATAACCCATTGTTGGTTTCCTCTCATTGTCAGCTAGTCGAAGAACTCGAACTAGAAGACCCATCACCTTAAGAATTTAGACAATATTATTCCAAAATGAAGGCATTAACACAATTTCGCTTGCATGCTCCCCCTTGCCTCCTTTGCTGCTGTGCTTGAAACCCATTCTTCTAACACGAACATAGCCCTCAATGAGTTTTTGTGCTTGTGAACACTCACGGTGTAAGATAACATGTGCAAAATCTAGTTTTCCCTGCACGGACTAGGTTTGCTTACTTTGTAAACTTCCATGTCAAATTCAACACACTCACATGGTTATAAATATAACCAGTAAAAGATATGGCTCTTTCCAAGGTTCTTGACACCAAAGGCATCTTACCAATATCTTCTAGCACTAAATCAATGCAGTGGGCAACACATGGTGTGCAATATAAGTAAGGCCTCTTGGCTTCCAGCAATTTACCAGCCAGCTTAAAATTGGAGCCATTATCGGTGATTACTTACACCACATTGGTTTCCCCCACATATTCAACAAATTCATCAAACAATCCAAACACTTTCTCATTGATTTTAGAATATGCAAATGCATCTACAGACTTGACAAACATGGATCCAGTAGATGAGTTAACTAAGAAATTAATGATGCTCTTACCTGTTCTTCTGGTCCAACCATCAGCCATAATTGAGCACCCATGATTCACCCACATATCTTTATGAGTCTTCAACATGTCGTGTGTATATGAGAGTTCCTTCTTCAAGCATTTGACCCTCACTTCATGGTAGCTTGGGGGCTTCAAATTTGGACCATATTGTCCAATAGCTTCAATGGCACATTTAAATGAATCCAAGTGATTTACATTGAAAGGAACATCGACTTGATATAAGAAATGAGCAATGTATTCGATTGCAACTTCTCTTCTTTCCTTGTCAAGCTTGTCATCAATCTTTCCTTGCTTTAGCCTACCTTGCTTCTGAAGTTCAACAACAGTTTCGAGCTTTTTGTAAATAAAAGAATCCATTGGATCTTTTCCCTTGGCTTTCTTTGGATGAGGCACCAAAGTTGCTTTGCCCTTGCCTTTGTCAATAGTACTTGATGATCTCTTTGCTTAAGTACCACTAGCTTGTAGCTCTTGCTGCTCGGCATCTTCTTTCGATGCAAAGATTTCATCTATATCGTCATAATCAGGCAACAGGTCAATTAACTTTTTCTTGCTTTTTCTTGCTCATGTGCTCTTCAAGCTTCTTTCTAACATGCTCGAGGCATTTAAGACACTTTTTAGCTTTCCTATTGCCATCAACTTGATGTAACTTCACCCTATAGATGCCCCCATTCATTACTTTTCAACAAAATATACATGTTACAGCATTGGTATTGTTTGAATCCTGCAAAATGTTATATTTCCATGTCGGGTCTTTCTTATTAGTAGAGCTTGAATTATTGGAAAGGCTTGGAGTTGACCCACTAGCACTTTCCTTTCCACTCTCCATATCAAATACAACTTACAAATGCAGCAACAAGAGCAATAGAACAGGGGCAACAACAATACAACAATGCAGCAATGCAGAAGTAGGGCAGCAGAACAGAAGCAGCAGTGCAGCAATGGCAGTGTAGAAGCAGCAGTGCAACAATGGCAGTGCAGTAGTAAAGCAGCGCAGTAGTAAAGCAGCAGTGCAGCAGAACAGCAGCAACAGTGTAGCAGGGCAGTAGCAGGTAGCAGAACAGGCGCAGCAGCAGGGCATTGAAAGCAGGCTCGAAGCAAAATGTTTGTGAGCAACTACAACAACAGGGAGGCTAAAAACAACAATTTTGGGAAGTTGTAGCTTCAAACACAACAACAGCAACAACAGGGAAGGTTCAAAGCAGCAGCAGCTCGTGAAGACCAGCAGCAACAATAACAAGGAAGGTTCGAAGCAGCAGCAACAGGGAAGGTTCGAAGCAGCAGTGGCAGCTCCAGAAGACCAGCCACAAAAGTGCGGCAGAAGCATGACAATGATAGAAGGAAAAGGAAAGGGAGAGATGGCAGCAAGAGGAACCGTAGAAGCACGGGAGAATAGCACAAAACTTGGAAATTGATCTGATCCTTTTCTTAAGTGTTTTTAAGCAGCTGCATTTAGAGAAAAAGGCCTCAAGCCCAAGCCCACTAAAAGAAATATCAGCCTAGTGGGCTGATGGAGCTTGGCTTGCTTTAAGCAACCAAGCGATCACTTTGCACCAGGAAAAAAGGCTCAGAAACGCGCGCCTCACTAAAGGCGCCATGACTTGTTTAGCTAGAGGCACTGGAGGCTCTCCTTGCTGCGCCCCATGCGCCTAGGCACAGGGGCGTGCACTTTTGACTACACTGATATAGGCAACTTAATTTTTGGCAACTTAAGAAAATTAAGTTCAAGCCAATTAATTTAATTTTTTTTTCATTTAACTTGTTAGTTTAATTTTTAATTACATAAATTAAATTTTTTAACAAAATTTGAACCAACTGGTTCCAAAACAAATAGGTCGGGTCCAAACCAACTGTTCAGAACAGCTAGTTAAGAACCAGACCAGACTGTGGTTAGGAATTGGAACCGTCCAGTTCCAAACCATCCCTCAACCATTCAAAGGAAAGTTCAGGGCTGGTTCTAGGATCCCTTGGAATCGGAACTACCCGGTTCTGGAACTGTGGCCAGGACTAGGCAAGTACACATTTATTGTCACTAAATGCTTGTACATGATTACGCCGATTCAACTTTGGGAAAATGCGTGTTGCATGAGCAACCTCAAATTATTCAATCTACACAAATCAATAGGTATTTCTTCGTAAAAGTTAGGAATATTAATTCCACATCTATCACACTGCAAGAAAATGTAGAAATACTTTGAGGTAGATTGAAGGAAAATGTCACAGTAATCTGACACAATTCTGACAAATTCTTGTAAGAAGTACATCGGTCAAAAAATTTTGCTAGAAATTAGGATCTGACACAATTGTTTCAATCAACAGTGAGATAATTTATATGGAAATCCTAGATACAGAGCAAAAAAGTAACATCAATATATCTTTGATGAAAATTGTGAAATTGTTGTTTGCTATATTGGATGTTAAATTAACATTATGCTACATTCGACTGATATTTCTTAAGCAATTATGAAGGAGTTTATGATATATTTTATCAAATTACATGGCCAAAAATCTGACAAAAATGTTTTTTGACCAAATTTTCTTACGCAATCAGAATGGAAATATCACAAAAGCTGACTACGACTATCTGATGAAATACTAATGCAAACATATAAAAATTGGATATATTAACAAAAAATATTTTAGTATATTAATTAATGACAAATACATTAAAATTAATTTAAAAAGTATTAAATAAATATTCAGAAGATCACACAAATAATTTTGCGGAAATTAATTTAAGTTTTAACAACAATAATTACATATAATTTCCTTTAATAAGAGGGTAATTCCTCACAACAAAAGAGTAATTTCTGATAACAAAAGGAAATCACCTATAATAAAAGGACAATACTTATAACAAAAGGGCGATCCAATAGAAAATTACATATAGCTAAAGGAAAAACACAAATCTATGTTTGAGTCTCATCATCAAACCCGCGATATAGTCATCATCTTGATTACCGTCCTAAACGGCCTATGTTGGATGGGGTCATCCATTCGAGGCACATGAAACTCTTGAGGAAATTGGGGTGGTGCATATGAGTGTAGTGTGAAGATATATGGCGGCAATTGGGTTTATAATAGTGGTTGATTGTATCCGTGTGTTGTGCCCCACAGTTGCAGTAGTGCCAACTGATCCATTAGTTGCAAAAGATTCATAGATCTAAGCAATTAAAAATATCTTATCTTAAAGCTGATCAAATTCGAGTGTTTTCATGGTGCCTTACAATTTTTGATCCAATAGTATAACTTTTTAAGCCATCTCTTGCGTATGTGATTCTCAGAAAATGGAGTATCCAATATCTTTAGGAGGGAATTTAATGAAGTCTTCAGTTTCTTACCTAATTCATATATGTAGCCCACAACCTTCTTCCACATATCTATTAATAGTTTTTGGCTGCTAGGATTGATCGATCTATCCTCCAAGATCCCTTCATCATCCATGACCCTCGCTGCTTCTGTCAACTCTACCTACCGAAAATAACAACAATACAATTACAACATTAAATCAACTAATCAAACTTCAAAACATTATTAACAAAAATTAACCACATAAAATAACAATTTAAGACAAGTGAAATCAAATTTCAAGAAAACAAATACAAATTTTAAGAGAATAAAACACCAAAAGAAATTCAACCTTGTTCTTGTAAGCCAAAGATTTATGAAGGACATAAATAGAACAATAGTCTCCCTATAACTTAGGTTAAATTGCTTAGATAATTGATGTACTAATTGTCCATTTCCTCTGCTCTTGAGCATTCGAAGGAAGACTTTGTATATTGATGGTTACCTTCTCAATTCTTTTGCGTGACAGATAAAACATAACATAATCATATATTTCCTTTGAACATTATATAATATGAAATTGTTGTAGTATTAATTTACCATTCGGGCTCAATGGATTCTAGTTGAATGCATCCACCCCGTGTGCACCCCCATTATAGGAGAATTATAATTCTTCTTATTGGATTCAGAATATCATCTTAGTTTATTGAATATTGACAATTTCATAGGAAATATCCTCTCAAACTTGCATAGAATAGCAAGACTATTTTTTTTGCATGCGATTTAGATCAGCACGAAGTATATTGTGGAACACAAATCTTTGAAGAATTTTTCGAACTCTGCCGAAGATTTCCATACATGGTCAGGAAGTTCTTAAAATAAGATTGGTAGAAGTTGTTTTATAAAAGCATGACAATCATGACTTTTCCACCCAGTGAACTTATCATTCTAGAAGCCAACATTTTTGGTATATTTGATGAGTATCCATCAGGCAAACGAAAATCCTTTATCGACTTAATGGTTTTTTTTTCCTTTGTTCAAGTATGAGCACGTGCTTTGCTTTTAATTTTACCCAATGTCCATTCACTCTATCTATAAGTTCTAGCTCTGGTCATCTACAATATTCCTTCAATCTTTTCATACATTCATACTATATTTAGTATTTCTTTGACATCCTAGATGGGTTTGAAATGTTCTCAAATATGTTCTTCTCTATTTGCAAGACATCTAAGTTATGATGGATGACATGGTCCCTCCAATATGATAGCTCCCAAGAAGTACTCGACTTCCTCCAATTATGTAATGAACTATATATCTAGGCAGAGTTGCAATTAGTCCATGTTCATGGAGTATAGGCATATCTTTAACAACTTCCTACACCTGTTGGGATATCAAGTAAGGCAGTGGTGCACCAAATTTTGTCTTGCGCTTGGTAAAGTTAAACGACATTTCAAAGATAAGAATGATTTGCTTTTAAAAATTATCAATGACAATCAAACCAACTCATCTTACCACCATAACCCAAGTGAAAAGCTTTATTATACTCCATATGAAGGGGCATGCCAAGCTGCCTACTGTCATTCATCCAAATGACATCTCGTATATCGAAAATTCATTTATAGTCCACATAAGAACTACTCATTAGAAAATTTTGCTTCATTGACACATCATACATTTGCACATCATATTCCCATAAAACTTTTAATTCATCAATCAATCATTGTAAAAAATTCGATACCTTTGGATTTCTTGGATGAGGCATGATGTACATCAGGAACATATAAGGCAATATGTAAGGAGAAAGGTTGTATGGTATGATATTATAACCAACATGAGTAAGGTGTAGAAGATTGACCAAATCGACAATTGCACACAAACCTAACTGCACATTACGCGGCTCTGTTGCAAAATCATGATGTCCACGATCAAATTCCTTCCATGCATTCCTATAAAAAGGATGACATACTACACCAACCCTTCGAATTTCATGGTGCCACCTCATATGAGGTGTTGAACTCATATAAGTATAAACCACTTTAATCTTGGAATAATTAGTAGATAATACATCCTCTTCATAGAAATCATCTTACCACTGGTCCTTCCTTCTAGTCATTGTATATATCATGGTGTGTCATAGAAGATGCATATATCCAAATCAATTGTATGCTTGTAATACAACATACATCCGTTAGAACAACGATCAATCTATTTGGAGATAAGCTCGAGTTTAGATAATAGTTTCTTCACTTCATAGTACAATTTGGGAACAACATCTAAAGGAGTGCATCAATAATTAGGTGGAGGATTTCATCCACTGCATCGTAGGGAACTTTCTAGTTTGATTTGATACTCATTAATTATACTGATAGCATAGTTTTTAAAACCAGACCAGATTGGCTAGTCAGATAGGTCCATTGGGAACTGACCATCAGTCTGATCCGGTTTTACTAATTACTCCATTGGTAGGCTAAATCCGGTTGGACCCTATTGATTGTTCGGTTGGATCGAGTTTTATGTGAACCCATAAAAACTGGTGAGAAAATCGATTAGCTAAAAATTGAAAAATTAAAAGGCAAGAGCTAGGAAACCCTAACATGACAAACGGAGGAAAGCTTTGTTCTTGTCATTCTTTGCAGTGCACATCGTAGTGTGAAGAGGAAAGCTTTGTTCGAATTGTCGAGCGACTATTGTTGTCATGATCTTCTTCGATCATTCGATAGATGTTCTGTTGAGTTGATCTGTTGCTACCATCGGTTGTTGCCACCACGCCATTCTATCATCCTCCGATCTGACACGGCTCACTGGATCTACAACACCTTGTGCTCCTATACCTCTTAACCTCGAGTTGTCCTATGCCTTATTGCTTTATGTGTTTTTGGTGTTCCTCTATCACAATTGCTACTTTCAATTTCAATATACTGAGATGTAGAATATGTGCTTATTTGCTAATTTTATCCGGTGGTGGTTGAAAATGTCGGTTTGGCGAAAATGGACGCCATTGAAGCCATTGAGGTTTCAATCTAATCTATTGTTACTTCTTCTAGGTGAATGACTCAACTTTCTAGAGGGGTTTTGGGGCAAATAATAAATTTTGAAAAATAAACAAATTGAGAATGGAGATTGAGGGATCAGTTAGAGAAATAGTGGTGGTAGCGGGGTTGATCTTGAGAAATCATTAATTAATGGGAAAAGAGATTAATGAAGTGAGTTCAGGGAGGAAGAAATATGAATTAGCATATCAAAAAGATCCCAATGATGAGATGAAGGTGAACATCAATTGTTTGTCTAGAGTGAGAGGAAGGGGACTTGGATTTTGGGACATGGATGTATTTGATTGGGAGGAAAAGAGGGTATCAGGACCTGGGAGTAATTTTATCTTCTCATTATTAATTTTACACTATTATTATTTTTTTTTATAAGAACCCAGTTAAACCCATTAAACCCCGGTTTGTCCTATAAACCCGAGAACCCATACCTTGACCGGTTTCCAGTCCGATCCGGTTTTTAAAAACTATGACTAATAGGGACAAAGTTGAATGGTTTGTACACCCTCTTAACAAGGTTTTAGTTAACTCTTCTATCATGTTATAAAACTCGGGGTTCCAACATGTTCACTGTTGGACTATCCCGGTTATGAATAAAGTCATCATCACCTCCTCTAAAAAATTAAGCATAGTCTGGTGAAGCCACATTAATAACCATGGGGTCTATATTGATACAATGTACCTGATAATCCAATTTGCAAGGAGCTTGGTCTAACATAATCAATATTCTACCGATTATCTTGTGCATGTGAAGGAACTGCACCATGACTTTTGAAGTACTAATAATTTGGTTTGAAGTAACAACGGTATAATTGATGCCTAATTGCATACAAAAGTAAAAGCTGACTAGATATATGACATTTAATACATGGACATCTAATAGTCTCTTTCACTTAAAAATGGGGCAAATTACTAGCATGTTCAATGAAGGTCCCCGCATCATCCAAGAACTCACATGTAATTCCTTCACGATTATGATACAACCTATTATACATCCGCAAATAATGTTGGTAGGCATCCATCTATAATGTGTAGTTCTATCAAAATTAGTAACAACAGTACCACTCATATTAAGATAAAATAGCAACAAAAATATTAATACCTATCATATTATAATAAAAATATATGCATAAAAAGACAATAACAAAGTAGCATAATTTTGAAATCACCCATTGAACTCATAATCGAGATGATAAATTGGGAATTTCACTCAATATAGCAACAAGCTTCAGGAAGTATGAGAAAGAGAGGTGTGGGAAAATGCAACTGAGTCTAGTTTCTTGTGTTCATATACATATCTTTGTCCAATTTTCATAAAAAGTCTATAGGTCAAAAAATGTTGCACTTAAAATAAATAAGAAAACAAAAATAACCAAAAGAAATTAGAAAAAAAATCAATATCAAATAACTTATGGCTTACAACTTTTTCCCAATCCTATTCCTGAACTTAAATGTAATCTCTATATGCAATTTATTATTATTTTATTATCTTAAGGTTTAATATCTCCTTACCTACCACTTGGCTAAATAAGGATATACTTATAGGAGGATATTAATCATCCTTTTTCTTTTTTGATCAAGAGAACGATACTAACTACTCTATTTCTAAGTAATTAATATGAAGAGACCTATATAACATGAATGGGAAAATTGCACTGTAAATACAAAATCTTTAACTAATGTAATTTTTTGGTACAAAACCTTTCACCAATGTAAAGTTTTTGTACAAAACCTTTCACCAATCCAACATTTTGGTACAAAACTTTTTTGTATAACTCTGTGATACAAAATATTTTCAAAATATAATATTCTTGTGCAAACCGTTAAAATTTCACTAGCACCGTTAATTGAGCCGAGTGGCAATGTGATGTGGACGTTGACGTGGATGCTGACGTGACAATTTAGCTGATATAGCACCATAAACCAAATTTAAATTATAAAAATAATAATAAATAAATAAAAATAATAATTTTTTAAAAATAATTTCAAAATAAAAAATAAAAAATACATTTTAAAACACAAAAAAATTAGGAATTGATTTGAAAAATTCGGAATATGACTAGATAAGTTTTAAAAAAAGATAAAACATCCCAAATATATCCGAAACAATCTGAAATTTTCAAAGACTGGCCCCTAGATTTTATCAACACCTAAGAACATCTTAAAAAGTACAAAATACATCAAAAACAGAACTGAAAATTTTGAAATATGGGCTAAACATATTTTAAAAGGTTAAAAAATGATCCAAATCGATCTGGAATTTTCAAGGATCAACCCCTAAACTCTACCAACACCTAAAATCATCTTAAAATGCTCAAACTATATCAGAAAAAGAACTAAAAAATTTAGAATAAGTGCTGGACAGATTTTAAAAGATCGATAAATGACCAAAATCAATCCTAAACGATCTGGAATTTTCAAGAGTCGACCCCTAAACTCTACCAAAACCTAATACCATCCTAAAACACACAAAACATATCAGAAATAGAACTGAAAAATTCAGAATAAGGGCTTGAAAGATTTTAGAAAGTTGATAAATGACCCCAAATCAATCTAAAACGATTTGAAATTTTTAAGAACCAACCTCTAGACTCTACCAACCCTAAGACCATCCTAAAACACACAAAACACATTGGAAAAAGAACTAAAAAATTCAGAATAGGGGTTTGACAAATTTTAGAAAGTCAAAAAATGACCTTGAATCAATCCTAAACGATCCAGAATTTTCAAGAATCGATCTCTAGACTCTATGAACACCTAAGTCCATTCTAAAATATAGAAAATATGTTAGAAATAGAATTAAGAAAATTATAGAGGGACAGATACCAGGAGAGAGTGGATCGGAGAGGGAGAAGAGATCAAGAGAGAGCAGGTTGTGAACCACCGTTCCAGGCAACAGTAGTTGGCATGGGTACTTCACTCCTTGTAAAATCATGGAGGACTTCGGGAAAAGATGAACAATGTCCGAGCACTGTTCGCTCACATTCTCTCTTTTTATTTTCTAATTTTTAAAATTTTAATTAAGTTTTTTAGTGAAAATGTAAAATATAAAATAATAAAAATAAAATAACATAAAAATATAAATATAAGATATAAAATAATTTTATTCCAAATTGTTTAGTTCTATTTATGATACATTTTGTGCGTTTTAGAATGGTCTTAGGTGTTGGTGAAGTTTAGAGATTGGTTCCTGAAAATTCCAGATCATTTCGGATCGATTCAGGTGACTTTCTAAAATCTGTCCAGTCCTTATTTTGTATTTTTCAGTTATGTTGCCAATGTATTTTCTGTATTTTAGGATGATCTTAGGTGTTGGTGGAGTTTAGAGGTCGGTTCTTAAAACTTGCGGATCGTTTCTGACCGATTTGGGCTCATTTATCGACTTTCTAAAATATGTGCAGCCCTTCTTCTGAATTTTTTAGTTCTATTTTTTATGAGTTTTATGTGTTTTATGATGGTCTTAGGTTTTGGTAGAGTTTAGAGGTCAGTTCTTGAAAATTCCAGATCATTTAGGATTGATTTGGGTCATTTATCGATCTTTTAAAATCTGTCCAACACCTATTCCAATTTTTTTAGTTCTGTCTCTACTGTATTTTGAGCATTTTAACATGGTCTTAGGCGTTGGTAGAGTCTAAGGGTTGGTCCTTAAAAATCTCGGATCAATTTGGGTCCTTTTTTGACCTTTTAAAATATGACCAGCCCATAATTCCAAATTTTCAGTTATATTTCTAATGTATTTTGTGTGTTTTAAGATGCTCTTAGGTGTTGGTAAGGTTTAGGGGTCAGTCCTTGAAAATTCCAAATTGTTTCGGATCGATTTGGGATATTTTATCGATTTTTTTAAAATCTATCCAATCTTATTCCGAATTTTTCAGATCAATTCCTTATTTTTTGTGTTTTAAAATGTATTTTTTAATTTTATTTTAAAATTAATTTTTTCATTTTTAAAATTCTTATTTTTATAATTTAAATTTATTTTATGGTGTCACATCAGCATCCATATCAGATTGCCACGTCAGCGTCCACATCACATTGCCACGCCAGCTCAATTAACGGTGTTAGTGAAAATTTAATAACTTGTACTAAAATATTATATTTTAAAAACATTTTGTATCACGCAGTTACAAAAAAAAAGTTTTGTACCAAAACTTATATTAGTGAAAGGTTTTGTACCTAAAGTGCAATTTTCCCTAACATGAACCCTAATTAGACACTTTGGTGATCAGCTAATGCCTTCATACTTGTCACAAGTAATCTTGACCTTTCGACATGAATTATACTATGCTATATTATCTCTAACATGATATCGAACTAGTCTCTCGAGTTAATTAAATCTCCAAATCAATCTTTTGGGTGATTAGACCAATAGAGTGCCTGAAGTATGAGAATAGTATAAAAACATGTAAGCAATCAATAAACATATAATGAAAGATAAGGATTCAAGAAGTAGGAAAGAATTCCATTAACCACTATATGAAACGAGGAAGTTAGTTCATACTAAAAATAAAAATAACCACCCAATAAGAATTCAAATACATCATGATTTAAAGGAAAGAAAGAAACGATAAAAAAACTCTACGATGGTCGAAGTCGATCTCTCAAGATTCAAGCTGCCTTGAAGCACTTTCTTGATCTTCAGCAAAAAAATAAACTAAACTAAATGAATAGATCCTGAAAGAGCTTGTTGTGTGTGGAGGATATCTTGAGTAAATATATAGCAATCTATCATTTCATCCTTTAAATCTTAAAATATTATCTTTCCCCATTGAGTCAAATTGATATCTTTTCAGTTTTACATCTTCTTAATTATTCAAGAAATATTTTGCATCGGATATGGATCATCGAGCTTCAATTCAACCAAAAAATCTCAGAGTTCATTGCTAGACTGATTGGGACCGTGGTCCTGCACCACGGTCTCAATGCAATTCCTTTCTATCTTGAGGTGCCATAGTCCATAACCACAGTCCTGCACTACGGTCTCGTTGCACTGCCTATCTGTCTTGAGGTGCCATAGTCCGTAACCACAGTCCTGCTATTCTACTTCATTGTACAACTCCGCTTCTTGAATTGGGGACCATCTACAAGGTTTAGTTGGTCTTATGATACTTTAGAAATACCAAAAATCTTAAACTCGACCCGACTATCTATACTCTAAATCAAATTCAATGAACTAGGGAAAATTATTCACTCAAGCGCACAAATCTCATCAAACTCGATCAGTTAACTTAATTTAGGCCCGAAAAGCATGATACATGATTAGCCTTTTCATAGAATTAGCAAGTTTCGGTGCTATTACAAAAGAATATAGTTGAGATAAGTTTTCACGAACACATACCATTAGATTTTTGTCTGAATTTGCCCGACAAAAATTTTATCATAAGAATACCGTGAGATTATATCCGACAGAAAACCACTTCACACTGTTCGTCACATTCTGGTTAGATTTTGAGCAACATACATTTCCAGGGGTGGTATGTGAACGGAAATTTGGTGTTATCTTTTCCGTCAGCCAACAAATCGAACGCAATCCTCATGAAATGCTATTGTCCCATGCACATCACGAAAAAATCTCATGCTAATACCAAATTTTCTCGTATTGTAAATGGCACAGTCTCTTGTTTTTAATAGGAATACAAAATTGTAGCGGCCAAAACATTAAGATGTGGAATCAAACTCTCTCTTCCAAGAAAAAGTAGGAAGAAATTGAACTTTATTAATCATTTCACTTCCGATTCCAAATCGCTCAGTCACTCTGACTCATACCCACTTCCTGCTTCCACCACGAAGTTATTAAAACGAAAATTTTATTTTTAAAATTTTTTGAATGGCAATGGAAGGTCTGACGTTCAATCACAAAATTTACATCAATCAACTGTAGCCCCACGAACTTCCTTTTTTGTATACGCAACGCGTGAAATACGGAGAACCCTTGAACCATTGTTTCAGTACTCCTCATATGCTTCCTCTAGTTCTCGAGTTTTCATATTGACTCATATTATGTACAGAATTATCAATTATATTAATATTGTTGTTATAAAATCTTATTGTTTTTACTTTGTTAATAATTAATGATATTTATATAATTTTACCGTTAAGCATTAAATTTTATAATATTATTAATCTCTCAAAAATAAGTCATGGATAAATAAAAATAAAATATAAATAATTAAAAAAATTAGAGAGCCATTATGATTTCAATGACATAATTGTTATAAGAGTAATTTTACAGTTTCATCCTAATTATGTTTTCTCTTATTGACTACAAATTTATGCATCAAGGATACTTTTGGAAGTAAGAAAGAGTCTAATTAACTTTTTTTTCGCCTAAGGTAATAAAGATATTCCATGTCTATGGTCAAAAACTCATTCCTCTCTACGTTCATCCGCTTTCATTTTCTTTTTCATACTCTTAATTCTTTATCTTTCGTCTTGAGGAATTACGAGTATCATAGTTAATGAATAGTCCCACCCTTACATGCATTGAAAAAAAAAAAGGTTATGATAGGTGGGCAGCTTATAGCTGGGGACAGATTTAAGGAATCGAGATCAATGGAAGCAACTGCAATCCCCTAAATTGAACTCTTCTTCTGGCTGTCCAAATATTTACGTATTATTTGGACTTTAATATTTAATCACGAACATGTCGGACGAACTGAATACTCAATACTAATACCGATCTGTTAACATAACACTATCAAAGTTCTATTATAGTTCTAGAAGTCAATGTTCGTCAAGACTCATACAGAAAGACCTAATATAGTCCCTTGCAGTACCACAAAGGCCTAGTATATTATGGATATCTTTGAAAAGTCAAAAAGAGGTCCAAAAAGGAATTTTCCTTATAAAATAATTAGACACCGACTTGTGGTACATATGAAAAGAAAATAGAAATAAATAGATGTGGAATAATTGGATGAAACTGTTTAATTAATTCATTTATTTATAACACATTTCAATTTAATTCATTTAAAATTCGTTAATTTACAATAGTAGATAGTGCATTTTCAATTCTTATTAGTATACTATATCAATTTTACATTTTAAAATTTACAATTCCAATTATGTATTAAAAAATGTGACGGTTTTTATCTCTAAAATTGTAGATATTGAGTGAAATAAGGAAATCCGAGCAGCTAATGAAATATTTTTACTGTTTAAGATAATAGATATTGAGCTAGAAGAAAATAAATAAAATTATTATTTTACGCTTAATTTGAATTATTTTATAAATCATATGCATGTTATAGATTATAATATATAAATTATATTGGGAACAAAAGTGAAAAATAAAAACGACACTAAACTTCTAAAACGTTTACATATAATAATAAAGATAATATAGATAAACTGTATCATTAGGTACCAAAGTGAGTTTTATAGAGTGATAATTGTGATAATATCAAATTATGTCATAGTTTTGAGAAAGTTTTGTGTGTAATAGTGTCACTACGTGATAATATTTACACGGCAACCCCTACCAATAAAAGTAAGTGATTTTTAGGATTTTTCCCCTTTTAGATATTATAAAACATTCCTAAAAATGAGTTAATTTTATTGTCCATAGTTTCACATTGTTGATTCAAAGCGCTATTCATGCTAAGTATCCTACTTAGTTAATTATATAAGACTAGGAAACTATTCTAACACATTTGCGAGTATTTAAGATTAATGCAGGAACTCGTTCCCCAAACATTACAAAATGGATTCAAATTCTCTATTCCAAAGAAAAAGAATCAAGAAAATAACAGCAAAAGTCTTATATGTTTACGGAATCTTGTAATTGGGTTCTAAATATAGAAATATCAAGTCCTATTTGTTACTTGTTGTTACAACATCAGTTCTTCCCGTTAACTACTATTAAACAGGAGCTAATGTGATACATTTTGATATGATGTGTCAATTTTTCATGCTAACGTAGATATTTTAGTTTCACGTGGACAAAGGATTTGAAAATGTTGATTTTTATTTTCAAAATCGATACAATTACTTTTTTTTACCCTTCACAATATATTAAAATTTCAAAATTATTACCTTGAAATTAAAAAAGAAATATTTTGAACCCATGTACACATGGGATTAAAATATATATGCTAACATAAAAATTGACATATCATATTAAAATGCGCCACATGAGCTCATATTTAATGATAGGTGATGAGAATGACTTAATGTTATAACAGCAAGTAACAAATAGGACTTGATATTTCATTTTAAAATATTTAGGACTCGCCTGTAAGATTTGAAAAATATAGGGGAATCCAGCCGTCATTTTCTCAAAAAGAATCAGGGTGGAATTGAAATTTATTAGCCATTCCTTTTCCAGTTCTGACTATCAGTCTCTTAGATTCCTCCCCGCCTTCTGCATCCAATGAAAATGTTATCGAAACGGACGACTAGAACGGCAGTGGAAGTAATGATTTGCATTCGATAAAATCTCCTTTAATCAATTGTAGCCATAGAAACTGCTTTTTTTCCATACAGAACGCGCAGACATCGGAGAACCCGTGAAGTTCTATCATTGGGCCAAAATGCCTTCCAGAAGGAAAATACAGACAACACACTGAGATCTCTATTAATTTACGGAATTTATGATACGGAATTGAGGATCGTCCTCACGTTACTCTAAAAATCACCAATTAAATTATAGGAAATAAATAGGGAATATTAGAGTGTTGTTATAAACCACGTTACAAATGTAACGTTTTGATACAAACTTTTTTATTATAATTCTGTCCTATAAAACTTTTTTAAAATGTAATATTTTTGTACAAACCATTAAATTTTCACTAATACTGTTAATTGAACTGATGTGACAATGTGACAATGGTACTGACGTGAAAATTTAGCCGACGTAATACCATAAAATAAATTTAAATTATAAAAATAATAATAAATAAATGAAAATAAGAATTCCAAGATAAAAAATTAATTAAAAAAATAAAAAATTCACGTCAAAACACAAAAAAAAAAGGAATTGAATTGGAAAATTCGGAATGAGACTGAATAGATTTTAAAACATTGATAAATCGATCCGGAATTTTCAAGAACTGATCCCTAAATTTTATCAACACCTAAGACCGTCACAAAATGCACAAAATATATTAGAAACAGAACTTACAAATTTGGAATATGGGTTGGACATATTTTAAAAAGTCAAAAATTGACCCAAATCGACCCGAAATAATTTGGATTTTCAAGAACCTACCACTAGACTCTACCAATACCTAAGACCATCCTAAAATATACAAAACACCTCAAAAACAGAACTGAAATTTTGGATTAGGTGCTGGACGTATTTTAAAAGTTCGATAAATGATCTGAATCGATCCAAAACGATCTAGAATTTTCAAGAGCCCACCCCTCAACTCTACCAAATCCTAAGAGCATCCTACAACACACAAAAATATCAGAAATAAAATTGAAAAATTCATAATAGGGGCTGGGCAGATTTTAGAAAGTGCATAAATGACCCCAAATCTATCCAAAACGATTCGAGATTTTCAAGAACCGACCTGTAAACTCTACTGACATCTAAGACCATCCTAAAACATACAAAAAATCATAAACATAATTGAAAAATTCAAAATAAAGGCTGAACGAATTTTAGAAAGTCAATAAATGACCGCGAATGGATCTGCAACAATCTGAATTTTTCAAGAATCAATCGTAGACTCTACCAACACCTATGACCATCCTAAAATACACAAAATACATCAAAACAAAACAAAACAAAACAAAACAAAAAAATCAGAGAGGGAGTGATGCCGGAAGAGAGTGGATCAGAGAGGGAGAAAAGATCGAGAGAGAGTGCATCGTGGACCGCCATTCTTGGTGACGGTGGTTGATAGGGATTACTATACTCCTTGTAAAATAATGGAGGGTTGGGGAGAAGATGAACAATGCCACAAGCACTGTTCACTCCCATTCTCTCTTTTTTTTTTCTAATTTTTGAAATTTTATTTTAGTTTTTTATTTAAAATGTAAAACATTCAATAATAAAAATAAAATAACATAAAAATATAAATTGAAAATATAAAATTATTTTATTCTGAATTTTTCAACTCTGTTTCTGATGTGTTTTGTGTGTTTTAGGATGGTCCAATGTGTTGGCAGAGTCTAGAGATTGATTCTCGAAAATTCTGGATCGTTTCTGTTCAATTCGAGGTCATTTATTGATTTTCTAAAATCTATCCAATTCCTATTCTAAATTTTTCAGTTTTTTATGATGTGTTTTGTGTGTTTTAGGATGGTCTTAAGTGTTGGTGGAGTTTAGAGGTTGGTTCTTGAAAATTGAGGATCGATTTGGATCTATTCGAGTCATTTATCGACCTTTTTAAATCAGTCCAACACATGTTCCAAATTTTTCAGTTCTGTTTCCAATGTGTTTTGCGTGTTTTAGGAAGGTATTAGGTGTTGGTAGAGTTTAGGGGTCGTTTCTTGAAAATTTCGGATCATTTCAGATTGATTTGGGTCATTTTTTAACATTTTAAAATCCATCCAATCTATATTCCAAATTTTTCAGTTATGTTTCTGATGTGTTTTGTGAGTTTTAGGATTGTCCTAGGTGTCGGTAAAGTTTAGGGGTCGGTTCTTGAAATTTTCAAATTTTTTCAGATTGATTTATGATATTTTATAGATTTTTTAAAATTTATCTAGTCCTATTCTGATATGAATTTTCTAGGTCAGTTCCTTTTTTCTGTGTTTTAAAGTCGATTTTTTTACTTTTATTTTAAAATTAATTTTTATCTTGGAATTCTTGTTTTTATTTATTTTTTTATAATTTAAGTTTATTTTATGGTGGCACGTTAGCTAGTTTTCACATCAGCACCACTGAGCATCCACATAACATTGCCACATCAGTCTAATTAATGGTGTTAATGAAAATTTAATGGATTATACTAAAATATTACATTTTGAAAACGTTTTGTAGAACGGAATTACAAAAAAAAAGGTTTTGAAACCAAAGCATTACATTGACAAAAGGTTTCGTACCAACTATGCAATTTTCTTGAAATAAATATATTGCTATTAATCACTTAAATAGTTAATATAATAATTATCAATTAGAACAATTCTGTTGAAAGATATAATTTCATGTTAGAAAATTGATAAAAAAAAAAATCTTGACAGTATAAGAGAATTGGGTACCGTCCTTAACTTAACCTTTTAGTTCTTCTAAGTTTGGTAGAATTTTGACATAATATTAAAATAGATTATGGTGTGGGCCGCACCTTACCAGCTAAATATAAAACTTGTGGTCATCATCCCCAGCTTGGCAGAGAAATGCAAGCTGGAGAGTAAATCAGGTACAAAAGAGAAAATCTAATTTATGAATACTTGTCCCCCTTATCTAGCACAGATGAAAAAATCCGATTGGTGGAACGTTCCTAAGGGCAGACATCCAAAAGCAACTGATAAGTTTGAACCACATGCAACATGAGTGGACGATGCTTGAGAGATATAATATCTATCATCTATCTATATATATATATATATATATATATATATTACTTTAAAGGTTAAAGGAGAAGTGGGATAGTTTTGGTATCTTTTTTCTATTTTCAAAACTATCATTCATCCCAATTTAGTTATATAATAGTTTTAAAAGGGATGTCGAATAGGAGAGCACTCATCTTGGGGTGGGCTTACCACTTAGATGCTTATTGTCATTTTAATTATTTCAAAGTAGTTACTTCACAATTGTTCTTTTTTTCTCCACAATAATTTTCACTTTGAAATTGTATATGAATCTCTCAATAGCCATAATTATTTGAACTATTCATTGACATAATGTCATTCAACAAACGTATTTTTGTATATTTTATCATTTGATGAGTTTTGATTCATGGAAATTGGGTAGCTGGTTGATTTATTTTATTCGCACATAATAATATTTTTACCTTTTTCAATTCTTTTTAATGATCTTTAATGTGCATAGCACAGGTCATGCTAATATCACTTTAAGCAAATCCAAAATAGTTTTGGTCTCATTTTCAAGTTCTAAAAATACCCTCAATGAAATTTAGTTTATAATTGGTCAAATTTAATTTAGAATAAAATAATAGAAGATATGAAAATAATTTTTTTACCATTTTCATAATTTTGGTATCTTTATCGATTTTATTAATCTTTAACACCATGTTAACTGTTTTCACGATTTTTTTAATTGTTTTGCACAATTCTCAACCACACAGTCCCTTTTTACTCTTTTAAAATTCTCCAACTCCTTACGATGTCCATAACTTTCACAAAAAAAATATACTTTATTCACCATAAGCACTCCCAATTCCCTGATTCTACTTCATTTTTATTTGATTTTAACTACATATTTTTTATTTACTCTAACCTAAAATTCTATTTCTTTTATCAACTCTGTACTTTTTTGTCACCATAAATTTTTATAATGGAATGTATAATTGACAATTTCACCCTCTAATCTCATTATAAGCAAAATAGAAGTTTAATAAATTTTATTTTCGTTTAGCCAACACACCAATATAAGGTAAAACCATCAAAGATTTTCTATGTTAAGGCAGTCCACACGTGTATCCTAAAATTCATTCCTTCTATATGTTCATAGGTTTCCCTTTTTCCCTTTGCATATTGTTAAGTTTGTTAATCAATGGAAATAGACATGTTCGGAGGAATTATGAGTTAATTAGCAGGCAAAAACTAATTAAATCGAGGATAAGAGGATAACTTCGGGATTGGCCTTTTGGTGAGAGGAGTGATTTGAATTATTTTGGATTAATTATGTGATGAGGTATGGGAAACTTTTCATGATCCAGCTAATTTATACACGAACTATATTTCAACTCGTATTATGCACAAATTTGTTATTTAATAAAATTGATATAAAGAAATGAATATATAATAGAGATTAAATAAACTTTTAATTGTGGTTAATTTTGAATATTTTATGAATTAAACATGAAACATAAGTAATAAATTTACACAAAGTTAATTGATAATGAAAAAGGTGGAAAGAAAATATGAGAAGAATGGATGGAGAAGAATGGATGTAAAATAATAGGCGAGACAGAAAGTGAGAGTAGATAATAATTAGGTAAATACACTACCACACCCTTAAATTTTTTAAATCTAATAGTTGCTAAAAATTAATCTTTATTTGTCAAAGGGCAATTTAGGAAGATGAAAAAAAATTCAAAGCGAAGACCTAAAAGCCATACAGTAATAGATGGAAAAAAAAAATTAATCTAGGGCAGGTGGGCAACTTTTAGCGCTCCAAATGTTTATAACTACAAGATTAGTGTCCATCGCTTACACATCAGTATAGCAAATAACTCGAATTTGATGCTGTATGGAATGAAATCCCGTACAAATGAAAGAATTATATCGATAGTCATAAAAATTTGTCATTTCTCCTAAATCGATTTCTAAGTATTAAAGTGACTTTTTCAGTCCTAAATATTTGCTCCGTTAGATATGTGAAATTCATTTCGTTATTCACTATTAGAATGCTGCTGACATGTCACTAACGCTGCTAATTCTTTTAATTTTTTGTTAGTTTGTTGACATGGCGCATGAGCTAACATTTTTTATATTAAATATATGACATGGCACAAGTAAAAATACATTTTATGGGATCCAAAATAAATTTTAAGTGATTTTCAAGATTTAGAAAAATTAACACGATAAATTCATATCCCGATCCGACTACCCAGCCAGATCAAAATCGATCTAATTGATTTAAAAATAAAATAAATATCGTTGTCCCAACTCAAAAAATCATTGTTCATGCCAGTTGAATCGCATAAGAAGATCTTGCTAAAATAAATTAGGTTAAAAATGTCAATTTAATTTTATTAACTCTACGTCAACTAAATTAACAGAAAAAATGATAATTTAACGCCGTCAGTGCAATAACATATAACGAAATGAACTTAACATGTATATCAGAAAAAATATTTAGGGCTAGAAAGACCATTTTAAAACTTATGGATCTGACTTAGGAAAAATGATAAATTTTTAGGATTACCGCTACAATTCTCCCCGTGCAAATATATGAGAAAGTCATGTATGTCACAAGGAAATTACGTCAATGAGTAAATATTCAATATATAGTATACAATAAATTCGCCATATAAAAATCTTTTAGATCTTGACACTTATAAAGCTGTCATAGTTTTCGAGAGTTAACTTTACTCGCGTTAAGATCTGAACAACGATTTATACAACAAACTCGTTTGTATTACACACTAAATATTTATTTCATGTCAACAGTATTTACTAGTGTCGTAAGTTAATAGCAATGCATTTATTAAATTCAAAATGAATTCCGCTGCAGAAACGTTCCAATATAATTAATTTTCGTAAGGATATTAAATACTTACATGGAAACTGTTTGCTTGAGAAAAGGTAACCATGGACGCTTGAAAACTGTATCATACAACTCTTACTGTTTGTTGACCATAATTCAGGAACGCAGTCATCATAGGGAACATATTGCAAAGATCTACAAATAATTTTTTGTTTTTTTTCTGTCTTGTTTGAGAGAAGTGGTAAGTACAGAAAATCGTGCTCCTTTTGACTCTTGAGAGAATTTAAGTGGCAAAATGGCAGGATACAAAATTCAATTCCAAATAAAACCCTATGCACCTAAACAAAACCCTAAAATCTCGACATCAATTAGTAAAAAGGATGTCGAGAACTATAAAATACAAGGTTCTTAGGGTTTTTAGTTTTTAGGATTTTTTAGAATTTTTATTTAAGAATTTAATTTTATCGTTTGTCCACTAAATTCTCTATCATTAATAGCTGATATAACTAATTTCTAATATCCGATACCACTACTAAACAATGTTGATGTAGCGTCATGTGAGATGCAAGACTTTCTCCCAAATATTTAAATATTTCATTTAAAAAATTGTTATACGCGTCAAGGGCATCTCTTTTAGCAATCCCAATGTTTAAAACTAGGAGATGGGATTCGCAAATTCCGGCATAGCTAACAAACAACAAACCCTAATACAGCGCAGAAAGAAATCCGGGCCAAACATTCAGCTTGTTCGTGTAGCATGGCTGTAGTTCTCTAGGAATGATGGAATTATTTATTTAATGTCGGAAAAGACTTGATATTGTAAAGACGGTAACATGTAGGACTTGATTTATTATTTTAAATTATTTAAAATATGATTGCAAGAATTAATAAACATATAAGACTTTTAGTGATTTTTTTCTCAATTTAAATATTTGGTCTTCGCACATAGATCACTGACTTCAATCATTTTCAACTTTGGGAATTCTTCGCCGTTGCTGAACTCTGAGCAACCCTGGGCTCGGTGGTCTCTGAGTTTTGGTTTTCATTGTGTTTCTCATTTGGGGGCATATTCTTCGAACTGGTCGTTGAACTAGTTTGACAAGGAGCGGACGATCGAACCGGTTCATCTAGGAATCAGCCTACCACCCACCCAGTCCAGTTCCTCATTTGAACCCGTTTAAAACCATATGAACCGACCGGTCTACTTCAAAACCCATCGAACACATTTAAATCGCTGATCAATTTTAAATAAGAAATAAAGAATGCAATACAATCAGAAGAAGAGGCGGAGAGGAGATGGGGACCGACATCGCGGACTTCAACAGTGACCTTGTATGATGGTGGTAGTCGGCCTAGGGTCCCTCCTCAAATATACCCCTCTATTAGACTCGCCACTATCAAGTTCTTCCTTCTAACGAGGTGGCATTAAGGGCAATGAGACTGTTCTTTTAGAGTTTGATTGAGGAAGGGAGAGAATGCGATGATTTTCTCATCCAATATATTAAATGTATATATTTTTCAATATTTTTATAAAAATATTATTTATAATTTTTGTTTGCATTAAACCTAGATATGTAATATATAGTTGTATTTGATGAGAGGACGAATATGAGTTGGGGTTAGGATCGTCTTGACTGGACCCTCAAAATGCCCTTAGGGTAACCTTATGACTCTCCTGAAGTTCCCACCGGTTGACAACTTGCTTGTGGACCAAGCCCCTAGACCTGAAACACACAAGAAAGCTAACTCGGAGGTGGCGGTCCGATTTGGCCCTCCGATACTTAAGTCAGTGACACATCTAAATAATAGCACCAAGCAAAAAAGTGGCAAAGTATGAAGTTATTTGAAAAAGAAGCACCATAAGTCGGAGGTTAACCTCTATTTATAAGGGAATGAGAGAAATAATCGAGAGCAATTGGCCAATAAGAATGCCACATATCACGTAATCATAATAATGAAGATTATTCTTGAAAATAGTTAATTAACAGTGTAAGAACTATTTTACCCCTGCAATTATCTCATTCTTATCATATTGAAATTGAAGATGGATTGTGTATTATATGATATTATAATTAATTTAATTTTTTAATATTATTTATGTTACGGTTTTACCTTGGCTTTCCTTTCTTGGAGCATGAAGTGTTGTTTATTTATACTTCAAAATAACAAGAGCAATAGTTAAAAGGTCCGTTTTTCTCAAATCAATTACTTAAAAGTGATTACTTTGATGAAATTTAAAATTAAACATGCAGAGGAGAGTGATGAAACTTCCTGGTCACCACGATTATCTTTTCTTGATATCTCTATCACCTTTTTTATATTATTAAAAATTTCTTTATAATATCACGATCTTGTGAATCATCTGTGATGAGCCCAAACGGAGCCATAGCTTTTCCTTTGAGTTTTGGTGCCAAATGTTGCAGTTTGGAATCTATGCTACAAATGTAGGGTAGTTTTGAGAAAAAGACACTTTTGGTCCTCAACTTTTTATATTTTTGTTATTTTGGTCTAAACCTTTATTTTGTCATTCGCATCATAAACCTTTTATGTTTTTACCATTTTGGTTCTACTGTTTTTTTTCCATCCAAAAAAAACATATTTCATCAAAAAAATATTTTTCAATAAAAATATTTTTCAAAAAAGTATATTTTGTCCATGATTAAAGAAATATTTGTTCTAGCAAGTGCTACTTTTATAATTAGGACACATTTTTCTTTGAATGAGTCGCGATTTTATAACGATAATAACTATTAATCAATTTTGAGTATGGTATATGTCTTAATTTTGAGGGAGATATGACCATCAGTAAAACCTACTGATATTTTCATTTTCATTTATTTTTTCCCTTTTTTAAAAAAAATTTTTTTTGATCAAAAATAATTTTTAAGTAAAATATTCTTTTTTAGATAGAATATACTTTTTTGAGTGGAAAAAGTAGTTGAAAGACCAAAATGATAAAAACTCAAAAGACTGAGGATGAGAATGACAAAAAATAAAGATTTAAAATGAAAATGATAAAAATACTAAAAATTGAGGACTAAAAATGTCATGTACTGGTTAGTTTTTCTCCCCGCTTTTAACCGTCATAGCCTCAATCTCAACTGTTCTCGCTCTGTTTGGAATTCAAAATCCCAACGCCTTCCTAGGGTACGGGCTTGTTCCCCTCTTCTCCTGGGGCCTTCCTCATGGGCCTAGATTTTGAGCCCTTGGCCCGTGACCCAATAATTTATCAAAAACATGGTTGAACCCACTGAATTCCAGTTGAACCTATGAACTTGCAAACCTATACCTTCACAGTATTGTATTATTGAATTATTTCTATTTCTTACAAATTTATGAGCCTCTTATTAAAAAAAAAAAAAGTTAACTGTAAATCAGCACGCTTAAATTCAAAGTAGCAAAGATGGTAACCGGGTTCCCACCACTAGCGTAGTGGGTGGAATGCTTTGGATCATTACCACCCCGTAATTTGAGGGACGTCATATTTACATATAATACGCACGAAAAGAATTCCCAGTTAACGGTATGTAAGCAAGCTTAAGATATCTGAGAGTGAATAAGTTTGTCCATATGATCAGGCGTACATTTTAGCAATTCTAACAGTTACCATCCAAAACCTAAACAGCCAGGGATGGATTTAAGGGAGTTAAGAGCGATCGTACCATGAACTCGAAGAACCTGTAAACTATTTTCCTATATTTTGACTGTTTTGTCTTTTTTTTAAGTCAAATTACCATATTTTATCCCGTGAATTCGTCTCCCTTGAGTTTCGTCCCCTTAAATTGGTCTTCTTCTAATTTCGCTATTTCTTAATATGCCCCTTCAACATTAATGTAAAAAGAAACTCGAACCTAAGATCTCTCGTGAAGAAACTCAGGCACAGCATAGTATGACCATGTTTTACCCAATACCGGCATGGACGCCTGACAAGGCAAAGATGGGATGGTTTATTTGTAGTTGCGAAATAGGATTCTTTACATGTTTACTGTCAGCAGATAGATAGCATAATGACCATGCAACATGGCAAAATGAATCAAATTAAACCCCCTTCGGCCAAAATCTATCTTATATATTAAAGTGGATTGGTTCGATCTCTTGTGGACATGTGTCCCTCCTCTTTATATTATATATAGTGTTTTTGCAAAAAAAACAAAATCAAAATATGTTCTTACTAACTAGCTTACTACTTTAATTTTCATATTCTGCATACGGGTTCGACCTCCATAGATAGTAATTTTATTTTTATTTTTTTCACCTTCTCTTCCTCGGTATTAATTAAACCCTAAACTCGGCTTGCCAAACAAAGCCTAATTCATGTTGACTTTTCGTTTTATCACGATGGAAAAGGACCTGCGAAAGTCGTGAGCCCTTGAAGTAGGAGAAAATATTCAGTGAAGCGGTTATACCATGTAAATAATTTTAACGTAGTATTTTTGTTTAATCAAAATTTGATATGTGATTAACAATTATACAATTGTGGTTATTAAATCCTGAAAAATCTTTAAAAATATATAAAAAAAATCTAAATAAATAGTGAATCATAATTAAAAAATATATGTGATAAAAAAATACTAATAAATCTAATAAATAGTAAACCATAATTAGATAAATATATAAATAATAAATTCTAATTAGACGAATATATTACGTTAGTATCGCTTGCGTTATATCACTCGTACACTAAAAACTCTCCCCTTGATGTAGGGTTACAACTGGCCACAGTGGGGTTGTTTCTAGAAGCATCAAACATTTTCTGAAACGGAAAAAACAAAAAAGGAGGTTCGATATGATAAATTGCAGCGAAATTAATGCCCGAAGAAAAAGTTGAGGCGGCACTTTTTCTTTTCTGGTATGCATGTCTATCAAAGAAAGAAATCTAAAACCAACCAAATAAAGAAATAAAATCCTACTTTAGTTATTTGTAGCAATCCGAGATCCCCTCCCTCCAAGTATAATCTTGATTTAAATACGAAAAATTTATGATTCGGTAAATTTTAATTGTTAGAGTCCATTTGTAATGACACGATGAAAAAGAAATGGAAATTGTCACCTCATTTTCGATTCCATTTATCTAGTTTAGTCGTGTAAAAGAAAACGAGATACGTTAAATTTTATGTAAAGTGTGGGAAGAAAGGAGAGAGGTTAAAATATGGTGTCCAAAAATCGAAATTGTCACTTCATTTTCAATTCCTTTTTTTTTTTTATCGAAGTTGGCATCTAAAATAACCTAATATAATCTTTCCTTAACAAAATCAAATCAAATCTAAGCTCATGCCCTCAAAATGACTCTACAGTATCATAAAATGCTCATCATGAGTGTTGATCATAAAGTAGTGACTAGGATCCTGTGCTTGATTTCCAATGGATGGTTCAAATTCAGTTGGATCAACACCCATTGTATATTCCGCTAGAAAAATGACACCAGTACTTTATATCTCACTTGTGAAGCGGTCAACACTCATTTATATATCAAAGGAAAGCGATCAACACACATCAAAAGCTATTATATATCATGCTAATGTAACGATCAATAATCATTTATATCATATTGGTGTAGTGTCAAATAGCCTTTTACTTCCTGCTAGCATAGTGGTTTTTGCATATTTTCAAATGACTTGAACTTCTAGAATCATAAAACCACCTCTGATAGCAATAATGAACAACAAACTCATCAAGATCAACTTATTCTAATACCATGAAAAATTTTACGTGGTTTTGACAACAGGATAGAGATTCATGTAAACGGAGGAGGATGGAGAGGAGGATAAAACGTGATTGTGATGGTCCGAAGATCGAGCTCATGGAAGCAACAAATATTTCTTTATTGAATAGCTCGAGTATCATACTAGCCAATCTAACTACTTAGAGTTTAGTGATGAGAAGAAATAAGGAAGAATAAAATCTGATTATTTATATAAAATATAATGAAATGTCTAGATAATCATATTTATTTAATTTTCAAAATACTTTTTCCATAAGGACCAAAATCAAATATTTACCAGGCGGCCACTTAACCGGGATGGATATTCACCTAATTTTTAAGATATGCCGGGGGGGAAAAAGCAAAAAGTTTAGCTTTGTCATGATCCGGGTAGGGAAAGGGAAATCTGTTTTTCTTTTCTCCATTGAAGTCACGAATTGTAATTTGTTCTTTTTAGTCTTTTTTTCTTTCGAGTCAATCAATCACGAGCAAAAAAAAAGAGGAAAAAGAAAGAAAGAAAAAAGCCAACGAGAGTATGTAGCGAAGTCCGTGTGCCCATATATATCGCATTGCTGTTGAAAAGAGCTCATCTTCTGGTAGCGTTTCTTTCTCTCCTACTCCATCCCTCTCCCTCTCCACCAAACTTTTGCTTCGTCATTCCACATTCTTGGTATGTCTTCCTCCTCTCTCTCTCTTCTGTTACTTCTAGGGTTTCCGCGATCTCATGAAAAACGGAGATCACCCGTCCTGTGTATCTGTCGGAATTTCGGATGATGTCCCTCTTAAACTTAATAAAAGAATGCCACGGGGAGATATCCGGCCAGAATGTGTAGGACTGGAGTGAGGCTGCTCGCATCCGTGAATCTCTGATTATTGATGATATTCATGAGCTCCTGCAGTTCAGTTCAAGTTTTGAAATTTAAAAGAACGATTGTTCTTCGGGTTTGATTGATATATATTTTAATTATTTTTCAAAAAACGACGACAAAAGATAATTTTTTATGAGATTTTTATCTGTGGCAGTGCTGAAATCTTGCATTGATTTCAATTTACTTTAAGGTTCTGACTTTTCCTCCACGTATACGTTCAGTTTGTTACGGCAGATAGATATTCAGTTTTCTTGTTTATATTTAACACCTTCTTCTTCCACTCTTGGAAAAACCATAGGAGAGGAAGAAGAGAAGGCCCGTTCCGTCTAAGGGGTTTTTCCTTAATTTTCCGAGCTATGAGAGGTGATCATCGAAATGGCGGATCACCGACAGCAGTGGAAAAATCCCGGCATGAAAATGATGGCAAGAAGGACGGTGAGAAGGAGACGAGGACCAGGGCCAAAGAACAGGCCCAGAACAAAGTGTCATTCTTCAAGCTCTTCTCCTTTGCAGACCGCCTCGACATGGCTCTGATGGTGGTGGGGACGGCCGCCGCCATGGCCAATGGGCTGTCCCAGCCGATCTCGACGCTCATCTTTGGCAAGATCATCAACTCTTTCGGCTCCTCGGACCAGTCCCACGTCCTCAAAGATGTCTCCAAGGTAGATAATTAATCAATTCAATCATGCAATCAATTAGTCCAGATGCAAAATCCATTCATTGATACAACCCATTAACGGCTTGAAAATCTATTTTCTGATGATCGACCGTTGCGTACACCAAAGGAATGTTACATTTCATGGTCCCACCACGACATCTCCAGGCTTCAGTCAATTCATTTCGGTTTCATCCTTTATTTTATTGATTAACTTGCAAAAATTCGGGCTGATTGCTAATTTAAGATTGAGGTTTGAGAGATGAGATTTAGGCGTATCAACAAAATCCTGCATCGACCAATTGACAAAATCCCGGCAAGGAAATTCAGTTTTGGGTTTTTTACATGAACCTCGGAATAATTTATCCTGGAAGGCATGACCGGTTGTCAATCGGAAGCGTACTGAGCAATCGGGTAGGGGTGATTGATCAAATCAACACCGAAGGTTCCAATAGATTTTGTCTCTCTTGTGTTTTACTTCACTCAATTTGTCTGTGGTGGGTCGGGGATGGGTCCCTCCCATTGCCTCCCACGCTAATAAAGCCAACAGTTCCCACAAATTCACCTTCCATATATGGCCGACAAAAGGCTCGATTTGGAAGCTTACTGAATCATCCCTTTCAAGAATTACGGGGTCGGACGCACTTGCCTGTGCTTTCTGTTTCATTCTTGTCAAGTGGATGGCAAGTTTATGGCATTACTATGGGCTCACATTAAACGAGCAAATTCAACTTTCAGAACATACTTTTTCACTGCACTCGATTAAATCCTCATAATACTTTTCCGTATCAAAGTAAGAGAATTTTAAAAGATCACCTTTACCATAAGTGAGGTTAAATTTTATATCTTAATTTTTATTTTGGATGAACTGCAGATAGCGCTGATGTTCGTGTATTTGGCTGTGTATGCTGCTGTTGCCTCATTTCTACGTAAGTTTGGAAAAGTTCTCATCTCCTCCTTAATTACTCTCTCTTTTCTGCCTAACCTCTTGCAAATGCCGACCTAGCTAGTCAATGCAAGTTCATGGCTAGACCAGGTATTGAGCTGCACAAATTAGCTACTGTACCCATGGATGCCTCATGTCATGTTTTTTCTCGAATGCGACTTCTTCCACCGTGGCAGAATGGTCAGTCGACGATGGTTGACATGTTAAATGAAAGCTGATTATGGTTTGATGAACTTGTAGAACAATCTGGTGGTCATAATGGAAGAATATATGGTCTTAGACTCATTGATCAACGTTCCTTAGCTATTTTTCAGCTAAGTTCATATTTTATCATGCCTGATGACACGATATGCTATGACTTCAGAGGTATCTTGCTGGATGGTTACCGGGGAGAGGCAAGCCGCTCGTATCCGGGGCCTGTACCTGAAGACTATACTGAGACAAGACATTTCCTTCTTCGACACCGAGACGTCGACAGGAGAGGTCATAGGGAGGATGTCGGGCGATACCATTCTCATTCAAGATGCAATGGGAGAGAAGGTGTTTGTCTTTTTATCGCATTCCCTGAGAATTTTTCGTGAAAAATCAGGTTTTGATTCGAAGCATACACTTGAAAAAGAAAATTACATGGTTTGATCGACAGGTCGGGAAGTTCATACAGCTCATGTCTACTTTCTTTGGAGGGTTTGCGATTGCTTTCATAAGAGGGTGGCTCCTAGCCCTCGTCTTGCTCTCCTGTATTCCCTTGATAGTCGTTGCCGGTGGAACCATGGCACTGGTCATGTCCAAGATGTCCAGCCTCAGTCAGGCTGCCTATGCAGAGGCTGGGAACATCGTCGAACAAACTGTTGGAGCCATTAGAACGGTAAGATCCATTGAGTCTCGTCGACTTTGACAAATTAACTACCCTTTCCTTTCTGTTATCGAATACGTGTGCACAAATTTCAGGTTGCTTCCTTCACCGGGGAGAAGAAGGCAATTGAGAAGTACAGCGAGAAGTTGAAGATTGCCTGCAGGGCCACGGTGAAACAAGGGATGGTCTCAGGGCTGGGGCTTGGGACGATGGTGTTGATTGTCTTCTCCTCCTATGGCCTTGCTGTTTGGTACGGCTCGCAATTGATCATCGAGAAGGGCTACAATGGTGGGCAGGTCATCAATGTTATCATGGCCATCATGACCGGTGGAATGTACGTTATTAGTTCAGTTTCACATTAATTCCAATCCCTTGTTGTCTAGGAGCATATCCCTGTATTTGCTTCCTGGAGAACTCTTGGGTGAATTGAGCACTTCACGTCAATAATGGACTCCTAGGAGGAAAGTGACGGTACTTTATCAAATCATAGAATTTCTCAAGTTGTTATATGTTCTTACAAGATTGCTTTGTTCCTCTAACTCAGGTCTCTGGGCCAGACATCTCCATCTCTTAATGCCTTTGCTTCGGGGCAGGCCGCGGCTTATAAGATGTTTGAGACAATCAAGAGGAAACCCAAGATTGATGCTACCGACACCTCCGGAATCATGTTAGAGGACATCAAGGGTGACATCAAACTGAGGGATGTTTACTTCCGGTACCCTGCGAGGCCCGAAGTGCAGATATTCTCGGGATTCTCATTGTACGTGTCAAGTGGGACCACCACAGCATTGGTGGGACAGAGCGGGAGTGGGAAGTCAACTGTGATAAGCCTCCTCGAGAGGTTCTACGATCCCGACTCGGGCGAAGTGCTCATAGATGGTGTTAACCTGAAGAAGCTTCAGCTCAAGTGGCTTAGGCAGAAGATAGGACTAGTAAGTCAAGAGCCTATTCTGTTCTTGACAACCATAAGGGAGAACATTGCATATGGGAAGGAAAATGCAACTGATGCCGATATTAGGACTGCTATTGAGCTCTCCAATGCTGCGAAATTTATCGATAAGCTGCCAAAGGTGATCCACCAATTCACTGGCCAAAAGCATGGACAAGTTGATGATCTCAGAGTACAATGCTAAGGTCGGGGTTACTGACCTTGATTTATTTTTCTGTCCAGGGGCTTGACACAATGGTTGGGGAGCACGGGACCCAGCTATCGGGAGGACAGAAGCAGAGGATCGCCATTGCAAGGGCGATCCTGAAGAACCCGAGAATTCTCCTCCTTGACGAGGCCACGAGCGCACTCGATGCGGAGTCTGAGCGCATTGTCCAGGCTGCCTTGGACAACATCATGGCGAACAGAACCACAGTTGTGGTCGCGCACCGCCTCACGACCATCCGGAATGCTGATACTATTGCGGTCGTGCACCAGGGCAAAATCGTCGAGCAAGGTGATACAACCCTATCCTTTCAATAATCTAAGATTCTTCAATCTGTTGACTTGTGATCAGTCAAATAACTCAATGAGTGTACCGAAGTGTGATAGTCACCAGGTGCTATCACCTACATAAGCTTCGAATCTAAGGGCTTGATAAAGAAAATTTTGCAATCTGCTAAAGCACAGTACTTGTCGAATGCCATTCAGGAACGCATGACGAGTTGATCAGAGATCCTGAGGGAGCATACTCACAGCTTGTCCGACTTCAAGAAGGATCGAAAGAAGTGGAAGAAAGTGCAGGCTTGGAACCTGATAAGCTAGAACCGAACTCTGACTTAGACAAGGGCCTCTCCCAGTCCATTAGCAGGAGAAATTCAGTGAGGAGATCCATTAGCAGAGGCTCATCGGGAAGCCGCCGGTCATTCACCCTAAGCTTTGGCGTCCCCGGGCCCATCAACATCCAAGAGACAAAGGAGCCATCTGAGCAAAATGAAGAAAGGACAACTGAGCAAGACATTCAAAGGCGGAAGAAAGTCTCAATCTGGCGGCTTGCCCGGCTGAACCAGCCCGAGATTGGAGTCTTGATTCTTGGCACAGTGGCTGCAGGTGTCCATGGGGTTATCTTCCCAATTTTCGGGCTTCTGTTGTCCTCAGCAATCAAAATGTTCTATGAACCGCCACATAAGCTGAGGAAGGACTCTAAGTTCTGGGCTATCATCTACACCGTGATGGGGTTGGTCACTCTTGTGGCCATTCCAGTTCAAAACTTCTTCTTTGGGATTGCAGGCGGGAAATTGATAGAGAGGATCCGGGACATGACATTTCAGAAGGTTGTGCACCAAGAGATCAGCTGGTTCGATGACCCTGCGAATTCGAGGTCCAATATCGTCAAGTATCTGCTTCGTTTTTCATTGTTACACTTGCACAAGTCCTGAAGTTCCATGTTTGTTTCCTTTTCTTTTTCTCCCTGTTCCTCAGTGGCGCCATTGGTGCAAGATTGTTTACAGATGCATCGACAATGCGCAGCCTAGTCGGCGATGCCCTGGCCCTGATTGTCCAAAACATAGCCACGATTACAGCGGGTCTCCTCATTGCATTCACCGCCAACTGGAAGTTGGCTTTGATAGTGCTAGCAATTTCCCCTTTCCTATTTGTACAAGGCTACGTTCAGGCGAAATTCCTCAAGGGATTCAGTGGAGATGCCAAGGTATGCTTCTCGGTTCTCTCCAGGGTATCCATGGTAGAAATGCAGTCAAACTGAGTATTGACTGGGTAGAGCTTGAAACTCGATGTGTAGTAACACACAACACACACACTAGCTCAAATTTGTTTTCTGCTACGACCAAAAAAGTTAGCAAGCTCAACCTGGGGTGAAGACATAGACTTGAGAATAAACTGATATCTGCTTTGAGAATAAACTGACATCATTATAAACACATCGGCTCTGTTTATATCTGGCTTATTGTAGGCAAAGTATGAAGAGGCAAGTCAGGTGGCAAATGATGCAGTCAGCAGCATAAGAACCGTGGCTTCCTTCTGCGCTGAGAATAAGGTGATGGATCTATACCAGAAGAAATGCGAGACCCCTGAGAAGCACGGGGTAAGACTCGGGCTTGTTAGTGGGACAGGGTACGGCTTCTCCTTTCTAGCCCTATTTTGCGCAAATGCATTCTGCTTCTATATCGGAGCAGTGCTGGTGAAACATGGGCAGGCTACATTTGGAGAGGTCTTCAAGGTAGAACAAGGAAGAATTTTCCAACACCATTCTCTACCCACTCGCGCTCTCATTGGAGTTAGCTCAGCTGATTGCAAATCATATTTTTGCAGGTTTTCTTTGCTCTCACAATTTCAGCAGTAGGGATCTCACAATCAAGTGCAATGGCCCCCGACACCAACAAAGCCAAAGATTCAGCAGTCTCAATCTTCGAAATTCTAGACAGCAAACCCAAGATCGATTCTAGCAAAGATGAGGGCGTCACGCTCGAAAACATCACTGGAAATATCGAGCTTGAACATGTCAGCTTCAAGTACCCCACAAGGCCGGATGTTCAGATATTCAAAGATCTGTGCCTGAACATACCCGCCGGGAAGGTAACAAGGACAGCAAAAAACCTAAGTATAAGCCGCATGTTGAAAGTAGAGAGCCAGCTACATAATAAGCTGAAAATTTTACCTTGCAGACAGTTGCCCTAGTCGGGGAAAGCGGCAGCGGGAAATCAACGGTGATAAGCCTCATAGAAAGGTTCTATGATCCAGACTCCGGGAGGGTGCTGCTGGATCGAGTGGCGGTGCAGAAGTTCAAGGTCAGCTGGCTCAGGCAACAGATGGGATTGGTGAGCCAGGAGCCGATCCTCTTCAACGAGACCATCCGCGCCAACATAGCCTACGGTAAAAAGGGCGACGTCTCCGAGGAGGAGATCGTGGCTGCCGCCAAGTCATCGAACGCCCACAACTTCATATCAGCCCTGCCCCAGGGCTACGACACCGCGGTCGGGGAACGAGGGGTGCAGCTGTCGGGCGGGCAGAAGCAGAGGATCGCAATTGCGAGGGCGATCGTGAAGGACCCGAGGATACTGCTGCTCGACGAGGCCACGAGCGCGCTGGATGCGGAGTCGGAGCGGGTGGTGCAGGATGCGCTGGACCGGGTGATGGTGAACCGGACGACCGTGGTGGTGGCCCACCGGCTCACCACCATCAAGAACGCCGACATCATCGCGGTGGTGAAGAACGGGGTGATTGCCGAGCAGGGAAGGCACGACGTGTTGATGAAGATCACGGACGGGGCTTATGCTTCCCTGGTGGCGCTTCATGCGAGCGCCTCGAGGTAGGAGGAACGTTGACTCCACCAAAAACTACTGAGTTAACTGTACTAGTGAGGGTTTTTGGCTACCCCAAGAACGAGGGGTCTTGTACTAAGCACCTGTTCTTTTAATACCGTAGTGGATTGCATCCATAGATTTTACGGCAGTCATCACTTCATTCCTCGGATTATTTCCTAAAACAAATTCGAAGTCCGAGGTTCGAGGTTCTCTTATGCGGAATTGTTCGGGTGCCCCTTCATTTTCTCTAATTTTTTATTGTACTGTCGTATTTTTTCTATTTAAATTTATCTTATTATTCTTTTATTAAATTTTGCTCTCTTAAACAAAATTTTTTTTGAATCTGTCCGTTCCGGTGGAGCATCAGCTTCATGGAAGAATGATGGATGTCCCATGTGACAGCAGACTGGTTGATGCGTAAAATTATTAATTTTATAATGAGTAAAGTATCTGTTTAATCCCGAAATTTCACCAAATCAACAATTAATTCCATGTAAAGCTTCTATCACCACCTAAACCCAAAACATTCAAGCTGCGGTCACTAGTACAATCATGTTGTTATCTGGAGTTGTAAAATAAGATAAAATTCATTAAAAAAAGGACAATTTCAAAATGAAATGGAGTTCTAACATTTTAAAGTGAAATCATAAAAATAAAAAATAAGCTGGAAATTAGATAAATAAGAATACAAAAATAAAAGTAAAATGATATTAAAATTTTTAAATAAAAATGACGTCATTTCTTGTAATAGCATCTTTTACATTAATATAGTTATATTTATTTTATTGATTACATAGGGTCTTCAACAAAAAAGTTACACAAAACACCTGCCTAACATAGATTATGTGCAAGTTGGCTTCCAGCTCTAGATATCCAAATGAGCTTTGAGACATCAAATAAAGATCTTAACAAGAAATATCAAAAAGGATGCTGATGAATTCTCGATTTGGTTTATGATTTCTATTGACTGTATAGATTACTTTTTTAGCATCACAAAAGATACTAATTTTTTCCAATTCTGACATAGAGAAATCTCATATGCCAATGGTACCACCAATGACTCATCTTGATAGAGGGAGATACCTTTCACTTGTTAAGTCCAGTGAGCCCTCTACCTCTCTTCCATAAAAGCCACTCCTACAACACACATACCTTGTGATGATCAAGCAGCATCCACAAAGATCATGAATGTATTATTGTCCATATTGTATATATTTCTGTTACAAATGATGGTGGTGGTGGTGGTGATGATGAAGAAGAACGATGGGCATTTTAGCATTATCATAATCTGAGATAGATGGATTGCATATTTTCATTTCAGTATGTTCTTAATAACTAAAATGGACCATTTAAATAAAACTAAATAAATCTAGTGCAGTATTAGATAACAAAATTTTATTTTTAAGATTCCACAATTCGTATGACAAGACACTGCTATGTAATGTGAATTGATTACTTTCACGGCTACTTAAAGAAAAGTTTACTGGATCAACAATAATTTTACCAAATCTGTCAAATTATTTGTTGGTGTATTACTCACTCTCTGTTTCAATTCTCTCTAAAAAAAACTTGTACAAATAAACAGTCAATGAGTAGATGAGTTCTAGAAATTGAGGTCGCTTGACACGGGGGACAGTAATTGTCCTCCATGTTTGTCCAAGGAAGACATTCCCTTACAATCCTCCATAAGTGGAGTTTGAATCGATTGTGGAATTTAAATTTCCAAATCTTATTACAAAATGAATTCATTCCTTTACTGAAATGATAGTCTTGGTTGCTTAAATAAAAGGACTTTAGTGTATGAATTCCATTTCATTTGGTAACCAAACGTATTCATCCACCTCATTATTTCGAGGAATATAAATCTTAGCATTGTTTCGAACTGTTTCAAGACTGGTAATAGCCTTAGTACAAGCAAGAACTTTTAACTGAAGTATGAAAGTTTTGTTTTAAAAAATAAAATTAGATTTTGTGTACGTTAATCATAGTTTTAAAATTAGACCGGACATTGAGTCAAATAAAGTTTTACTTCACGAGTTCAATGGATCCAACCAAAGTTCAAATGGGTTGGCCCGCATTTTTAAAAATAATTTTTTAATAATTAAAATTTAAAAATAATTTCTTAATTTTCTATAATAGAAAGGAAAAATACTTTTCTAGGGACACATGTTGACCTGCTAACCAAGTTCTAGGGATGTAAGTAAAAAACCGGAAATTCAAAAATCGAAAAAACCAACTGAATCCGAACTGAAAAAATCGAATTTATGGGTCCTGAAATAAATTTAAGGCGGTTTTTAAGTTGAAAACGACTAGACCTGAAAATTCAGGTCTTGACCCGAAAAACTTGTGGGGTCCAAAACTGACCTAAAAGGTATGCTGAATTTATATTATGTGTAATAAACCATTTTATTATTAGATTTTGACAATACAACAATATATTTTGATTTTTTAAACTTGAATCTTTATTCATATTTACGTTTTTTATCTTCTTAATGCACTAAAATATTTATAATTATTATTTCTCGTTTATTATTATGAATTTTATTTTATTATTTTTACATTTCATTTGTTAGATTAAATATTGGTTTTTGAAACCCATCTGAAAAAATCAACCTAGAAGGTCGGTTTTTATAACCCTTAACGGTTATCAATATAGCTTTTCAATTTGAAAAAGTCAAACTGAAAAAAATCAGGGCCCGATAATTTAAAAAAAACTTGTCCGAATCGCCTATTTACACCCCTACCAAGTATTGATGTTAACCGAGTTGATTTGGACCGGTTCATGGTGGTTTGTGAACTAGTTGGAGAAGCCCATACAGGCCTGTTGAGCTTAACGGCCAGGGACTGTTTCTGGCCACAAGCACAACCCATGGACCGAACCAAAACCAAAGTATAACCAAGCCAATCTCAATTTGGTCTAGGCTGGTCCCGATTTAGTCTGAGCAAGTTTCGATTTGATCAGAGCCAGTTCGGGTCAGGCTAGTTCTTGGTCATGGAACAATTCTTTGACTTTAGGATATTTTTATGTTTTTAATTTTTACTCCATTTATCCTTTAATATAAATTAAAATTCAATATCATCACTTTTGTTTAAAAAATCACCGATAGAGTGAAGGGCTCGTCATTGACCTCTATCGGCCTCTTTATTAATATCTAATTAGGTGCAATATATATAATTAAAAAATATGTGCCATAATGTAAGAATATTCTCATCTTCGCCCTCTTCATCCTCTCGTACATTCAACTATTGATAATGTCTTGAATGCTTTGGTTGGCTAGATTCAAATACCTTAAATACGTGATCATCACCAGTGTGGCCAGAGCCAATCTTGGCAAATAACTGTTGATTTTGGAATGAGTTTTTAGAATATATAGTATTGAAATTTGCTCAAATTCTAATGGATGATTGATTGATGTTTGCAGAATAGTATAAGTGCAAGTAGCATTCACAATCAGCTGCCATCTCATATAAGCCGATCAAACCATGTCTCTTTCCTCAGGAAAAATCTATTAAAAATGCGATATCCTATGATAAACCATTGGTCTATTTCCAATTTCTAAATCTCAAAATAATAAAATTCATTTAATTCAACGAGAGGTTCTCATTTTTCATCTTTCACTCATAGCGGTTATGTAGTGCTTCCTGTTTACCTCTCCAGAGTGATTTTTCTTTATGATCGAATTCTTTAAATTGGCTTTATTTCATCTCTGTATGTACAAGAAATGAAACTCCATTGACTATTTCAGAAATGGATATTTCACCTGTTCTAGTAGTTCTGGTTGGTATTTTCTTTCAACTTTCGGATCTGTGCGTCAATATGTTACTGCACTCCAACTAAGAATCGCTTATGGCCTTTCCTGCTTGCCAGCCAGTTTTTACTAATAATTACCGAAAACGCACTTGAGGTTAGCTTTGCTGTCTTAATGAACAGTCGTGAAATTCCTAGTAGCTCTTACCTTCCAGCCACTGCTCAGTATATCAGGGTTTGAAAGATGTTTACCTTTTCTTTCTTTCACTGATCCATGTTTTGAACAGTTGGATTTCTTTGCATGTCATTCTCTCCAAATGCTGATGTTCTTCTTCAGCATCCTTCTGCTGACGAGGACAAGAGGGCACAGTTAGAAGAGAAGCAAGCAATGCTTCTAAATTAAAAAAATGACGATGGTAGTCTATATATTTGTCACTTCTTACAAGTGAACTAAAATGAAACCTAAAGTCATATTTGTTACTCGCCATCACAACTTTCGATTCTTTCCATCACTTGCCATTAAATAGGAGCTGATGTGATAGATTTTAATATGATGTGTCAATTTTTTTATATTGGCGTGAATACTTTTATTCCTACGTGCACGGTGGGTTTTCAAAATATTTTTTTTTTATTTCCAAAGTGTTAAAATTAATCTTTCACGCTTAATATTCATCAAACTTTTGAATCATGCCACTTATAAACACCTCCTGTCCTCAGCCAATCCACCCTAAGTCTTTAATCACACCATTCCACTTTCCCAGACTCGAACCCAGTTTCAAAAACTTTCGATCAAATTAAATACGAAAATGATTAATGACCTCATCTCTTCCTGAATACATCATCTAGCAATGACCTTGACCTTCAATGTCGGGAACTCATGGATGAAGCTGATGGTTATCTTGATGTCGTCAACATCGCTCCCTTTCCAATGTCAAGCTCCTGCAACGTCGGAGTAGCTACTGCGACTCCTGATCCATCATCGGCCACATCATTGATGCCTAGCTCCCCACTCCATTGTGCTGTCATCAAGCATCAGTTCAAGCAGGACCCACAAATCCAAAGTTGTTTGATATCCATGTATGCTTTCGGCATTGATTCCGTGAAGTAGGTGTTCGACAAACTGTCCGAAAAAGACTCTAAAACCTGAAAGAGGCATCGGAGCTATTCAAAGCTCCATCAATAGCAGAGAGGAGATGGTTGTCTCGAGCGCCTGGCTGCCTGTACCGAGCCATCCAAAAGGTTCATCCTGCAATGGCAGATCTAAAAGGAAAGAAAATTAATTTTAATAATCACGAAAATAAAGAAATTGATTGGAATGCCACGAATTTTGCATCTAAATCCAAAATGGGTTATTTGTCTAAAAAATCATGAACTATTCAAGAATTTTCTAATTTACCACGAACTATTTTTTCCAGAAAATTACGAATTATTCAAGAATTCTCTAATATATCACAAACTATTTTTTAGCTCAAAAAATCATGAACTATGCTCATTTTTCCTAATTTACCATATCCTTAATTTTGTCTGTTAATTGCTGATATGCACAATTAATTTTACTGATTATGCAAGTGGAATCTGACGAGCGTTACACTTGGCATCCATCTCGACATAAAAGATACAAATTATTGTTAAATTCTCTATTTTATACGAGAATAGATGTGCAAACTATTCTTGAATTCTCTATTTTATCACGGGAATGAATGTGTAAATAGATATTTCTTATTTTTATGACCAGATGGATGTCAGGTGTAATGTCATGTTAGATTTTGTTCGATAATCTGTAAAATCAACGGTACATATTAGTAATTAACAATCAAGATTAACCGCATGGTAGATTAAGAAAACGGAGCATAGTTCGTGATTCTCTTGGCTAAAAAAATAGTTCATGATAGATTAGAAAATTCTTGAATAATTCGTAATTTTCTAGACAAAAAAATAGTTTGTAATAAATTAAAAAATTCTTGAATAGTTTATAATTTTTTAAGTGATTCACCCAATCCAAAACCCCTCACTATACAAGAATCGGTCCTGCCTTAGAAATAATGTAATGGTCAGAGCGACAACGGGAGTCAGTCACAGAATGAGCGATGATCTGAAAACTAGGGATTTAAATGTCATGATTTTGAAATTTTGACGAATAGTGTTTGGTAGAAAGTAATTGTATCCCTTTGTAGATAAAAAATTAATATTTTCAAACCCTTTGCCTGTGTGGGATTAAAATAATCCACGTTACCATAAAAAAATTGACACAGTATATTAACTGCAGGTGACGTGAAGTACCGAGTGCTATAATAGCAAGCAACCAATAGAAGTTGTTATTTCATTTTGAAATATTTAGGACTACTTACAAGATTCGATAAACATATGAGACTCTTACTATCATTTTCTAGGAAAATTGCACTGTAGATACAAAACTTTTCATTAATGTAATATTTTGGTACAAAACTTTTTTTGTAATTTCGTAATATAAAACGTTTTCAAAATGTAATATTTTGGTACAAACCGTTAAATTTTCACTAATACCGTTAATTGAGCTGACGTGGTAATGTGATGTGGACGCTGACATGATAATTTAGCTGACGTGACGCTATAAAATAAATTTAAATTATAAAAATAATAATAAATAAATAAAAATAAGAATTTTTCAAATAAAATATAAATTTTAAAATAGAAAATATATTTTAAAACAAAAAATTTGGAATTGATATGAAAAATTCGGAATAGGACTGGGCATGTTTTAAAAAAATTGACAAAACATCTCAAATTGATCTAAAACGTTTTGAAATTTTCAAGGGCTGACTCCTAAACTTTACCAACACCTAAGAACATCCTAAAACGCACAAAACACATCAAAAACAAGATTGAAATTTTTGAAATATGGGCTGGACATATTTTAAAATGTTAAAAAATGACTTAAGTTGATCCGGAATTTTCAAGAACTAACCCTTAAACTCTACCAACATCTAAAACCATCTTAAAATGCTCAAAATACATCATAAAAAAAACTAAAAAATTTGGAATAGGTGTTGGACATATTTTAAAAGATCAATAAATGCCCGAATCGATTCAAAACGACCTGAAATTTTCAAGTACCGACCCCTAGAATCTACCAAAACCTAAGACTATCCTAAAACACACAAAACACATTGAAAAAAAAACTGAAAAAGTCAAAACAGGGGCTTGACAGATTTTAGAAAGTAGATAAATGACTCCAAATCGATCTGAAACAATCCAGATATTTTAACAACCGACCTCTAAACTCTATTAACACCTAACACCCAAACATATTGAAAACAGAACTGAAAAATTCAGAAAACGGGCTGAATAGATTTTAGAAAGTCACACGAATCGATCCGAAACGATCCGCAATTTTCAAGAACCGATCTCTAGACTCTATCAACACCTAAGACCATTCTAAAATACACAAAATATATCAGAAACAGAACAAAAAAATTTGGAATAAAATAATTTTATGCTTTTAATTTATATTTTTATGTTATTTTATTTTTATTATTTTATGTTTTACATTTTAACTAAAAAACTATATTAAAATTTTAAAAATTAGAAAAAAAGAGATAGAGAATGTGAGTGAACAGTGCTTGGGACATTGTTCATCTTCTCCCCAAGCCCCTCATGATTTTACAGGAAGTGAAGTATCCATGCCAACCATTGTTGCCAGAACGATGGTCCATGACCTGCTCTCTCTTTATCTTGTCCCCCTCTCCAATCCACTCTCTCCCGATATCTGTCCCTCTCTAATTTTTTAGTTCTGTTTCTGATGTATTTTGTGTATTTTAGAATGATCTTAGGTGCTAGTATAGTCTAGAAATCGGTTCTTAAAAATTCTGGATCGTTTAGGATTGATTCGATGTCATTCATCGACTTTCGAAAATCCGTCCAATCCCTATTCTGAATTTTTCAGTTCTGTTTATGATGTGTGTTTTTGTGTTTTAGGATGGTATTACGTGTTGGAAGAGTCTAGAGGTCGGTTCTTGAAAATTTCGGATCGTTTCACATCAATTTGGGGTTATTTATAGACTTTCTAAAATTTTTCTAGCCCTTATTCTGAATTTGATTTTCTTGTGTGTTTTAGGATGGTCTTAGGTTTTGGTAGAGTTTCCGGGTTCGGTTCTTGAAAATTGCAGATCGTTTCAGATCGATTCTGGTTGTTTTTTGGCCTTATTCTAAATTTTTAGTTCTGTTTCTAATGTATTTTGAGTGTTTTAAGATTGTCTTAGGTGTTTGTAGAGTTTAGGGGCTGGTCCTTGAAAATTCCGAATCAATTTGGGTATTTTTTGACCTTTTAAAATATGTCCAGCTCATATTTCAAAATTTGCGATTTTGTTTCTGATGTATTTTGTGCTTTTTAGGATGTTCTTAGGTGTTCGTAAAGTTTAGGGGTCAGTTCTCGAAAATTTCATATCGTTTCGGATCAATTTGGGATTTTTTATCTATTTTTTAAAACTTGTCCTATTCTGAATTTTTCAGATCAATTCCTTTTTTGTGTTTTAAAATGAATTTTTTATTTTATAAATTATTATTTTTTTATGATTTAAATTTATTTTATGGTGTCACGTCAGCTGAATTGCCAGGTCAGCGTCCACATCACATTGCCACGTTAGCTCAATTAACGGTATTAGTGGAAATTTAACGGTTTGTACCAAAATATTACATTAGTGAAAGGTTTTATACATACGGTGCAATTTACCCATCATTTTCTCCTTTGGAATCCTACAAGGGAAGGACTATGATGGAATTTTTGTTGAATTCCTGATTCTGTATCTTTCCATGTTCCTTTTAGGGATAACTATGATGATGGAATTGAATTGAAGGAGACTCCGAGCAGGCAAACTACAAGTGCTCGAGCTGCCATTAATGTTGGAACTTTTCTGTAGTAGTAGCTAGCTCGTTTAGTGCTTCTATTTTGCTGATTTTTACAGCAGCTAGCATCTTAGTATCCTGTACGAGTCATCTTAAGAACTCTTTTCAGTGTCTCCTCGTGAGTTCTACAAGGGGGCAGGACTAGATATACGGGTTTCTTTCGATTAGATTGATACTTACAGTCGAGTAACACATTTTTGACAAATAAAAAAGAGTGCGTTCGGACTTTGGTGTTCAAGCACAATATATTAGATGAACTGAACAATCAGTGCTAATGTTAGTCATGTCAATGTAGTCGTCTAGTATAGTCCAAAAAGTCGGTATCGGCCAATACGTAAATTTAAAAAGAGCCCTATTGCACAAAGGGGATTTGAACCTGAAATCTCAACCTCATCTAATTGTATGAGAATAAACCGTGAACCATTGTACCATCCCCTTGATGGTAATACATATTTGTTAGTTTCTGATGACCCGAATTTTATTGGCGTGAACTTATTGATTCGACCTAAAAAGTTTTTTATGATACTCATGTTTAAAAATAATTTTGAGAATTTAAGGGTCCGAGCGGTAGTTTCAACCTGAATTTAATATCTACTTTGATATATCTATCCAACTAGAGATAGGAGTGTATTTGCATCAACAGCATGTTTTCTTGTTAATACCGAGTTCCTCAATTTCACACACAAATCAATCATAAACTCATACATATTCACACCGAATGGTTCAATGCCGTGGCCGATATTTTACAACAGAGAGGGAAAAACGAACAAACTCGAACAAAACAGATCTGTGGATGAACACGACATGTCACGTGTTACTGTTCTTCATCATCCTCTTCTTGATGCGGCGCCGTGGATGGTCGCAATATATATGAGCTGCGTGGCTGAGAGTATTATGAGGAGAGATTCCATGGTTCTCTGCACAAAAACAAGACGGACCCGTCAAAATCATTCCTCAGTTTGTTTGTGTAAGATATAGCAGAATCTCACCAGAAGATTCCTTTAATTATTATTTGTGTAATTTCCTACCAGCTTGGCATTCCTGATGTGCAGCTCAATCTCTTTGCAGGCAAAGCTGCATATCAATCAAACCACATTAGATCAGTATATACAGTAACCTATTTCTTCCGCCATGAACAGATGAAATGTTCAATTCCTTGTTGATTTATTGCTGGATTCTACAAAAGAGAGGAGTTACCCCATGGCCAGGAGAGTCAGAGTCCACGCGATCGCTGCGGCTGAAGCAGCAGAAGGTAAGCTGTCGAAGCTCCATTCACGGAGATGGTTGAATCCGACGACGGAGGATGCGACCCCGACGGCTCCAGCGATCAGAGTGAACGTCACGAAGAAGCCGGTCGCGGCGTTTCCCATTGGGAAGTATATTGGGGAAAAATGAGCCGGAAGATCAAAACCCGGTCCTGCATAAATGGTTTAGCCTTTGCTTTATGAATTTTGTTAGGAAAAAATGATAATATTACTTTTGTTACGAAGGAAAGGAACAGAATAAAAGAGCATGTGTAAGTTTTTGTATTAATTTTATGGATGAGAAATCATGAATTTGACCTAAATTTGATAAAAACAGTGGAATGAGCAATTCATAAAGGTTTTTGAAAAAATATTCATTCTTCTTAATTAAAAAACTTCATTATATTACAGATTATATATCAATTTTTAATAATAGACCACATACAAATTTAGAATGAAGGAATAAAAATCAATTTCATTTCATTCTCTTTGATTCTTTCCTACAAAACGTAACAAAGAGAATTGTGGTGCTATGTCTTTTAGGTGAATATGGCTCTAGTTGTGAAACGTAGGTTTTTAAGGCACGTATCAAGATGTGGAGAAAATCTTGTATGTAATTAGTACATTACGTGACAGTGCTAACATAGTATATGAAACAATCAAATTAAGTTATCTGTAGGATTTTTTTCTTTTAGGTTTTTTTTCTTTCAATTTTTATTAAAAAACTCTAAAAATAATTGAATCTTATTAGTTTGTGATATTAGGTGTTGTAAAGATGATAATAAGACTCCAATGTCAAGGCAGCTCTGGTGATTCTATCCTAGGAGCCCTCCTTAAGACAAAAGCTGGGTACATTCTTATGATGATCATAAGAGTTAGTAGCTCTTCAATTCTCTTGGAGGGAAAGTAACATTCCTTGCTTATTGGTAAAGTGAAGTGGGCTTCAGACCATATAGGACTTGATGTCTTTTGGTTGGTCTTGTGGTCATGTGTACTGAAGACCAACGTGCTATATGTTAGTGTATATAGTATAGTATCGAGTTTAGATTTATTCATGTATCTTATGATATGATTGTGTTTTCTCAATTTGTTTTGTTCTATTTTATATTTTCCCTTTGATATCCACTCTATAAATTGGAGCACGTTGTTGTATTCCATACACACCATCGAATACCGTTCTTATCTCTTAACTTTGAATTAGACAATGAAGTTGTCACTTGATGCGGATGCATTCAATGATGGTTTAAAGAGTTTCTTGGTGGTAAAGAATTTGAAGTTATGTCTTGACTTAAGCTTGGGGAAATCTAGACACCTTTGGTGGTGTCCCTTGTAAAATATATAATATTCACTAGAACTGTAAGAGGTCGGATTTATATTTACTTAAAAGTCTAATCTTGTAGGTGGTGATACCCCAACAACTCTTATAAAACATGATTTCTTTTATAATTTTTCTTATATGAAATTTATTTCTCAGTAGTGTCTATACATGCATGTTTTTGTTTAGGGTAAACATGGAGAATGAACCAATTCAAAATCCTAGGGTCAGATTGTAGGGTTTTATCTGTATGAGTCCCTTTCGCTGAGCATGGATAGGTTGCCTTTGACTCAATAGGAAAGAAAAACTGATCTTACTCATAATTGAGTTAGTTTGCTAGAAAACATTTTTATGTTTAGTTTGCTCGTCATATTAACAATTTGTGTTGGGGAATTACACGAGGCATATGGACTATTGAGGATGGAAAGTTCGAGTCAGGTTTCTAGTTTTAGAGATCAATTGAGGAGAAGGATTTGAATGTGACATTATCACTACGTGATAGTGCCTACGTAGTGAACTAACTAATAAAATTAAGTCATTTCTATGATTGTGCATTTGGAGTTTAATAAAAAATCTTAAAAATAATTTAATTTTATTTGTTGGTATTACCATTTTAGTCTTGTCAGTGGTAAAACCATTACATATAACGCTCTCACCTAGGGAGAGGAGTAAGAAACTCGAATCATGATTGTGAAAATTGTGGATGCCCTTTATCACGTAGTACGTTCATCCAACTTGAAGTGAATTAGTTGAATTCGTTGGATTTTAGGATATCAGTGGCGAAAACCCCGAAATCATGGCCGTGGGGCTTTTGTGATAAATAACCGAATGGGCTCGATAGTTGTAAGCCCATGATTACAGCTTTGGCAATACATGAACGAAAAACTCGGTCGAATAATTTGACTTGCAATATATAAGTCAAAGATTCAAATAGGGGTAACGGTGTTCGTCAATTCGCTCATTTGCTATAATCTTGTTAATATTTTCTTATGACACGTGATAGGGTTGGATTATTTAAAAATTTTTGACAAGGGATTGGATAGAATAGGAAGTGTTCAATATCTACATGATGAGAATATCTTATATGTAACGTTCATTTTTAGAGTTGATTTTTTTTCCTTTTATATGTTATAAAATATTCCTAAAAGATTGGCTTGATTTTATTGGTGTGGCAATACCGTTATATACGAGACTGGACCCTATCTAATAGGGTAGATTTTTGATAGATCCTGTTAACATTTAAATATGATATGGGTAATAAATTAAAGAATTGATTGGAACCGATTTTGATTCCAAACACAGGGTGACCAAAATTAGGTATATAAAGAGAGAAAATCGACGCTTTCATTAGCATAGCAATTAAGTATATTAAATGAACTTATTATAATCCTAACGTCAATAAATTTTAGAGACTAATACCGAATACGTACTAATGAATAAAATTAACTAAAATCAACTAACTTTTAATAATAAAATTATACTAAACTAATTAAACTAAATTAAAACCACAATAAATATATACTGTAAATTCAATTACTTAACGATGATTAAACCTATAAAAGATATTAAAAATAATTATATCTTCATACAGTTATCGTGATAAGAGGATAAGAAAAGATATGTTTCGATATTACATCTGGAATTAGTGGTACAGTAAAGGCTCCAAGTATGGTAGGGTTTCGTTCCTAAAAAATTCCAACGGTATAAGGTTCGGATTCAAAATTCAAGAACGATGTATCACACAATAAGATCGGTTCTGTTCAATTTAAAAATTACTAGAACTGAACATTTTAAAATATATTAATAGTATTTTGTAGCCCTTGGGTTAATTATAGGAGAAAGTTTTCAGTGGAGCGGTTATACCACGTAAGTGATGCTAACGTGGTATATCTGTCCGATCATAACTTGACATATAATCAATAATTATATAGTTATGGTTATTAAATCCTAAAAAATCTTTTAAAATATAAAATAACCCTAACAAATGGTGAACTTTGATTGGAAAAACATATAAATGATAAAATAATATTACAAGACCTAACTAATGATGAATCCTAATATGACAAATATACAAATAGTAAATTCTAATTGGACAGATATATCAGTTAGTATATAACCTTTCCATTGATGATTTTATCTAATTATAGATCATAATTAATTATTGTGAGTAGTGTAGCAGAAAATCTATACTGCTGTTCCTTCTATTTATATATATTTTTTACAAAAGGAAAAACACAAAATAATATATAGAAAATCTAAAATTATGTAAGTCAGAAAAAGGATAGGTGTAGGGACATTTTGTTGGCCAACGATAAGTATAGGGGTTTAACTGCAAGAAAAACAAGTGAGAGGACCGTATCCTGGCAAAACCTTTATTTTGTTTTAGATATTTGTTAATTATCAAACAGAAATAACTGCCTCCACCTTTCAAGTGATAAACCCGAAGTTCGCTCTGCTCAATTCAAAAGTCAGACTTTCAGTTTCAGTTCTCTCTCTTCTCTCTCTCTGGAATCAGATATAGTTGGAAGGAAATCAAAGTTGTGCTATCAGTTCATTTCTTGAAGATTAATCTTCAATATTTCGTCTTTGATTTCTGCCATCACCGACGCCTTTCATTTCTCAGGTTCACCAATGGACGACGAATGTCACCCAGAATTCACCCATGCCAGCTTCTCCCAACTGGGTCGCTTCATCAGAGGCGTTGACAGAAAGATCGGGGACATGTTGGAGGATTTCAGAGCGGAGGGGAACGAGATGACTTGGGTACTTGAAGCACTGAGAAAGAACCAAGAAAGCATGAAGAGGAGACTCCGAGATGTGATCTGCACCATCTTTGAGAAGAACAATGAGGATGAACTCGTCATTGGGGGCAGGAACTCTGAAGAGAGTGTCGAGCTCGTGGAGGCACTGGCTCGTGTGTTCTGGAAGAAGGAGGAACAGATTGATGGCCGAATGAACAAGTGCTATGAACTCTTCGGAGAGGTGCAATGTCAAAAAGCGGAGGACGAGAGCAAACATGCAACCGTTCCTGATCAGTCGAACGATCTTATTAAGATCGAAGAAGTGCAAGAGGCGGATGCAATTGAGTTGAAGAGATCCAGGGAAGAAAGCAGAGTTGAAGTGAAAGGTATTTGATTTCTATTTTACTTTTTCATCCCTTTGTTCATGGCTACTGTTAGTTCTGCAGCCTCTTACGCCTTCAGTTGTTTCAGGACCATCAATGGCTGAGAAAGATCTTGAAGCTGCTCTCTCCAGGACCCGTGAAAATTTCTCTGAATTGACCTGTTTCACTCGAAGAGTCGATCAGAGGATCGAGTCTCTGAAGAGGAATTTCAAGCAAGATGAAGATGAGATGGCTGGGGTAATTGCAGACTTCACTGATTGGCAAGAAAGCTTGAAGGAAAGACTAAACGAACTGAGGGAAAGCTATTTTGAAACTGAGAATGAAGATGAAATCCTCGAAGTTGCTATAAGAACAGAAGAGCCTCTCCTGCTTCTGACGTCAATGCTTCAATCCCTCATGAAGGAAGAACAACAAATTGATTTCTGGGTAGGCAAGTTGTTGTCATCCTCCAGTGACTGCGCTGAGGTCTTTGAGAAAGTAAGAGGAGAGAAGGCGAAGGAGAGTGCAGAGCCAGACATCATAGTGCCCAATACAGGCAGATCAGAGGAAAAGATGACCAATTGTGTGACTGCTGAAACCAAACTTGGGTCTGAGGGAGATCAATCGAGTGAGAGTGACATCTCCAACTGTGATTTGCCTGATCTAGGAGAATTTTTTGATCACAAAATAACTGAGGAAGATGGTAAGGCCATGGAGGAGCGAAGGAAAGCAATGAACCAGACAGAGAATATTCTGAAGATTTTGCAGAAACACATTGGCGAAGGCTTGAAGTGCCGAGCCACCAAGGTCCAGGTTGAGGTCTCGCTCTTGGCAGTCGAGCTCTTCCTAGTATTGTCAACAAATGGGAAAGGATCTAAATTCCATGCGTTCAAGTCCTGTCTGGAGGACATTGAAAGGGAGAAGCGCAACACCAAGGTGGTCAAATCAATCATTGAGATGCTGAATGTGGCAGATCAAGAATTGAGCAAGGTGAAGATGTCCAGTCGTCGAGAGGAAACGGATCGATCCTTTGAAACTGATGATGACAAAAAGTTGCAAGAAGATGATATTAAGCGAGTGGAAGAGCTTTTCCCTCAGTTTATCGGCTTGATTGCTCATTTGGAAGCTCATACGATTTTCATGGGTGATTTTGAATCTCAGCTGCTGCCAGAAGAGGCAATTCAAGGATATAAGAAGAGTGTGAAGGATATGGAGAGGGAAGTGGAGGACATGGAGTCAAAAATGGAAGCTCTCAGAAGTAAATTCAGCTATGTTAATCTTTGTCCCGTTTTAGCTGGAATTGCTAGAGCACAATGTGGGCTAGGTGTCCAGAAGTCATAAAAAGCTTTAGTGGAGCTTCTAAGCATTCTCAGTGAAGTAAGAAATGGTGATGTGGGGTTCTCTTTTTCCTTGCAGATTTTTCATTCTACTGTTTGAATCTCATCCTGTAGTTTGAGTGGCACTAGTATGAACTTTTTTGAGTCTGTAGTCTCTGCAAGTTCTTTCATTCCATATATGGATTGCTCTTTGCTGGATTTCTTCTCTTTGGCATGCTCATGTTCCGAAATGAATTGTCAATAAAAATCACAGTTGCAATTCATTTCTGCAGTGTTAATAAAAGGTTTTTTTCTTCCTGTTTGAGGGAAACATGCTGTAACTCTCATTCAAGAAACAAGCAATTCATTGTTTTCCTTGTACATTATTGATTTCTTCTGACTCTGTTATTTGCTTTTCCCATCATAAAAGGGGAAAAGTGGTAACATGTTGGAGTAACAGAGTAAGCACAACTTCACGAAAGCATGGAAAAGAGGTAAAGATGAGTTCTTGACAGAGTTATAATCTGGTTTGATTGTGAATTTTTTAGTTGATAAGCATCTAAAAAAAATGTTAAGTCCGTTTAAGTGGTATGAAAACTTCTAAATGATATACAGAGAAGATGATATTGGAAAGGAGAATAAAAGGTAAAATAGTGAAGCAATCCTAAGATTCCATGAAAGAAAGACATTGAGAGCAGTGGGTTTCTCATTGTTTTCCCTGTCGATTCTTATTTTTTCTGACTCTCCTATTTGCTTTTCCATCATAAAAAAGGAAAACAGGTAATGTGTGTTAGAGAAACGGAGAAAGCACAGCTTCAGAAGAGCATGGAAAAGATCTACTGGGTAAAACATTAGTTCAATTATGAGCTTTTCAGTTAATAAACATCTACAGGAAAATTGTTAGTCCTTTCCATTGGCAAAGTTAACTTCTAAATTATCTGTGGAGGAATGGATTTAGGGAAGGAGAAGACGAGGGAACTTAGTGAAACATGTTAAGATTCCACGAAAGAATGACATGGACGGGGCAGTGGGTTTTGATAGGTTGTTGGGCAATCATATCTCTAATAAAACACTTGCTTCATGAATTGGCATTACATCATTCTCTCCGAACTTTGAGAAATTGGTTGAAGATTTTCTTGTAAGACCATGAGCACCTGAGGAGTCAGGAGTTGCTCATCAGTCGAGAAAAGATGAAATATTTGCCAGAATACGTCAAACTAGGAACTGAGGGAGATCAGTGGTGTGATTCAATGTTGTGTGATTTCTTTCACTTTTGACGGAACCATGACCTTGATCACATCAAGGGTAATGATCCTACCACATCCAACCTGCATTAGCCATAGATATGATATGACAGCTGCAGATACGATGACACCTGTCATATGAGGGAGGTCTCATTGTAGCAGGACAAGCCCTTTGCCTTTGTATAAAATGGAGTGCCGCTGGCATGATCGACGACATAAGAATGCAGGGACATTGGGGATGCTGCTAGAAGACCAATACATCTCCCTCCTATACCGCTCTAAGGTGCCTCCGTGTGGGCCTTGGTGGTTAAAGACTTGATTTATCACTTTCCAAGAGTAGGTCTTTCAATTCCCAGTACTGGAATATAACTATTAGGATTGCTGGATTGTGTCTAAAGTTGAAGCTAGTACCATATACGTTCGTGGGGTATAAAGAAGACTATCTTTCACATAATGGTTTAACTGGGTGTTGAATGCATCTACAAATATATGTCTGAGCATATCCTTGCATTTTCTTGACTATAAACGATTTATTTTGTGCTTGCACGTCAAAGATAGGTATGTGATGCTCACCTCTAGACGAATCGAGATTTCACATGAGACAAGGACAGTGAGGTGGGCAGTGCCAGGCCTGATCGGGGTGCTACCTCACATATCTTCCTGCTTAGGTATCCATTTCTCTTTCACTAAATCTCTAATCCACATAGCCAATGAAAGTCAAGATAATCGAATCGCAAAACCTCGCAAGAGGCCAGATGACCGTCTTGAGGCACCTCTTGAGGTGGTGACTTTGATAACTTTTTCCCTGAGTCCATTATGTGGCTCTTGGGTGTTCTGTAATAATCTGGTGGAAAAAAATAAATTTCCTTAAAATTGGGACTTTGACAATAGAATCTAGTATTTTTTGAAGCTGACACCTATTTTCATGTTCAAAATCTAAAACCCATGATTAATACCCTATCTCGAGGCATCTTCAAAAAGAACATAATGATTTCAGACGTGATCTCACTGGTACCTATTCGTGGGCCATCCATAGACCGGCCACTCCTCTAGGGATCAAGAAAATTAGTCGGACTCCCCGTCTCATCCTAGTTCAATTTACTATGATTGTCATGACTAACCCCTCGATCCTGCATTATGGTGGTCCCCACAGATCAGTACGGACCCAAGTCAATATTGCCTGTTCCATTAGGCTTGGGCTCACAATGTCGACCACCGCACCAATCTACTGCATGCAATAGAAGATCTGATTCAAGGAAGTTGCAAGTACATTGTGGGTTAGGGAGGATGGGAGCTCATGTTCTGGTTCCACTACGAGGTAGCTCCCTGTCTCCCCTTTGCATAAATGAGATACAGGTCTCGATGTCACCTTTTGCCTTCCTTAAGGGATCCCCATGTTATTCTCCCCCAATAAAGTAGGAAAGTCCAATATTGTGAGTGGCACCACATTCCCGTAAGTCAGCTTGGTAAGTTTATTGGCAAGACTCCTTTTATAAGTTATAGGAAGTCAGTCATTGAATTGTATTCTCACCTTCTGCTAACTTACAACTAACTTTTATTTCTCAAAAAGTTTGATTATAAAAATTGCTGTTAAGAATGCTTGTGAGTACAACATTGAACACCAAACCATTTGAATCTCAATACAAAATAGTTGCCTTGAAAGTAATTGACCCTAGAATATACCGAGGCTATGAGTTGAGAGTTTTCATGTCCAATGAATCGGAGTTTATATATTTATTAGGCTCCATGCTAAGAATGATTCATGTAATTCCTGTAGAAGTAGTGAGAGGTCCATAGGCATGGCACAACCATGTAGGGCAAAATGCTATGCGAATTCAAAAGTGAGATAAGGGCCCACATGGAGCAGATATTCCCAGCAACGGCTAAGAACCTAGCATGTATTAATCAGAACCAAATTCAGGGTGACCATGAAGAACATGCCGGTGAGAATACAACAATCCAACAAAGGCTGTGAGGCATCCCTGAAACTAGTAAGAGTCGATAATCCCACCAATGGCACAACAAGCTGCTCAAGCCATGACAACAACTAACATGGATTTGTCCACTTTAAGTTGTTAGGTGCAAGAGATATTATGAGTCCTTGAGGTTCAAACGAGGATAGCAAATTTGGGATTGGAAAAATCTACCGCTTTTAGGGGAGTCACATTACTTGAAAATTTTAAGATGTCGAGTTTATCAAAGTTCAAAAAGGTAGGGGATCCGATGGCCCATGTGGCAGGCTTCCGAATGTTACTCCAGCCCTAGTACTTGAGCACCAAAGTGACAACCATATTGTTCCCACAGTCGTTGGAAGGAATGACATCGACGTGGACCCACTTGGTTGGACTACGATGAGTTTATGGCCACTTTTATGTAACAGTTCAATTACAACACTGCTATCCACACCCCTTGGTTGGACTGAGAGTGCCTAACCTAGAGGGACTACAAAAGCTCCATAGATTTTGTCACCCAGTGGCTCAATAAAGCAACCAGCACGATCGACCGACCAAGTGAGGAAGTACGTATCTGAATCATTATTACGAATTTGCTTCACCACTGCGATGAGTGGATGCTTTCATCCCTGACCACCATTCACTACAAGAAAATAAATTTTTAGTGATAAAACAGTAGTGACTATCTTATGGATAGACACTAAAGATTATAATTTTAGTGACAACGAAATATGGCCACTAAAAACACATATGGTGAAAGTTTTTAGTGACAGGTGCGAAAAATACCCACTAATATGTGGTTGTTTGTGACCAAATATGAACTTATCACAAAATAGTTGTTGCTAAATAATGTTAAGATTTGGCGGAAAGTTTTTTTTTGGCTTCAAATTTTTTATTCTGTGACAAGTCAATATTTTTCACTAATATTTGACTATTTGTGACATATCATAAAGTCATCATAAAAAAGTGTTGCCATCCTATGTAAAGAGTTGACGCCAAACCATATTTTGTTACTAATATTTCATTATTGACAAGTCAATAATTTGTTACTAATATTTAGTTTCTTGTGAGAAATCATAAACTTATCACAAGATAGTTGTTCACGCCAAACTATAATTTGGGGCCAAATATTTTATTTTATGACAAGTCAATAATTTATCACTAATTATTAATGATTTGATGGGTAATTTGTATTTTGGAATGAAACTATAGATTTCCTATTCAAAATCTGTAGAAACATTGAAGATAATATCTTTATAAGCGAAAAAATAAAAATATTGGCTCCAGTAAACATCTTCATAACAAAAGGATTAATAATCGAAGTCAATTTAAATTTATGATATATAAGATTTGAACTTTTAAATATTATAATGATTAATTTTATATAAATTAAAATTCAATGAATAGAAGAAACAACAATGAGCAATTAGTTATATCTTACAATGAGTAAAAATATAAACAATAATAAATAACTAGGAAAAAATAAAACAGTTTTTTGGTCAATAAAATAAATATTTGTTATTAATGCCATAACCACCACATCATTGTTGTTCCAAAATTTTAAAATTTATGCAAACAAAAAGATCTTGAAGATTTTTTGACTTGCAGCCAAAAAAAAAAAAGATCTCCAAGATTTTACTCAATTTTTTTAATCACTGAAAATATCTCAATAAATTATTACTTATCTTTTCTCTTATTATGTTATAAATAGATTGGTTCTTCTTTTACCTCAACTGCGAAAAAGTGGATTTGACAGCCTTCTCTCAAGAGTCGTGAAAGAAATTAAAGTCAGCAAATATTTCAAGTTCTACTAAGAGGTAAGTATCGAATCTCCTTTAAGACTTTATTATTACGAATCCATATTATAAATTTTATGATATATGATTACAGAAAAAGCTAACAACTTTCAAATTAAATTTCTTTTCAATTTTAGAAAATTAAAATATTATCAAAAAAGTCTAAAATGATCTATGAACAGTCGAAGTGGAGAATTGGAGGGAGATCAGGGCATCACATTGGCCTTCACTGCACAAGCGTGACTGTCCATTTGCTTAAGTGGGACACCAAACATGTCGCCACCATCTTCCACAGCAAGGCAGGTACTAGTTATATATAAATTTATTTCGTTGCTGAAGTTGCACACGACTAGTAAATTTGTCTTCAATGTTAAATTATCAACAAAATCGTTCTTAATGTTGAACAACACCCCTCCTTCCATCTATACGACCTTTATGCTGTTAATGATGCTTTGAAAAACTAATAAAATAAAAATTAAATATATTATATAAAATAAAGTAATATTTTAAAAATTTTATAGAAATCTATAAAAAAAAGAAAATTTATAAATATTTTTGTAGATATGTAAAAATCTTAGAACGCATACAAGCTCTAAAATTACTTTAAATTAAAAATTTTATAAAAAATTTAAAGCTTCTAACAAATATTGCATAATTTAAGAACTTTGTAAAAGTTTTTTAAAATTACTAAAATTTACCAAAATATACAAAGAAAAGTAAAACTTGTAAAAAAATCTTACAAATTTTATAAAAACTAACGAAAAGGTAAAAAAATTAAGAAGCCTTATATTTTTTATAAAAATTATAAAACATATGTACATTTACATTAATTTTTAAAAACTTTAAAATTTTAAAAATATGCAAGTTTCTAGTACTTTATAATTTTTTGTAAATGTTTAGAAAATTTAAATTTTTATAAAAATTTTTGATATTTTCCTAACCTTTTATAAATTTCAAAAATTTTTACAAAATTTCTTAGTTATCTTCTAACTTTTTTCTTATTTTTATATTTTACTGAATATTCATAATTTTATAATTTTTATTTTGATATTTTATAAAATTTTACACAGATTTTAAAAATTTTACAATATTTGTAAAACTTTAATAAAATTTTTAAATATTTATTAACTTTTAATTTTAAGAAACTTTTTAAAAATTCTATAATTTTTTTAAAAATTGACATGAATCCATAAAAAAAAATTTAAACTATTATAACCTTAAAAAAATTTAAAATTTCCATAATTTTGTAAAATTTACTTTTTATACAAAATTTTTTTCCATCTTTAATTTTGTTTTTATTTTATTTTGATTTATAAAATTCTTCAATTCTTTAAGTATTATTAGCATTGAGGATGAAATTGATGATTCTATATAACTTCAAATACGGAATTGGATAGTAACTCTTATATATTTCTCAAAGATATTTTTATACTAATCTGTAACTTCTATAATATTTGTAGGGTGAAATCACTTGCCATAAAACATCAGTCATGCTTATTGATAAGAGTTGGATGCAATTATGTGATAGAAGACTTCCTGAGTATGAAAAAGGAATTGATAATTTTATAGCAATGGCTTTTGGATAGCCCGGGGTCGGTGACTGTATTCGTTGCCCTTGTACTCGGTGCCTGAATGTGATATTTAAGAAAAATGATGAAGTTAAAGTTCACTTATATAGGTAATGGATAGAAATGGAAGGCGTGGATAGAATTATGCTATTTTTGTCATATAATATTTTGTAGTTATTTATACATACTGTACACTGAATATTAATAGACATCATCACAGCACATATTCTGTGCCTGTGACAATTCTACATCTTATTACTGTTTTCATGGTATCAAAGCTTTAGGGACAACTCCCGACTCTGTTTCTCCCAGATATCTCATTCACGACTTTGTTCCTCCCAGATTTCTCATTCAGTCAAACACAACATCCATGGCTACCACTACTAACCTATCAGCCACCACCCCATCACTGAAAAACTTACCTGTCATACCACTAAAGCTGGATGGCACGAACTATTATCACTGGATTTCCGGTATTCCCGTCGAGCATCTTGGCTGAGTAGCAGAGAGGAGAGGTCGTCGGTCGTTGTGGTGGCGAGCGACGGAGTCAGAGCCAAAATCAGAGGCTCCCATTCATCTCCGAGGCTGGCAAGAATTCGTTCGTTCACTGCCATGGCTGACCGAGGTTGACCAAGCTGTGCGAATTTGGTGGTGAGATCGGTCACTTCCCTGAGGTAATCAACCATTGTTTTGTCTCCCTTCTGAATATCTCGCCATTGCTGTTCTAAGAAGTCTTTCTGAGTGTGTCACCATTCGTACTGTCCTCTCCATTGCTACTTCCCTGAACTGGCCAATTCGGTAGCTGGATGTTAAGAATGCTTTCCTCCATGGTTATCTGAATGAGGAGGCTTACATGCGACAGCTCCCAAGTTTTGTTGATCCATTGTGACCTCACTATGTCTGTCAGCTTCGTTGATCCCTCTATGGCTTGAAACAAGCTCTGCGAGCTTGGTTCCTCTGGCTTAGTGATTTTCTCCTCACCCTCGGTTTCACAGGATCTACTACCGACACCTCTCTGTTCATCCTGCGTACGTCCTCATATATCATGTTTATGATGATTTACGTGGATGACATCATTCTTATAGGCACACCTAATGCTCCTTTCCATGACTTACTGGCTTCGCTCAGCCGCGAGTTCTCTATGAAGGATATGGGTCCTCTCCATTTCTTCCTTGGTATTGAGGTGCACACTACAACTCAAGGTCTTTTTCTGACCCAGTCAAAATATATTTATAATTTGCTAGATCGTGCTACCATGCTTGATTGTAAAGCATCCTCTACTCCGGTTCGCTCCGGCTCACGTCTCTCTCTGCATGATGGCACTCCTCTCCCTGACCCTACGTCCTACCGGCAGGTTGTTGGGTCTCTTCAGTATCTTACTCTGACCAGACCAGATATTACCTATGCTGTTCAACATGCTTGTCAGTTTATGCAACAGCCTACCGACTCTCATTGGACAGCTGTGAAGCGCATTTTGCGGTATTTGAAGGGAACAATTAACCATGATTTGTTCATCCGCAAGGATCCTCGGCTTACTCTACATGGTTTCTCAGATGCCGATTGGGCTGGAAATCCTGATGATCGACGATCTGTTGGTGGATTTGCTATTTTCCTCGGCTCGAATTTGATCTCTTGGAGCTCCATGAAGCAACGTACCGTTGCTCAGTCTAGCATTGAATCAGAATATAAGAGTCTTGCCAATGCCACTGCTGAGTTGATCTGGGTCCAGTCATTGTTACAGGAACTCGGTCTCTCTCTCTATCTCGCCCTCCGATTCTTTGGTGTGACAATGCCTCTGCGATCTACCTGACTGCTAATCCCGTCTTCCATGCCCGTACCAAACATATTGAGATAGATTATCACTTCGTCCATGAGCGTGTCTCTCGTCGCCAACTTCACATTTGTTTTATCAGTAGTGACGAGCAGCTCGCTAACCTTTTTATGAAGGGTCTCTCTACTCATCGTTTCCAATCTCTTTGTTCCAAGCTCAATGTTCAGGCACTCCCAATGCGCTTGCGGGGGAGTAATGGATAGAAATGGAAGGCGTGGATAGAATTATGCTATTTTTGTCATGTAATATTTTGTAGCCATTTATACACACTGAACACTGAATATTAATAGACATCATCACAACACATATTCTGTGCCCGTGACAATTCTACATCTTATTACTGTTTTCAATAGGAATGGAATGGACCCGAATTATTATCATTGGTTTCATCATGGGGAAGATTTTGAAGCAACACTCACTGATGATGAAGATAATTCTACTAGGGATGTTCAAGATATGTGGGTTTCATTATATGATCTATACGGCCAAGTGAGTAATCCGGATGGGGATTACAATGAGAATGTAGAATTTGATGATGATCATGGAACTAATATGAAAGGAGAAGAGGGTAATACATCTTCTGAGCAAAAAACAAACAAGGAAGCTAAAAAATATTATAAATTATTGGAGGAATGTGAGCGCCCTCTGTATCCAGGTTGTGAAAATTTTTCAAAACTTTCCTTTATAGTAAGACTATTGAACATCAAATGTTTGTATGGTTGGAGTGCTACGTACGGGGTTCACATCATTACTTGAACTTTTACTGGAGCCATTTCCTTCTGCACAAATTCCATCTTCTTACTATGAGGCTAAGAAAATTATAACTGATTTGGGTCATTATTATGAGAAGATAGATGCTTGCAAGAATGATTGCTTGCTCTACAAGAAAGAGTTTGCGGCAATGGAACAATGTCCAATTTGTGGTACATCAAGATGGATTAATGGGGATGAGAATGATGCATTAGGTTCTCAATCTAGTACGCACAAGAAGATATCCAAAAAGTCCTCCATTACTTTCCATTAATACCCCGATTAAAAAGATTATATTTAAATTCAAATATAGCTTTTGCTATGAGATGGCATAAAGAAAAAAGAGAGGATGATGGAAAGTTGAGGCATCCGGCTGATTCTTTAGCATGGAAAACATTTGATGAAAACCATGGCAAATTTGCATCAGATGCTCGAAATGTTCGATTGGCCCTTGCTAGTGATGGGTTTAATCCCTTTGGAAGTATGAATGTTGCCTATAGCATGTGGCCTGGCATACTTATTCCATACAATTTGCCTCCATGGCTGTGCATGAAGAGCTCTTACTTCGTGATGTCATTGCTTATTTATGGTCCCAAAGCTCTTGGAAATGATATTGATGTTTATTTACAGCCTCTAATAGATGAGTTAAAAGATTTGTGGGACATTGGTGTTGAAGCTTTTGATGCATATGGAAAAGAAAATTTTCAATTGCATGCAGCACTTTTATGGACAATAAATGACTTTCCAGCTTATGGAAATTTGTCTGGATGGAGTACAAGAGGTGCATTAGCATGTCCCTATTGTACTAAGGATACTGTTTCAGAAAGATTGACATACGGCAAGAAAGAGTGTTATATGGGGCATCGCCGATATCTACCATTGAATCATCGTTGGAGAAATGAAGTAAGATTATTTAATGGAAAGAAAGAGAAGAGAAATGCGCCTAAGCCAGTGTCTGGAGATGATATTCTTGAAGAATTGGATGGTTATGAGCAAATAATTTTTGGGAAGATGGATTCTAAGAAAAGAAAAAGGAAGCATAATTTGCCATACAATTGGAAAAATAAGAGTATCTTCTTCTCTTTGCCTTATTGGAGAACTCTTTTGATACGCCACAATTTAGATGTGATGCATATTGAGAAAAACATATGCAACAATATCCTTGGAACATTGATGGGCATCGAACAGAAGACAAAAGATAGCTTAAATGCTTGTCTAGACATGGAGAAGATTAATATAAGGAAAGACCTTTGGCTAGAGCGGGATGAAAATGGAAATGTTATACATATGTCGGCCACTGCTATACCATGTCTAAAAGGGAGAAACTCAATTTTTCTAAAGTTTTTTGTTGATTTAAAAGTTCCTGATGGATACTCCTCAAATATTTCTCGATGCGTGAATCTCAGTGAATGTAAAATCGTAAATCTGAAGAGCCATGATTGCCACGTTATCCTACATCAATACCTCTCCCTTGCTATTCGTGGATTACTTCCAAATGAGGTATCTGAACCACTAGTTGAGCTAGGTGCCTTCTATCGAGAGTTATGTTCTAAGGTATTGGATACTAAAGACTTGGATCGATTGGAGCAAGGAATTTTCATCACTCTATGTAAGTTAGAGCGAATTTTTCCTCCAGCATTCTTTGATGTCATGGTTCATTTATCTGTGCACTTGCAAGTGAAGCTAAAATTACCAGCCCTGTATAATATCGATGGGTGTTTGTCGTTGAAAGGTATAAATAATGATCCTCATTGTTGTTTAAATTTCATTTTAATTTCTTTGGAAGAATTTTCATTTCAATAATTGTCTTGCAAGTTCCTAAAAATTTTAAAATCATATGTGCGAAATAAAGCTCGTCCTGAAGGTTCGATAGCTGAAGGTTACATTGCTCAAGAGTGTCTAGATTTTTGCTCTCACTATTTGACAGGCATAGAAACACGGCTTAATAGAGCCGCAAGAAACTATGATAAGGTATCTTGTCAAGAATCAGGATTTGCCATATTTTCGAAGAATGGTTTTCATCTGAAAGCACCGATGCCTGATGTCCTGTTAAGTATAGAAGAGTGGAGGCAGGCTCGAATGTATGCACTAAAAAATTTTGAAGAAGTTATGCCTTTCATTGAGTAAGATCTTATTATTTGATTTATTTGAATCAAATTTGCAACTATACTAATATTTAGTATTTTTCTAATTTTCTTTTTCTCCCATTCAAATGCTTATATTTGAACTATAAATTGGCAGGGAGCATAAGGCAGAGATGTCCAAAGAAAGTAAAAACTGTTTGGTTCGTAGGCATGAGGAAAACTTTCTTGACTAGTTTTGCGAAAAAGTAAGAGAACTAACTATTTGATATTTTATTTACAGATTAATTGTTTTACTAATTTTTTATCAGATTAGTACATTGTTTAGGCATGAGGGCACCAGAATTAGCCAACAACTCTTGTGTTTAGCACAAGGACCAAACAAAAGAGTCACTAGGTACACTAGCTACGCGATAAATAGATTTAGATACCATCCCAAGAGTTATGAAGAAGGTCGACGGATGAAAACACAAAATAGTGGAGTAGTGGTGAAAGGAGATGAATCAACCGGTTCAAGAGAATATTTTGGGGTTCTACTTGACATTATTCAACTCACATATAATGGAGGCAATGAAGTTGTTTTGTTCAAGTGTCAATGGTGGGATACATATAATCAAGGTAGGGGATATAAGGAAGATCAATATGGTTATTTCATGATAAATACCTCATGTGAAATCAAGACGGATGAGTCATACATACTGGCATGCCAAGCAGAACAAGTGCATTATGTGAGAGATAATAAAGATCCCAAATGGCATGTTGTGGTTAAAACACGTCCACGTGATTTTTTTGAGATGTTTGACTTGTCAAAGAGATTTGGTTATGAAGACGGTGTTGTCGATACAAATGAACCTATACAAGAAAATGAGTTGATTGGGCATGATTTCAGATCAGTGGATACTAATGACGATGAGTCATTCAATTTGAGAAGAAATACTGATTCATAGTCCTCCTAGGTGCATACTTCAGTTTCCCTTTCTTTATTTGTTTTACTTTTTAATCTACCTTAACGTTCTACTAGTAGTCAGAGATATTGTACCTGTTATGAGCATGAGCAACAAATCCAAGGTATTTGCTTATTTCTTTATCTGAAATGTAATGTTTTTAATTTCTTGTTGATTTCTAAAACTAACAGCTATCTAAAATATTAATATCATGCTTGTATTGAGAGTGCTTTGTCAATGTTTAGGATATCTTAAAAAGTATCTTTGTCCCGATGTTCTTCAATATGTCATTTGATGTTCAAGATGGGAAAATAGAGCAGATTAGAAATTCTTGTCCAGAGGCCCTAGCATCGATTGCTTGAAAAATGGGGTGGAAATCATACTATTAGATGCTTCCAGGAGACTTCCACTGAATTTTCCTTTTTCAATTATATATTTTATTTTTATTTTTTAACACATACTATAAAGGTTTAAATACTAAAAAATTAATATTCAATTGTAAAATTATATCAAATATTAGTGCACAAAAATATATAACTTTTAATTCAATTGTATAATTGATAATTTTGTATGTAGTACGGGACTGTGTTTACTTACTAATAAATTAAAAAAGTTACTTACAAGTAACCATGTATTAGATTTCTTTAATAATTTGTTCTTACTGACGGTAATGTATTTCGGAGCTAGATGTTTCAATCCTGCAGTTTGCTCCGGCAACTTGACAGGCTCATTATGCGTTTAATTACAAATAGAACAAATTCAACTAAAATTAAAATGCTCACCATTTTTCCTTTGGTGGAAGATAGCGGTTTTATTAGATTAGCACAAACTGACGAAATCTCCATCTTCTTCGGTTGCCACCTCGCACAAACCCACGTTCAAAGTTTCCATTAAACAACTTACAATGAAATATTGCTGTCTGCCAAATATTTGCTTTTTCCGTGTTCAACAGGAATTGACCATCATTGTTTTTCTCGGTGGCCGGTTAATCTACTCCAGCAATCTACTGAACACTCGCTGTCATTGATTTTTCCGCCGTCCGACTGAAGAAGCATGCGCGATTATTTCTAGTCCATTTCAATCGTCTGTATTTCAAAAAAAAAAATGTCAACTATCTCCGATTAATATCTGATCGTTCTCTCATACAAGATGATTAAAAATATAACCGTGTTTCAAATATGACAATAATTTCATCAAGCAACGGTGTGCAACGTGCTGGAATTGGGCGGAAGATAGAGTAGAGGAAATTCATTGGACAGAGACTAGACATGAAAATTCAAAAATGGGTAAGATGTGTAATTTTTTATATTACAATATAAGCAACTTTACTTGATAAGCAATTATATATTTGTTTTGATTAGGATTCTTTTCTATCATAAAAAGAGCTGTTCGAGGACTGGCACATAATGCTATTTTAAGAAAGAGAATAAAACCAAATGACAATTTGGCAGTTAATACCCCGACAAGCCATCGGAGGGCCATCGGCGCAAGCAGTCAAGCTTTCATTATTGAGGTTGGAGTTGTGTGTAGGTCAAATGCACCTATTCCCACTATTACATGGAAGCATGTACCAGAAAGCTACAAAGAAAGGATGCGGATGGAACTAAAAGTACATTTTCTTTCTTCCATATAGTAAATATAGTTTTTTTGAGTATTTATGTTTCTTTGAGTTCATTTATAAATAAATCATACATTTTTTATTTTTTTATCGTATATTCTTAAACTTTCTATTTGTTGTCTATGATTTTTTCAAATTTAAGCAAAAATTTGATATTTCTGATGAGGCTAAAAGAGATGTCATGCATCAACTTAATACCAGCTTCAACTAATGGAAGTATAATTTGCATGTAAAATTCAAGTAAAATGTGGAAGATATACGGATGGGCTCACTGAAGAAAATTGGAAGCGATTATGTGATTACTTCACCGAGAATGAAAAATTTAAGGTGAGATGAAAATAACTTTATGCTTTTCTATTTGAAGGAATTGATTTTGCTCGTTTTTAGCTATCAATAGGTTTTTTCATGATATAATCTTTTATTTTTTCGGTTAACATTAAGAGTTAGAAATGCCATACCTTTCGAGAAATTACCTTTCCTTATTTGATTAAAAGCTAACTTGCCATGCTAATTGAAAGAAAGCATTCCTTAGCTAATAGAAGTGCTTTTAACACCGCCGCTTATAGATAAATTAGTAAGGATGTAAATGGCCCTTTATTTAATTATACATTTTTTGATAATTTTGGTTTGTAATTTTGTACAATTAATTTTCCTTTTATCACACATTATTTTACAGGCTGCTTCTAAAAGGAATCAGGAGAATCGAGAAAAACAAGAACTAAGTCATTGTTGTGGTACTAAATCATTCGCTAGACTTGAAGTAGAAATGGTATTACTATTGTTGATGTGTTTATTTACTTTTAAGTTTCCTAATTTTACTATGAATGCAATTTATGTATTTATTTTCTTCTAATTACTTAAATGTGTGTTTTGAGTAGACTGAAGAAAATGATGGTGTCCCACCTAGTGCTCCAAATTTTTGGAAAAGGGCACATCAAAGACCTAATGGAACTTGGAGTAAACAACAAAGTGAAGATATAATGGTTAGTACATATAGAAAATGAGATATCATGTTAAATCAAATTTTGTTGGCAACACAGGTGTAATTACTGAATGCAGGATAAACTAGAAGAAGTGGCACAAACACCAGAAGATGAGGGGTCTTCATTGACCTTGGAGGTGCATCTAGCCCGTGTACTTCCACCAAGATCAGGATATCAACCTGGGCATGGATGGGGTCCTAAGCCTACTAACCATGTGCCTAGGCTTAATAGAGCTACTCACAAAGTAAGGGAAGGTATTCTTCAACTGGAAAAGCGAGTTGAAGAATTAGAGGCACAATTGGAGGAACAAAATGCTCAACTACAGCAAAGAGAAGCACGGATTGAAGAATATATTGATGCTCAAGTTGATGCTAAAATGACTGCTTACTTTGAGTGTTTACACTCAATAGCTCGGTCTTCTCCTCATTCATGAAGCACCTCCAAATGTAAGTGGCCATACTCATTATATTAGTTTATCAGAAAAAATTGTTCGATTCTATATTGTAATTAGAAATTATTTCTTTTTCTCAGCCCTAAACCAGAAATTGTAATTACTATAAGTTATATGATATACTGTAGGATCGAATCAAGACAAGCTCCAGCTGTTGGTGGAAGTTTAGGAGTTACATCAAGACTAGTCTTTATCTTCTTTTTTTCATGTCTTTCCCATTATTATTCTTCCTTTTATTGTTTTCATTTTGTTGACTTCAGATCATGTAAATACTATTTCTTCATGTTTTTAGGGTAGGAATTCTATTTCAAGTTTTAGTTTATATGAATACTAGACCCTTTCATAATGATTTTATATATTTTTCTTTGTTGTACTCCTATTTTCTATTGAATTTATCGTATTCCCATTTTATAATTCATTTGATGAAAAGCACTAAATGTACTACAAATCCATCCTCAATCGAAGGAACATTCGACCTAAGAAAAATTCATAAGTTGTGATTGCAAGATTAACGTAAATTGATAGTAAATTTTATTCTAGTAAAATTAATTAATTAATTAAGATGAATTTACCCACAAAAAATTGTGGTCACAAAATTAATTTTGAGCACCTGAATATTAATTTGTAATTAAATGGATTGTTGCAAAAAACTGTTTTAGTGAAAATATGTAATACTCACTAAATTATTTTTTCTTCACAAAAAATATTTATTTATAATTATTTATAGACTTTTAGTGACAATTTAATAAAGAATTATTGCCAATATATAGTCAATAAAGAGGGTATTTGGTTATAATTTTTATTTGTCACTAATAAATTCATATTAGTGATAACATGTATTTTTTATCATTTATTCTGTCCGTCATTGAAAGTCTTTTAAGTGACCTTTTTTTTTTGTCACAAATAAGTTTACAATTAGGGACAACTATTTATTTTTGTCAGTAAACGTTTCAGCCACGGGCCTTTTAGTGATGGCCAATACTCAAGTTTAAAAAGAGCCATATTACCTAGAGGGGATTTGAACCAGAAATCTCAATCTCATCGAATTTTATGAGAATAAACTGTGAACCATTGTACCATCCCCTTAGTGGTAGTACATATTTGTTAGTTTTTGATGACCCCAATTTTAAGGGCGTGAACTTGTTGGTTCGACCTAAAAAGTTTTTAATGATCCCCGTTTGTTCAAAGAATAATTTTAAGAATTTAAGGGTCTGAGCGGTAGTTTCAACCTGAATTTAATAGCTACTTTGGTATATCTATCCAACTAGAGATTGGAGTGTATTTTCATCAACAGCATGTTTTCTTGTTAATACCGAGTTCCTCAATTTCACACACAAATCGATCGTAACTCATACATATTCACACCGGATGGTTCAACGCCGTGACCAATATTTTACAACAGAAAGATGGAAAAACGAACAAACTCGAACAAAACGGATCTGTGGATGAACACGGCATGTCACGTGTTCCTGTTCTTCATCATCCTCTTCTTGATGCTGCGCCATGGATGGCCGCAATATGTATGATGTTGGGAATCGGCTTAATAAACTAAATATCGAGAGTAGAGAAAAGAGAATTGGACACCAAATATACGTGGTTCGGGACAGCGGGGTGCCGTCCGTACGTCCACAGACAAAGGAGGAGCATCGATCTTCACTATGAGCGGCGAACAACTGTGCAGTACAGAAGAACCCGAACCCTAATCTCCCAAAATACAATAAAGAGCCCTACTGTTCTTGTAACCCCGAAAATACATAATCCATACCGCGGGGGGCGAAGCCCCCCGCACACGGCCCAATCCCTTCACTTCCGCCACTGACTTGCGTTGGTATCAACAATCGGGTTGCACAAAATTTAAATCGGGTTCGGGTTTTACATCGGGTTTACACCACAAAAAATTCAAGACATATCTAACAAATCTCCACCTTGACTTGAATTTTCAGAAGCTCCTCAAAGCAACATGCTTCTGATGTCCTCCTTTGTCAAATGGCCCCTCCTGGGCCTAACTCGATCTCTGCAAAATACCAACCAAGCTCAAGCAATGCTTGAACTTGGCAATGGGTAGACTCTTCGTCATCATGTCTGCTAGATTCTCATGAGTGCTAATCTTCTCAACTTGAACATCCCCCTGAGTTACAGCATCACGAACAAAATGGTACCTTACATCAATATGCTTTGTTCTCTCGTGATGCATCTGGTCCTTTGTGAGATGTATGGCACTCTGACTATCGCAGTAAATAATAGTCGTATCCTCCTTCATGATGAGCTCTCCAAACAAGCCTCTCAACCAAATAGCTTCCTTTACTGCTTCAGTGACTACCATATATTCTGCCTCTGTAGTAGATAATGCCACCGTTGCCTGTAAAGTAGCTTTCCAACTAACAGCACATTCACCAATGGAGAATAAATAACCTGTGAGAGATCTCCTCCTGTCCAAATCTCCTGCAAAATCTGAATCAACATATCCAACCAAAGCCATCGAGCTTCTGCCAAACTCCAAGCAAACATCAGATGAACCCTTCAAATACCTCAAGATCCACTTAACTGCCTGCCAATGACTCTTTCCAGGACAAGACATGTATCTACTGACGACACTGACAGCATGAGATATATCCGGGCGAGTGCAAACCATTGCATACATGATACTACCAACTGCACTGGAGTAAGGTACTGTAGACATATACCTTATATCTTCTTCTGTCTGTGGTGACAAAGAAGCTGAAAGTCTGAAATGCACAGCAAGAGGAGTAGTAACTGGTTTTGCATCACTCATGGCAAAACGCTCCAAGACCTTCTCAATGTACTTCTGTTGAGAGAGAAACAGTCTGCCTGTGTGTCTATCTCTAGAAATCTCCATCCCCAAAATCTTCCTGGCTGCTCCAAGATCCTTCATCTCAAACTGAGAACTGAGTATGGCTTTCAAACGATTAATGTTAGAAAGATCCTTAGCTGCAATCAACATGTCATCAACATAAAGCAGCAAGTACATAAAGGACCCATCATCAAGTTGATGCAAGTAAACACAACTATCATACTTGCTTCTCACAAAACCAATACTCAACATAAAGGAATCAAACTTCTTATACCATTGTCGAGGAGATTGTTTAAGTCCATATAAAGACTTCTTCAAGAGACAAACCTGATCTTCCTGTCCTTCGATTTGAAAGCCCTCTGGTTGTTGCATATAGATATCCTCATCGAGATCACCATGCAAGAATGCAGTCTTCACATCAAGCTGCTCTAATTCAAGACCATGCATAGCAACAAGAGCAAGAAGAACTCGAATGGAGCTGTGCTTCACAACTGGAGAGAAAACATCGTGGAAATCAACTCCCTCCACCTGACTGTAGCCCTTAGCAACTAACCTCGCTTTGTATCTGGTGCCTTCATTTCCCGACCCTTCCTTCTTCTTGTATACCCACTTGCAACCAACAACCCTTTTCCCAGTAGGTGGTGCGACCAACCTCCAAGTCCCATTCTTGTGTAGGGACTCCATCTCTTCTTCCATTGCCATCAACCACCTATCTGAGTCAGGAGCCTGAATTGCCTCAGAGTATGATGTTGGATCGGGAGATTCAATATTCACTGCAACGCTTAGAGCATAAGCCACCATGTCTTCATAACCAAATCTCTGAGGTGGTTTTGTCTGTCTCCTCTGTCTATCACGGGCCAATAGATACTGTTGCTGTTGAGGCTGAGAAGATGCCTGTAGTTCAGGTGAAGTATCCGTCTGAGTTGGAGTGGAAATAATAATCTCCCTTTGTTCAGAAGAACTACCAATCTCTAGCTCCACCTTCTCCAAAGCACCCTGTTTTCCTGCATCATCACACATAGACAACTCCTTTCTCGAGTGAAGCATCGCAGTTTCATCAAATGTAACATCCCTACTAATCATAAACTTCTTAGTTTCAGGACACCAGAGTCTATAACCTTTAGTACCAGTTGGATAACCAAGAAAAATGCATTTTCTAGCTCTAGGTTCAAGCTTCCCATCATTTACATGAGCATAAGCAGGACATCCAAATATTCTTAGATGGGAATAATCAGAAGGATTACCAGACCATACCTCTTCTGGAGTTTTCAACTGCAAAGACCGATTGGGAGATCGGTTGACTAAGTGAGATGCTAGGTTCACAGCTTCCGCCCAGAATTCCTTACCAAGTCCTGCATTAGAAAGCATGCACCGAGCCCTCTCTAATAGTGTCCTGTTCATCCTCTCTGCAATGCCATTTTGTTGTGGAGTCTTGACAACTGTTCGGTGTCGAACAATGCCTTCCTTTTCACAGAAATCATTAAAGTCAGACCCACAAAATTCAAGTCCATTATCTGTTCTCAACCTCTTCACAGTCTTCCCTGTCTGCTTCTCCAACAAGGTCTTCCACAACTTAAACTTCTCAAAGACATCATTTTTATGCTTCAAAAAATAGACCCAAACCTTCCTGGAGAAATCATCAATGAACGTAAGAAGGTATCTGCAACCTCCCTTCGAAACTACCTGGGAAGGACCCCATAAGTCCGAATGGATGTAATCGAGTGTTCCCTTCGTCTTGTGAACTGCTGAACTGAAACTCACTCTCTTCTGCTTCCCGAATACACAGTGCTCGCAGAAGTCGAGTTTCCCAATTTGTGGCCCTGGAAGGAGTCCTCTGGTGCTCAAAACATGCATTCCTTTCTCGCTCATGTGACCCAGACGCATGTGCCATAATTTAGCTGAATCAGAATCTGAAGTAGACGAAGAAACAGCCGCTGAACCTGTCACAGTAGAACCCTGAAGAACATATAAGCTGCCAGCTTTCAATCCTTTCATCAAAATACGAGAACCACGAGAAATCTTCATGCCACTAGACTCGATGACAACTCTGCAAACATTCGAGTCTAAGACACCGAGGGAGATGAGATTTTTCTTCAAGTCAGGCACATGCCTAACATCTGATAAGGTTCTGACAACTCCGTCGTGCATTCTGATCTGAATACTCCCAATACCAACAGTCTTACAAGCTGCATTGTTTCCCATAAGAACAACTCCACCTTCAACAGACTTATACGTGGAGAACCAGTTCCTACTGGGACACATATGATATGAGCATCCAGAATCGAGTATCCATTCATCAACAAACTTAGATTTATCAGTTGTCGTCACCAACAATACATCTTCATCCCTGTTCTCGGCTACACTAGCATCAGCCACATCTGATTTCTGTTTTCCCTTCTCGTTGCTCTCACCAACTTTCTTGTTCTTATTCTGCAACTTATAGCAATCTGCCTTAATGTGACCCTTCTTCTTACAGTAGTTGCAGACTTTATCTTTGTGTCTTGACTTTGACCTGGATCTATCTTGATTTGGGTTCTTGAACTGTTGTCAACCCCTTACAATCAAACCAGAGGCCTGCTCATTCGATCTGCCATCAGCTACTAATTCATTATCCAGTTTTTCTTTGCTGAGCAAACTGCACTTGACATCTTCAAAACTCAGCTTGTCTTTGCCGTAAATCATGGTCTCTCTAAAATACTTGTATGAGCCAGGCAGTGAAACCAATAACAACAGAGCTTGATCCTCATCTTCTACCTTAGCATCGACATTTTTCAGATCATTAATAAGTGTAATGAACTCACTGATGTGAGCCTTAATCGACATACCTTCACCCATACGTAAGGTATACAGCCTCTGCTTCAGAACTAGTCGATTTGCTGGGGATTTCGTCAAGTACAAAGATTCCAACTTCGTCCACAAATCAGCCGCTGTCCTCTCTGTACAGATCTCCTGCATAACATCATTCGAAAGACACAATCGAATAGTGGAGAGAGCCTTACGATTGAGTTTCTTCCAGTCGTCCTCAGACATGGAATCCGGCTTCGCCTCCAATGCTGTCTCCAAACCGTACTGAACAAGAATATCAGTCATTCTCATCTGCCACAGACTGAAATTCATGTGCCCGTCGAACTTCTCGATATCAAACTTCGTTGAAGCCATCTTCAAAGAGCCGATTTCAGAAACCCTAGCTCTGATACCAGTTTGTTGGGAATCGGCTTAATAAACTAAATATTGAGAGTAGAGAAAAGAGAATTGGACACCAAATATACGTGGTTCGGGACAGCGGGGTGCCGTCCGTACGTCCACGGACAAAGGAGGAGCAGCGATCTTCACTATGAGCGGCGAACAACTGTGCAGTACAGAAGAACCCGAACCCTAATCTCCCAAAATACAATAAAGAGCCCTACTGTTCTTGTAACCCCGAAAATACATAATCCATACCGCGGGGGGCACGACCCAATCCCTTCACTTCCGCCACTGACTTGCGTTGGTATCCACAATCGGGTTGCACAAAATTTAAATCGGGTTCGGGTTTTACATCGGGTTTACACCACAAAAAATTCAAGACATATCTAACATATGAGCCGCGTGGCTGAGAGTATTATGAGGAGGGCTTCCATGGCTCTCTGCACAAAAACAAGATGGACCCATGAAAATCATTCCTCAGTTTGTGTGTGCAAGATATAGCAGAATCTCACCAGAAGATTCGTTTAATTATTGTTTGTTTAATTTCCTTACCAGCTCGGCATTCCTGATGTGCAGCTCAATCTATTTGCAGGCACAGCTGCATATAAATCAAACCACATTAGATCAGTATATACAGTAACCTATTTCTTCCGCCATGAACAGATGAAATGTTCAATTCCTTGCTGATTTATTGCTGGATTCTACAAGAGAGAGGAGTTACCCCATGGCCAGGAGAGTGACAGTCCACGCGATTGCCACGGCTGAAGCAGCAGAAGGTAAGCTGTCGAAGCTCCATTCACGGAGATGGTTGAATCCGGCGATGGCGGATGCAACCCTGACAGCTCCAGCAATCAGAGTAAACGTCATGAAGAAGCCGGTCGCAGCGTTTCCCATTGGGAAGTATATTGGGGAAAAATGAGCCGGAAGATCAAAACCCGGTCCTGCATAAATGGTTTAGCCTTTGCTTTATGAATTTTGTTAGGAAAAAATGATAATATTACTTTTGGTACGAAGGAAAGGAACAGAATAAAAGAGCATGTGTAAGTTTTTGTATTAATTTTATGGATGAGAAAGAATCAATTTGACCTAAATTTGATAAAAACAGTGGAATGAGCAATTCATAAAGGTTTTTGAAAGAACATTCATTCTTCTTAATTAAAAAACTTCATTATAGTACAGATTATATATCAATTTTTAATAACAGAGCACAAAGAAATTTAGAATGAAGGAATAAAAATCAATTTCGTTTCATTCTCTTCAATTCTTTCCCACAAAATGTAACAAAGAGAATTGTGGTACTACGTCTTTTAGGTGAATATGACTTTAGTTGTGAAAGGTAGGTTTTTAAGGCACGTATCAAGATGTGGAGAAAGTCTTGTATGTAATTAGTACATTACGTGATAGTGCTATCATGGTATCACGAGACAATTAAATCAAAACATTTTTAGGATTTTTTCCTTTCATGGTTTTTCTTTCCTTTCAGGTTTTATTAAAAAATTCTAAAAATAATTGAATCTTATCGGTTCTTGACACTATATCAGCACCGTCACATGATGTACCCCATTACGTTGCCACGTGGTACACCCATTATACACAAGACTTTCTCCAATGTGTAAGGCTAAGTGTTAAAGGATAAATCTACTAATAAATTGATATAGAAAGTTTTACTATTGAGAATCGAATCAAGATCTCTTTATCTTTGAGGGCAAGGGCCCCTTTCTTTCACAAGAAAATGTTCTGAATTGTGTGATACAAAATTTATGGTTGAGTCCTTGAAACTAAATGCAATTATTTTTAGGATTTTTGGGGTATTAATGGCCAAAAATAGCATTGTTCCTCTACTTCATTTTAAGAGTAATACTAGTTCATAAACATTTAGAAAACTAGCACCTCCTTATAGTGAAAGACGACAATACCCTTATAAGCTCTTTTCATTTTTAAAATTTTCAGCCATTTCCCTCCATTTTCTCTCTCTCTTTTCTCTCCTTTCTATTTCTCTCTCCTTTCTCTCTCTCACCGGAGCACAGGCGTCACCATCTCTCTCTCACCGAAGCACAGGCATCATACCGGAGCACAGGAGTCACACTAGAGCACGGGCGTCACCGTTACCTAACCATCCCATTGAAAAGTGCTGAGGCTTGTTGAGGTATTTTGTGTTATTGTCCCAATGATAAGTACCCCAATCGCCGAGATTTAATCGGGACCTATTCATGATTGTTCGGGACCTGTTCATAATTTTTCGGGACCTGTTTAACAGTACCTATTTAGACTTTATTATGATCTATTTAGACTTTATTATGGCCTATTCATGATTTTTCAGGACCTATTCCAAAATTTTGGGGACCTTTTTATCGATACCTATTTAGACTTTATTGGGACATATTCGTGATTTCTCAGGACCTATCCATGAATTTTCGGGACTTGTTTATCGGTACCTATTTAGACTTTATGAGAACCTATTCATGATTTCTCGGGACCTATTCCAAATTTTTCATGATTTCTCGGGACCTATTCCAAATTTTTTGGGACCTATTTACAGGTACCTATTTAGACTTGATTGGGACCTATTTATGATTTCTACGAACCTATTCATAAATTTTATGGAACCTGTTTATCGGTACTTATTTAGACTTTATCGAGACCTATTCTTGATTTCTCTGGACCTATTCATAATTTTTCGGGACCTATGTTCATGTTAATGGATAGGTAACATGGAGCGCGTCCGAGTGAAGATTATGTTCAATGGAAAATGGGAGTGTACAGCTAATGGAGGTTGTCGATATTCGGGGAGTCAAATGAAGTCTAAAGGCATAATTGTCCCAATGAGTATCTCATATGATGAGTTGTATAGAAAGGTGCAGTCCATTATTCCTCATGATAATAGTCGATTTATAATGGAGTTGCATTCGACAAATATTGGAGGAGATGATGTGCCATATCAAATGGATGTGGAGAATGATGAAGATCTGGAGTTTATACTAAGTGAGAAAAAATATCCACTCATATTTGTGTAACTTTTTTTGCTCGATTAGATTGTTAAGAAGTTTCTCATCAAGTAGGCATTGGTGAAATAGGTCATGCATCCTTCCATGGAAGCAACTAGCCCCAAGTAGGCACGTCACTTGTACCACCCCTTCATGAAATTAATCAAGACAATGAAGAGCGAGATGTGCATGCCGATGAAGTACGAGATACTTATGGGCATGATTTGTTGGAGGAGGAGGAGGCAGGATTGCAATATGTTCGGAATGATCAGACCCCATATTCTAAATCTAGCCGCCAAGGAGTTCAAGATGGGATAGGTGAGTTTGGACAGTCATGGATTATGGCAGATCTTCCTAGCTGTGGCCTAGAAGAACAAGGTGTAGTGCAACCATCTACCGAAACAAATACTAAATGGCATATATCGAATGCAGATGCATTCATATGGCAAGGACATGCGACAAATCTTGTGTCTGAAGCAAACACAAATGTCATTTACAAGGGACAGTTCTTCCGGAATAAGAAGGACATGCAAAGATTACTCGGCCTATATGCCTTAGGACTAAACTTTGAATGGCGAGTACATAGGTCTACTAAGTCATTATTCCATGCAGTTTGCAAGGAGGCCAACTGTTCATGGAAATTCTGTACCTTCGAATAAAGGAAGGTACCTTTTGGGAGGTACGTAGGTGGACTAATAAGCACACATGCACACGTGATGAGGTTCATCAGTACCATCGTCAAGCAAGTGCTAGTACCATTGGGGAGGTGATTGCACCAAGATTGTCCAGTATTCAAGGAAGAGTAATGAAGTCTAAGGACATTATTGTAGACAATAATGAGATGTATGGAATTCAAATACTCTACAACAAGACATGGCAAGCGTTGCATTATGCACTCTCTCTGACATATGGATCTCCCAAAGACTCTTATGAATTGTTCCATCATATTGTCATGCTTTGCAAGAGGTGAATCCGGGCTGACATACGGACCTATACATTGACACTGATAACAGCTTTCTATATTTTTTCATGCCTTTCGGGCCTCGGGCCAAGTGTTAGAGACTTTCAGCTAGGCCTGGCAATTATTGACACGACACGGTAACCCGACACGACACGACACGGAGTTAGGCGGGTTTGGGTCAAGCCTATTTAGACACGAACCCATTTAGACACGAACCTGTACAGACACGATAAATAAACGTGTTTAACTAGGTTTGAACCTGTATAACACGACACGACACGATTAAACACGTTTATTAAATGTATTAACTATTTTTATACATATATTGACCCATTTAATACATTTATATATGAAAATTTTATGATATATAAAATATTACATGCATTACATGATCAATAATTGATTAATCTTACCATTTATTGTACTAATTATCAATAAATATTATTATTTTAGTAATTACATCATATATTATTAGAGTATAATTATATATTGTCGATATTTTACATTAAATGGGTCAACCCGGTTTAGACACGATTTAGACACGACCGTTTAGACACGAACCCTTTTAAACACGAAAAATAAATGTGTCATATCCAGATCATTGGAGTTTCTAACCCGGACACGTTTAGACACGACACGTTTAAACACGACACGACACAGTTTGCCAGGCCTACTTTCAGCAATATCTTTGACCAATAATTGTCGTTGATGGTACCCATCTAAAAGGTCGTTACAAGGGCACGATGTTTGTAGCATGTGCAAAGGATGGCAATGACCAAGCATATCCTTTGGCATTTGGGTATGGAGATACAGAGAATATTCATGTGTGGACATGGTTTTTTTCGGGCCTTACATGTGACCAGTGGTAATATTGAAGAGTTGATGTTCATATCTGATCATAATGCCAGCATTGCTGAAGGCATTCGAACAGTGTTTCCTGACACTGAACATGTCTTGTGTTACTAGCACATTTCACAGAATCTGGTTAGACAGTTCTACCGCACTGATCTGAAGGATTTTTTATGGGCGGCAGTATGGAGTTACACGGTTCATGATTTTGATAAGCACATGGATGAGATTAAACGCGTGAATTGTCGGTGCTACGATATGCTTATGGAGATAGGACCACGTAAATGGTCTCGCGTTCATTGCCCATTACCACGCTACCAGTTGATGACAACGAACATTGCGGAGTGCCTCAACTCTTGTCTTAGATTTGCACGTTGTTTGCCAGTTACAACTTTGGCTAAGTTTGTACACAGTATGATACAAAGATGGCACTGCTATTGAAAGAATATTGCTTATAGTTGGACATCCCGATTAGCGAGTGTTCCACATGCCATGGTAATGAAGATGGATTCCGATGCCCATCATATGACGTGCATGGCAGTCGACTGGAATATATTATTAGTAAGGCATCGCTCACTACAGTGGACTGTCGACCTAGCGGACTTGTACATGTGAATTTTTTCAACGAGAACGTCTACCATGTGCCCATGCCCTCGCTGCAACAAGGTTCTTTTAATTACCTAGCCAAATTTTACCAACATTTGAATTTTTGTCATTTTGATCGACATTACTCCCATTGATTATAATTGCTTCATTTGTCAACAAAGGCCGAAACGTAGATTAGGTTACTTTATGTGCCAATTTCTATTTGTCATCTTATATTGTTGGTGCATACTTTGAGCCAATCATGCCTATTGGTGGGCCAACACAGTGGGTTGTTCTTGAGAACATATGTACCATGGTTATTCTTCCACCAAAGATGCTACCTCAATCAGGAAGACCTCGTAGAAGTCATATTCTTTTATTATCAGGGACACGAACTAGGAGGAAGTGTAGATACTATGGGTCGTACACTCATTTGTCATCTAGTTGTGCAAACAGAGTTAGCAACTCGGATCAGTCGAGTTCGTCCAGTGGAAGGGTACGTACATCCTGTCATCGTCGATGCGGGATTTGCCAGCAAACAGGTCATAACAGACAAACATATCCAATGAGAATAGGCCTACCCGACACCGAAGAAGCATATACATGAATTTCTTATGACTACTGGTAGCAAACTATGTATGTCACTTCGGACATACCGAAGAAGCACTCAAGTACATTTCAGGACCTATCTTAAATTTCTCTTGATCAGTTTAATATTTATCGTGACCTATTTCCGACTTGTCGAGACCAAAGTTTCCATGTATAATTCGGGACCTATTTCAAATTTCTCTTGACCAGTATAAGATTTCTCATGAACTATGCAAAATTTTTCGGGAACTATTTCAGACTCATCAAGACGAAAGTTCCATGTACATTTTGGGACCTATTTGAAATTTCTCTTGATCAGTATAAGATTTCTTGTGACTTATTTAAGATTTTTTTGGACCTATTTCGGACTCGTAGAGACCAAATCCCCATGTACATTTTGGGACCTATTTGAGATTTCTCTTAACCATTGTAAGATTTCTCATGACCTATTTAATATTTTTCGGAATCTATTTCGGACTCATCAAGACCAAAGTCCCCACATATAATTTGAGACCTATTTCAGATTTCTCTTGATCAGTGTAAAATTTCTCATGACCTATCTAAGATTTTTCGAGACATATTTCGGACGTGTAGAGACCAAAGTCCCCACGTACATTTTGGGACCTATTTGTGATTTCTCCTGACCAATGTAAGATTTCTCATGATCTATTTAAGATTTTTCGAGACCTATTTCAGACTTGTTGAGATCAAAGTCCCCATGTGTATTTCGAGACCTATTTGCGATTTCTTATGACCAGTGTAAGATTTCTCATGACATATTTAAGATTTTTCGGGACCTATTTCAGATTTGTCAATACCAGTCCCCATGTATATCTCGGGACTATCTTGACTTTTTCTTGATCAATTTAAGATTTCTCGGGATCTATTGGAAATTTTTCGGGACCTATTGTCTATTTCCCTTTTCAACAAGATATCTCAACCAACATCACTACACATAAACTAGATGATCCTGACATGCATATCATTGCCATAAGATGTGGTCAATATGTACAGCGATTGTCAATCTCAACATAAACTGATAATAAAATATTAAAATGTTCGCTCGTAAGGTTTCCTAACAACATCACATGACATCATAAACGATGATCTGGGTCGGTGTAAGGGCTGCGAAACACCGGAGCCTTCGTTCGTTTCCCAACACGAGTTTTATGCCTCTTCTTCTGGCCTTGATCTTGCAGTCATCAATATATTCTGATTACGACTGTACACCATACAATATATAAACTAACATATAGGTCTTTTACCTAACTTGCAGATGGAGCTGTTGCAGGTTGCGGTGAGGCCTCATTTGTGGATGGAGGTACTGTAGATGGAGGTACTAGAGATGGAGGAGATGGCTCACCTGTAGAAGGGAACGTCGGAGGATGGCTTGCTGAGGGAGCAACTAGAGATGGCCGTGCTGGGTATGATGAATGTATGAGGCTCTTCATGTGTTCCAATAACGGAGCCTCAGACGTTGCAATTGCAGTGTCAATTTGTCTATGCACAACTTCCACCACTCGTCTCTCAAATGCTGCAATACATGCTTTCATTCGATCCTCCATAGCCTCGAATGAGAAGTCACGTTGATATCCCTCACCCTCAGCACCCTTGTTCCCATCAGAGTTCTCTCTAAATGGTTCATCTAGACACAATTCCTCCACTGCTGGCACCCGTAAATCCATGAAATAATGTTGTTGCATCTCAACATTTGTTGGCTCAAGTGTCGTGAGCACGTACATCTGTAAGTCATTTAATATTTTTAGATAACTGTCATAAAAATTCTACATCTACAATCACACGAATTGTCAAGTACATCTAACCGTGGAAGTGAAAATGCTTTTGATCGTTCTCCCGCCCGGACGACGTCGAAGAGTCCACCGAAAAATTACTGGTCTATCTTCTATTCCATTGTGAATCCTTACATGAGGGAGGATTCAAACTACGTCAGGAATCATTTTAAATGCAAGGATCTACGCATAATAATAATACATGTATTATATTGTTCATAATTCCAATAACCTGATATTTAGATCAATTATTTATTATACCTACAATACCCATGTAAATCCACATAGGTTGCACTTCAAATTCCCGTCTACCTGCTCCAGACTGTGTAGAGCTTGAAGGAACTTCTTAATTGAGTACTTGTATACAAGATTCCCCATGAGAAGGAATCAAACTTGTCTAAGTTCTCCACTAAGCCCCACAACCAATATGGCATTAAGCGTCTCTTATCGGTGCCCCACAGGAATTCCCCCAACAGACATATCAGACACAATTTAACAACGTCAAGTTGTTGCCTAAAGTTACCATCAACCACCACCTTCCAAACATCAGCGCACTGGACATCTTTCTTTCTCTGAAAATATCGATGTAGCAGACCATGAGCAGGGGGCTCATATTGTTGTAAATTCAAGCATGCCCGAATTTTAAGCCCATAATAAGGCGGAACTCTTTTTTTGACAACTTCAGCAAATGTTGTCATCCAGTAGCAAACCACATTTCATCTGTCGGCCCATTATGTTTGATTTCCCTCAATAGTAAATGTACCACCAACAAATCACTAAATGCTATTTTGCGGTCCATATCCAAAAACTGCCATAGACAACTCTGTCGAAACTGGGCTATGTCCTCTTCATTGGCAAGTGCACTCTCAATATCACTAAACACTTGCATATTGTTATGCCAGTTCAGTTTCGACACAAACCACTCGGCACAAGAAATCCTGAAATTTTGTTCCATCTGTACAAGTAGTTAGCATGTCACTTTAAATAGATCTCTCATTTGCATAAATTGGTCCGTAATCGAAATCCTAAAAATCAAGACCTCAAGACATTCAAATAGATGAAATTCAAAAGACCGAATCAAACCCAGCATGCTTAGAAAATGAGAAGACAATCTTGGAGGAAAGTATGGCCCCCACGGACCTTGGTGGAGAGGACTACAAGCTGGAGAATGTAGCAGCTGACACAAAACCATATGCATGTGCAATAGAAAAGGCGAGTTTTTCATTTTCTTCAGTTGCATAGCACGTGTAATCAAACCCAGAAACTGAAACTTTTTCAAAACCAAAGTTTCCAATAAATTCTACTATGTTCAATGCAGACACATAGCAAGATGAGGTATTAACATTTTCCAACATACACGAAATCCTAAAAAATCGAGACTTCAAACTCTGAAAATCGAGACTTCAAACCCTAAAACTCGAGACTTCATCCTGCAAATCATGCAGCAAATCAAAAATCCAACAAGCAGTGAGCAGTTATCAGGTCCTGCTCAATTTTAACAGGTCCTTCATCTGTACAAATTGCTCCTGAGCCGAAACCCTAACAATTGAGACTTCAAACCCTAAAAATCGAGACTTCAAACCCTAAAACTCGAGGCTTCATCCTGCAAATCATGCAACAAATCAAAAATCCAACTAGCAGTGAATAGTTATCAGGTCCCGATCAATTTAAACATGTCCTTAATATGTACAAATTGCTCCTGAACTAAAACCCTAAAAATCCAGACTTCATCCCGCAAATCATGTAGCAAATAAAAAAATCCAACAAGCAATGAACAGTTATCAGGTCCCGATCAATTTAATTAGGTCCTTAATCTGTACAAATTGCTCCTGAACCAAAATCCTAACAATCGAGACTTCAACCCTAAATCTACACATACTTACAATGGTGAATGTTGAGGGAGGGAGGTGAATGGACTCTAGTTACGCAGATCGAGTGAGCTAATGGTCAGCGGCAAGCAGTCTTGGGCGGTGAGCTGGCGGTGGGTCTCGAGCAATGGTGGGCGGAGCACAGTCATGGGCGAGAAGCTACGGTCGACAGCGAGCAGTCGTGGGCGATGGAGAGGAGTCGTGGGTAGCGAGCTACGGGCAGTGACAGGCAACAGGCCACGTCGAGCTGTGGGCGACCACGACTAGTCCTGGGCTACGGTGTCCTACGGGCGATGGCAAGCTGCTGGTGGCGGTGACCTGTCCTAGGCGACAGCAGCGACATGCAACAGGCGGTGTCGAGCTGCGGGCAACCACGACTAGTCCTATGCGATGGCGAGCAGTCCGGGTCGACGACGACGAGCAGTCCTGGTTGACGGTGGCGACCTACAGGCGGCAGAGGCATGTGGGAGACAAGACTTGCGGGTGGCTCTGTGTACAGGAGAGAAGGGATGTGGGAGAGAAGAGAGAGGTTGTGTGTAATAGGTATGAGACGGTTATAATAGGAAATTTTAAAAATTTCAGTGAAAGACGTTAAGTAGTGGTGCTATTCTTTCAATAGGGTATAAATGAGTGTTAGTTGTAAAAGTATTAATTATATTGGTGTTAAAAAAAATTTCACCTCATTTTTGGGACGCATGAATATATTAAAAACTCATTAATTTAGGCAAATTTATTTGTAAAATACATGCGTAGATGATTTATAAATTATATGTTTATCCTATCCATTCAAAGTAACTGAGGTTATAATTGTAACAAATGAATGCTGGGAATTAATTTATCTAATTATAATATAATCATTTCTTTTTTTTATCAATGATATAATAATTTCATTGATTTTGTCTTGTCAGTAAACATCTCCAGGTTATGCCTCGATTTTCTGGGGATGAGGAAACCCTTTTTCTGGGGGGAAAACAATCTCTGGTTGAGCAAAATCAGAGAAAACAAAAGTTCTCCAGTGAATATGGCACAAATTACAATTACCTAATGCCACTATTTCAGTAGAAATTTTAAAAGCATTAGTAAATCTAAAAAAGAACACGTACAACAGAGATAAAAAATGATGACAAAACATTTTTTGATGGGGAACATCAACAGAAAAATGAATGAAAGAGGCATATTGCATAACAGAGGATAAAAATTCAGAGAACAAGTTATCGATGATGAAGCCTCGATTGATAGCAATATTAGTGGCCCATCCGCCGATGCACATACGATCACATACATGCAGAAATTAAGGAACAGAAGAACAGAAGCCACAGCTTTCATCTGCTCGCCTGCCATTTTCAGCCTCCTTTTCAAATGTGTGTGTGTATAATCTTAGCTCTCAGGGTTAAGGTAGTATGTCTTTCTTCTATGAGAATAAGATGCAATGTGTCTCGCCTTGGAGGGAGACCACAAATATGGAATTCGAAGGTTCTTTTCTTCCAAGGTTGTCTTGTTCTAATTAAAGGGTTTTTCTAGTTGTTGTAAAGATGATAATAAGACTCCAATGTCAGGGCAACTCTAGTGATTCTATCCTAGGAGCCCTACTTAAGACAAAAGTTTGGTACATTCTTATGATGATCATACGAGTTAGGAGCTCTTCAATTCTCTTGGAGGGAAAGTAACATTCCTTGCCTATTGGTAAAGTGGCCTCCAAACTACATAGGATTTGATGTCTTTTGGTTGGTCCTGTGGTCATGCGTACTGAAGACCGACATGTTATGTTAGTGTATATAGTATAGTATCGAGTTTAGATTTATTCGTGTATCTTATGATATGATTGTGTTTTCTCAATTTGTTTTGTTCTATTTTATATTTTACCTTTGACATCCACTCTATAAATTTGAGCATGCTATTGTATTCCATACATACCATCGGATATAGTTGTTATCTCTCAACTTTCCCATGCTCAATGCAAGGAGTATCTCAGTACCTTCGAAATAGACAAAGAAATTGTCACTTGATGTTGATGCGTTCAGTGATGGTTTAAAGAGTTTCTTGGTGGTAAAGAATTTGAAGTTATGTCTTGACTTAAGCTTAGGAAATCTGGACACCTTTGGTGGTGTCTCTTGTAAAATATATAATATTCACTAGAACTGTAAGAGGTCGGATTTATATTCACTTAAAAGTCTAATACTCTAGGTGGTGATACCCAAACAACTCTTATAAAACATCATTTCTTTTATACTTTTTCTTATATGAAATTTATTTCTCAGTGCATGTTTTTGTTTAGGGTAAACATGGAGCATGAACCAATTCAAAATCCTAGGGTCAGATTGCAGAGTTTTATCTCTACGAATCCCTTTCGCTAAGCGTGCATAGGTTGCCTTTGGCTCGATAGGAGAGAAAAACTTATCTTACTCAGAATTGAGTTAGTTTGCCAAAAAACATTTATGTTTGGTTTGCTCATCATATTAACAATTTGTGTTGGGGAATTACACGAGGCATATGGACTACTAAGGACGGAAAGTCCGAGTCGGGTTTCAAGTTTTAGAGATCAATTGAGAAGAAAGATTTGACCGTGACATTATCATTACGTGGCAGTGTCTACGTGGTGAACCAACTAATAAAATTAATTCGTTTCTAGGATTGTGCTTTTGCAGCTTAATAAAAAATCTTTAAAATAATTAATTTTATTTGTTGTTGTTACCATTTTAGTCTTGTCTATGGTAACACCATTACATATAATGCTTTGACCTAGTTGAGAGCAATAAGAAACTCGAATCATGATTGTGAAAGTTGTGGATGCTCTTTATCACCTAGTACGTTCATCCAACTCGAAGTGAATTAGTTGAACTTGTTGGATTTTAGGATATCAGTGGTGGAAATCTGAAATCATGGCAGTGGGGCTTTTTGTGATAAATAACCGAATGGGCTCGATAGTTTTAAGCCCATAATTACAGCTTTGGCAATACATGAACGAAAACTCAGTCGAATAATTTGACTGCCATATATAAGTGAAAGATTCAAATAGGGGTAACAGTGTTCGTTAATTTGCTCGCTTGCTATGATCTTATTAATATTTTCTCACGACATGTGATGTGGTAGGATCATTTAAGAATTTCTAGCAAGGGATTGGATAGAATAGGAAGTGTTAGATATGTACATGATGAGAATATCTTATATGTGGCATCCATTTCTAGAGCTGATTTTTTCCTTTTAGATGTTATAAAATATTCCTAAAAAACTGGCTTGATTTTATTGGTGTGGTGATACCGTTATACATGAGACTCGGCTTTACCTAATAGGGTATATTTTGGATAGATCCTATTAACATTTAAATATGATTTGGGTAATAAATTAAAGAAATGATTGGAGCCGATTTTGGTTCCAAACAGGGTAACCAAAATTAGGTATATAAAGAGAAAAAATTGATACTTTCATTAGCATAGCCATTAAGTATATAAAATGAACTTATTATAATACTAGTGTCAATAAATTTTAGAGACTACTAACGAATCAACTAACTTTTAATAATACAATTATACTAAACTAATTAAACTAAATTAAAACCACAATAAATATATACTGTAAATTCAATTACTTAACGATGATTAAACCTATAAAAGATATTAAAATAATTATATGTTCATAAAGTTATCGTGATAAGAAGATAAGAAAAGATATGTTTCGATATTGCATTTGGAATTAGTGGTACAATAAAGGCCCCAAGTATGATAGGGTTTCGTTCCTAAAAAAATTTCAAAGATATAAGATTCAGATTCAAAATTCAAGAACGATGTATCACACAATAAGATCGGTTCGGTTCAATTTAAAAATTACTAGAATTGAACATTTTAAAATATATTAATAGTATTTTGTACCCTTAGGGTTAATTATAGGAGAAAGTTTTCAGTGGAGCAATTATACCACGTAAGTGATGCTAACGTGATATATCTGTCCAATCATATCTTGGCATGTAATCAATAATTATATAGTTATGGTTATTAAATCCTAAAAAATCTTTAAAAATATATAATAAAAAAAAACCCAAACAAATGGTGAACTTTGATTGGAAAGACATATAAATGATAAAATAATATTACAAGACCTAGCCACTGATGAATCCTAATATGACAAATATACAAATAGTAAATTCTAATTGGACGGATCTATCAGTAAGCATCGCCTACTTAGTATATAACCTTTCCACTGAAAATTTTCTCGAATTATACAAATAGTGAATTCTAATTGGACTGATATATCAAATGGTGAAAATCTATACTGCTGTTCCTTCTATTTATAGATATATATATATATATATTTACAAAAGGAAAAACACAAAATAATATATAGAAAATCTAAAATTATGTAAGTCAGAAAACGGATAGGTGTAGGGACATTTTGGTAGCCAACGATAAGTATAGGGATTTAACTGCAAGAAAAACAAGTGAGAGGACTGTATCCTGGCAAAACCTTTATTTTGATTTAGATATTTGCTAATTATCAAACAGAAGTAACTGCCTCCACCTTTCAAGTGATAAACCCGAAGTTCGCTCTGCTCAATTCAAAAGTCAGACTTGCAGTTTCAGTTCTCTCTCCTCTCTCTCTGGAATCAGATATAGTTGGAAGGAAATCAAAGTTGTGCTATCAGTACATTTCTTGGAGATTAATCTTCAATATTTCGTCTTTGATTTCTGCCATCACCGACGCCTTTCATTTCTCAGGTTCACCAATGGATGACGAATGTCACCCAGAATTCACCCATGCCAGCTTCTCCCAACTGGGTCGCTTCATCAGAGGCGTTGACAGAAAGATCAGGGACATGTTGGAGGATTTCAGAGCGGAGGGGAACGAGATGACTTGGGTACTTGAAGCACTGAGAAACAACCAAGAAAGCATGAAGAGGAGGCTCCGAGATGTGATCTGCACCATCTTCGAGAAGAACAATGAGGATGAACTCGTCATTGGAGGCAGGAACTCTGAAGAGAGTGTCGAGCTCGTGGAGGCACTGGCTTGTGTGTTCTGGAAGAAGGAGGAGCAGATTGATGGCCGAATGAACAAGTGCTATGAACTCTTCAGAGAGGTGCAATGTCAGAAGGCGGAGGAAGAGAGCAAACATGCAACCGTTCTCGATCAGTTGAAGGATCCTATTAAGATCGAAGAAGAGCAGGAGACGGATGCAATTGAGTTGAAGAGATCCAGGAAAGAAAGCAGAGTTGAAGTGAAAGGTATTTGATTTCTATTTTACTTGTCCGTCCCTTTGTTCATGGCTACTGTTAGTTCTGCAGCCTCTTACACCTTCAGTTGTTTCAGGACCATCAATGGCTGAGAAGGATGTTGAAGCTGCTCTCTCCAGGACCCGTGAAAATTTCTCTGAATTGACCTGTTTCACTCGAAGAGTCTATCAGAGGATCAAGTCTCTTAAGAGGAATTTCAAGCAAGATGAAGATGAGATGGCTGAGGTAATTCCAGACTTCACGGATTGGCAAGAAAGCTTGAAGAAAAGACTACACGAACTGAGGGAAAGCTATTTTGAAACTGAGAATGAAGATGAAATCCTCGAAGTTGCTATAAGAACGGAAGAGCCTCACCTGCTTCCGAGGTCAATGCTTCAATCCCTCATGAAGGAAGAGCAAGAAAATGATTTCTGGGTAGGCGAGTTATTGTCATCCTCCAGTGACTGCGGTGAGCTCTTTGAGAAAGTAACAGGAGAGAAGGCGAAGGAGAGTGCAGAGCCAGACATCACAGTGCCCAATACAGGCAGATCAGAGGAAAAGATGACCAATTCTGTGACCGCTGAAACCAAACTCGGGTCTGAGGGAGATCAATCGAGTGAGAGTGACATCTCCAACTGTGATTTGCCTGATCTAGGAGAATTTTTTGATCACAAAATAACTGAGGAAGATGGTAAGGCCATAGAGGAGCGAAGGAAAGCAATGAACCAGATGGAGTATATTCTGAAGATTTTGCAGAAACACATCGGCGAAGGCTTGAAGTGCCGAGCCACCAAGGTCCAGGTTGAGGTCTCGCTCTTGGCAGTCGAGCTCTTCCTAGTATTGTCAACAAATGGGAAAGGATCTAAATTCCATGCATTCAAGTCCTGTCTGGAGGACATTGAAAGGGAGAAGCGCAACACCAAGGTGGTCAAATCAATCATTGAGATGCTGAATGTGGCAGATCAAGAATTGAGCAAGGTGAAGATGTCCAGTTGTCGAGAGGAAACGGATCGATCCTTTCACACTGATGATGACAAGCAGTTGCAAGAAGATGATATTAAGCGAGTGGAAGAGCTTTTCCCACAGTTTATCAGCTTGATTGCTCATTTGGAAGCTCATACGATTTTCATGGGTGATTTTGAGTCTCAGTTGCTGCCAGAAGAGGCAATTCAAGGACGTAAGAAGAGTGTGAAGGATATGGAGAGGGAAGTGGAGGAGATGGAGTCAAAAATGGAAGCTCTCAGAAGTAAATTCAGCTATGTTAATCTTTGTCCCATTTTAGCCGGAATTGCTAGAGCACAATGTGGGCTAGGTGTCCAGAAGTCATAAAAAGCTTTAGTGGAGCTTCTACGCATTCTCTATGAAGTAGGAAATGGTGATGTGGGGTTCTCTTTTTCCTTGCAGATTTTTCATTCTACTGTTTGAATCTCATCTTGTAGTTTGAGTGGCACTAGTATGAACTTTTTCGAGCCTTTAGTCTCTGCAAGTTCTTTCATTCCATATATGGATTGCTCTTTGCTGGATTTCTTCTCTTTGGCATGCTCATGTTCCGAAATGAATTGTCAATAAAAATCACAGTTGCAATTCATTTCTGGAGTGTTAATAAAAGGCTTTTTTCTTCCTGTTTGAGGGAAACATGCTGTAACTCTCATTCAAGAAACATGCAATTCATTGTTTTACTCGTACATTATCGATTTCTTCTGACTCTGTTGTTTGCTTTGCCCATCATAAAAGGGGAAAAGTGGTAACATGTTGGAGTAACGGAGTAAGCACAACTTCACGAAAGCATGGAAAAGAGGTAAAGATGAGTTCTTGACAGACTTATAATCTGGTTTGATTGTGAATTTTTCAGTTGATAAGCATCTAAAAAAATGTTAAGTCTGTTAAAGTGCTACAAAAACTTCTAAATGATATACCGAGAAGATGATATTGGAAAGGAGAATAAAAGGTAAAATAGTGAAGCAGTCCTAAGATTCCATGAAAGAAAGACATTGAGAGCAGTGGGTTGCTCATTGTTTTCCTTGTCGATTCTTATTTTTTCTGACTCTCCTATTTGCTTTTCCCATCATAAAAAGGGAAAACAGGTAATGTGTGTTAGAGAAACGGAGAAAGCACAGCTTCAGAAGAGCATGGAAAAGATTTACTGGGTAAAACATTAGTTCAATTATGAGTTTTTCAGTTAATAAGGATCCACAGGAAAATTGTTAGTCCGTTCAATTGGCAAAGTTAACTTCTAAATTATCTATGGAGGAATGGATTTAGGGAAGGAGAAGAAGAGGGAACTTAGTGATCCGTGTTAAGATTCCACGAAAGAATGACATGGACGGAGCAGTGGGTTTTGCTGGGTTGTTGGGCAATCATATCTCCGATAAAACACTTGCTTCATGAATTGACATTACATCGTTCCCTCCGAACTTCGAGAAATTGGTTGAAGATTTTCTTGTAAGACCACCCGAACACCTGAGGAGTCAAGAGTTGCTCATCAGTCGAGAAAAGATGAAATACTTGCCAGAATACGTCAAACTAGGAACTGAGGAGATCAGTGGTGTGATTCAATGTTATGTGATTCTTTCACTTTTGACGGAACCATGACCTTGATCAAGGGTGAGGATCCTACCACATCCAACCTGCATTAGCAATAGATCTGACATGACAGCTGCAGATACGATGACACCCATCATATGAGGAAGGTCTCGCTGTAGCAGGACAAGCTCTTGCCTTTGTATAAAATGGAGTGCTGCTGGCATGATCGACGACATAAGAATGCAGGGAATTGGGGATGCTGCTAGAATACCAACACATCTCCCTCCCATACCGCTCTAAGGTGTCTCTGTGTGAGCCTTGTTGGTTAAAGACTTGATTGACCAATTTCCAGGAGTCGGTCTTTCAATTCCCAGTGCTCGATTAGAACTATTAGGATTGCTGGATTGTGTCTAAAGTTGGAGCTAGTACCATATAGGTTGGGGTGGTATAGGGAAGACTATCTTTCACATAATGGTTTAATTGGGTGTTGAATGCATCCACAAATATATGTCTGAGCATATCTGTGCATTTTCTTGACTATAAACGATTTATTTTTTGCTTGCACGTCAAAGATAGGTCTGTGATGCTCACCTCTAGATGAATCGAGATTTCACATGAGACAAGGACAGTGAGGCTGGCAATGCCAGGCCTAATCGGGGTGCCACCGCACATATCTTCCTGCTTAGGTATCCATTTCTCTTTCACTAAATCTCTAATCCACCTAGCCAATGAGAGTCAAGATAATCGAATCACAAAACCTCGCAAGAGGCCGGATGACCTTCTTGAGGCACCTCTTGAGGTGGTGACTTCGATAACTTTTTCCCCTAAGTCCATTGTGTGGCTTTTGGGTATTCCGTAATAATCAGGTGCAAAAAAATATATTTCCTTAAAATTGAGACTTTCACAATAGAATCTAGTATTTTTTGAAACCAACACCTGTTTTCACGTTCAGAATCTAAAACCCATGATTAACACCCCGTCTTGAGGCATCTTCAAAAAGAACATAATGATTTCAGAAGCGATCTCATTAGGTCCTGCTCGTGGATCGTCCATAGACTGGGCACTCCGCTAGGGATCAAGAAAATAAGTTGGACTCCCCGTCTCGTCCTGGTTCAATTTACTATGATTGTCATGATGAAGCCCCTCGATCCCGCATTATGGTTGTCCCCACAGATCAGTGCGGACCTAAGTCAATATTGCCTGTTCTGTCGGGCTTGGGATCACAATGTCGACCACCACACCAATCTAGTGCACGCAATAGAAGATTTGATTCAAGCAAGTTGCAAGTACATTGTAGGTTAGGGAGGATGGGAGCTCATGTTCTAGTTCCACTGGGAGGTAACTCCCTGTCTCCCCTTTACATAAATGAGATGCAGGTCTTGATGTCACCTTTTGCCTTCCTTAAGGGATCCCCTATGTTATTCTCCCCCAATAAAGTAGGAAAGTCCAATCTTGTGAGTGGCACAATATTCTCGTAATTCAGCTTGGTAATTTTATTGGCAAGACTCCTTTTATACGTTACAGGAAGTCAGTCATTGAATTGTATTCTCACCTTTTGCTAACTTACAACTAACTTTTATTTCTCAAAAAGTTTTATTATAAAAATTGCTGTTAAGGACGCTTGTGAGTACAACATTGAACACCCGAACCATTTGAATCTCAACACGAAATAGTTGCCTTGAAAGTAAATGACCTAGAATATACCAAGGCTATGAGTTGAGAGTTTTCTTGTCCAATGAACTGGAGTTTATATATTTATTAGGCTCCATGCTAAGAATGATTCATGTAATTCTTGTAGAAGTAGTGAGAGGCCATAGGCATGGCGCAGCCATGTAAGGTAAAGAGCTATGGGAATTCAAAAGTGAGATAAGGGCCCACATGGAACAGATGTTCCCAGCAATAGCTAAGAAGCTAACATGTATTAATCAGAACCAAATTCAAGGTGACCATGAAGAGCATGCTGTTGAGAATGCAAAAATTTGACAAAGGCCTTGAGGTGTCCCTGAAACGTGTAAGAGTCGTTAATCCCACCAATGGCACAACAAGCTGCTCAAGCTATGACAACAACTAACATGCATTTCTGCACTTTAAGTCATTAGGTGCAAGAGATATTACGAGTCCTTAAAGTTCAAACGAGGATAGAAAATTTGGGATTGGAAAAATCCACCACTTTAGGGGAGTCACATTACTTGAAAATTTTAAGATGTCAAGTTTATCAAAGTTCAAAAAGGTAGGGGATCCGATGGCCCATGTGGCAAGCTTCCAAATGTTACTCCAGCCCTGGGACTTGAGCACCAAAGTGACAACCATATTGTTCCCACAGTCATTGGAAGGGATGACAAAGACATGGAACCACTTGGTTGGACTAGGATGAGTTTATGGCCACTTTCATATAACAGTTTGATTACAACACTGCTATCCACACCGCTTGGTTGGATCGAGAGTGCCTAACCTAGAGGGACTACAAAAGCTCCATGGATTTTGTCACCCAGTGGCTCAATAAAGCAACCAGCATGATCGACGACCAAGTGGGGAAGTACGTATCCGAATCATTATTACGAATTTGCTTCACCACTGCCATGGATGCTTTGATCCCTGGCCACCATTGCCATGAGTGGATGCTTTGTCTAATGACCCCTGACCTCCAGACACTACACCATATCGATGCCAAGTTGAGGAGGCATTCTAACGCAAACATCTACCCAATCCAGACATAGGAAAGAGACTGTACTCTTGCTCGGCCCCGTTTACCATGGCCAGTGACTGGCCACAACTCCCTTTGGGTCTGGCATCAAGATGGTCATGGAAGCTTGAAAGCTTTTTGACCTTAAGAAGTCAATGTCAATAGTTTCAAAAGGACTTAAGAAAAGGGGACTACTTCGGTCCCCAAGAGAAGTGGTTGCATGGCCTATTGGAAATGGAGTTGAGACCAAATTTTGTGCCTTTTACTAAAGGCAGGTGTAGACACCCAGATTTTGACCCGTTCTCATTTTATCGTGTTGGTTGGCGCAATATCATCTCCCGATGATCGTATCACATGTAATGTAAATTGAAACTTATCTTGTAGGAAATATAAAATAACCTAGCGTATGAGAGAGGTATTGTCGGGGCTAAAACACACTAAGATAATTACAAGGATGTTGCTGGAAGGCCGACATGACTGTTAGAATTGTACCATCCTAAGGTGCCTCTACGGAGGTGGTGCTGGCAAAAGGTTTAATTTACCGCCTGTTTTCGAATGAATTTTCAATTCCAAGTATTGCATTAGAATTGCTAAGTTATTTGATGACTGAAACGCTGGAGCTAGTATTATATAAAGTTATGGGGTATAAGGTTGGATATACTATTGCATGATGGATTGTTGATTGATTTTCTGCATTGCATGAAACATATTTGAGCATATCTTTGCATTTTATTCCTACGTGTACACGATTTATTTACCGCATATATACTGGAATAGGGTTATGATGCTTACCTTTGAATATCTTGGAACCTTGCACGAGTTGGGAATTGTGGGGCTAGCATAATGCCAAGCCCGAGTAGGGTGCTATTATGCCATACTTTCCCAATCAGGCACCCATTTCTCTTACCTTGAATCTTTGATCCAAGGGACAATGAGAGTCAAGATAAGTGAATGGGAAAACCTTGAGAGGGGTCGGATAATCTTCCTCGGGCAGTTCCTGAGGTGACAACTCTGATTCTCCTTCCCTTGAGTCTATTGTGCAGCTCTTGGGTATTGCTTGGTCAAGTTAGGTGCAACAAAATGATTTTTCCCTAAAATTGGGATTTTCATAGTTAAATTTGACTTTTCCTGCGTAATTTACCCTTGTTTTCCCCATCACCATAGAAAACCCAAGTGCGATCAAATTCCAAGTGTTTGGTTTGCCTTGCAACATTTCTGAGAAAAAAAGATGACAAAGAAAAGGTGCTTTTCTGCTAGTGCATTTCATAGCACGACAATGAACTAGCGCCTCCACGGGAAATAAAGGAAACTACTCCTTCTCTTGTCTCATCCTAAGGACATTTACTGTGAGCATTATAAGAAAATTTGCACTATTACGCTTCGTTAGAACCATCAATGGACCGATCCCCTCATTTTGGATAGTAGACTTCATTCCCCCGAGCAAGAATCAGCTACATCAGTAGTCGGTAGTCTGTCGGTTGTAACCTTGTCAGGCAACCCGCATTAGTGATCATAGCATGCAGTACACATCCGCCAGCCACAGGATGCACACACTTTTATTTGCTTTGGGATGACTTTTATTTTAGTGTTGGGATCAAAGGTAGTATTAACACAATTGTCTCAACTTCTCGTGCAAACGATTATGACCAAGTGGCAAGTTAATTCTCCACTGCTCATAGTCACGAGTCTTCATCTTCAGTCATGATTGGTGCAAGATGACCCAAACACTAAAAATGATTTCGTGCAAGGCTGTTTGAACCTTTCCTATTTAAACCTTGATAGTGAGCCTGCCCTAACGCCCCCCTTGGACTTCCCGATTCAATGAACCGAATTGAAATAATGAAGATGCATAGATGGGTCGGTTCAACGCCACGCCCATAGCATCACTTAAAAGAAAGCCCATTCCATAGAGTCAAGGATCGTGTACTTGCTCTCTTCGTGTCGAGTCTAGAACTGTACATCTAGTCTTCCTTCCTGTAAAATTGTTGCATTAATGGGATAGCGAAAGTGGACACGTATGTATTGCAAACAAGTAACATAGGATAAGTATAGTATAGTTCCCATGGGAATTCTCCATGACTAGGCACTAAAATTAACACAATTGATTTTAAGTTAAGTCAATCGAGTATTAGTATAATGCGAGCAAAGAAAAAAAACAAGTAAATAAAATCGAAAAGCAACAAAACGCAATCAATGAGTGCATCTATGGTTGTCTTGAGTCAAGTTCTTCTCTCATGTAATTAATTCTACCATAATGTTAACTTAGGACTTTAGAACTTCCTCAATTATATTCTTATGCATCTCTTGATGTCGTAGGAATGTGACTAAGTGGATGACACTAACCCGTTCTATCTCTAAACGATTAGTGTTGAAAGATCCATTAAATCAATAACAAAGACGATATTCTTCTATGAATGAGGTATCAGAAAATAACAAAGACGTTGTTCTTCTACCTGTGAATGCCTAGCAGTAAATGTTGTTCCCTCTATTTATACATCTTTTACAGAAGGAAAACAACGAAAACTATATTAAAAAAAAAATCTAAAATTAGGTAAAACTTTTGATCAAATAGTTCTCATACAAGTCACTTCCCATTATTACCTCCTTAATTCAATTTTATTATGACAATACCAAAAGCTTGAGAAAAATCAAAACAAGAAGGTAAAACAATCCCAGGAATGTATATACCTGCAAGTCAGAAAAATGGTAAGTGTAGGGACATTTTCTTGACCAACGATAAGTAAAGGGATTTAACTGCAAGAAAAATTAGCGAGAGGACCGTGCCCTGGCAAAACCTTTATTTTGTTTTATATATTTGCTAATTATCAAACAGAAATAACTGCCTCCGCCTTTTTAAGTGGTAAACCCGAAGTTCGCTCTGTTCAATTCATAAGTCCAGACTTTCAGTTTCAGTTCTCTCTCTTCTCTCTCTCTGGAATCATATAATTGGAAGCAAATCAAAGGTGTGCTATCAGTACATTTCTTGAAGATTAATCTTCAATGCTTCGTCTTTTACTTCTGCCATCACCCACGCCTTTCATTTCTCAGGTTCATCAATGGCTGAAGAATGTCACCCTGAATTCACCCATGCCAGCTTCTCCCAACTGGGCCGCTTCATCAGAGGCGTTGACAGAAAGATCGGGGACATGTTGGAGGATTTCAGAGCAGAGGGAAACGAGATGAGTTGGGTACTCGAAGCGCTGAGGAACAACCAAGAAAACCTGAAGAGAAGGCTCCGAGATGTGATCTGCACCATCTTCGAGAAGAACAATGAAGATGAACTCATCGTTGGTGGCAGGAACTCCGAAGAGTGTGTCGAGCTCGTGGAGGCACTGGCTCGTTTTTTCTGGAAGAAGGAGGAACAGATTGACGGTCGAATGAACAAGTGCTATGAACTCTTGGGAGAAGTGCAATGTCAGAAAGCGGAGGAAGAGAGCAAACATGCAACCGGTCTCGATCAGACAAAGTATCCTCTTAAGACCGAAGAAGAGCAAGAGACGGATGCAATTGATTTGAAGAGATCCAGGAAAGAACGCAGAGTTGAAGTGAAAGGTATTTGATTTCTAGTTTGTTTGTTTTTTTTCTTTTGCTCATTCCTTTATCCGATGTCTTATTGTTAGCTCTGCAGCGCCTCACGACTTCAGTTATTTCAGGACCATCAATGGCTGAGAAAAATCTTGAAGCTGCTCTCTCCAGAACCAGTGAAAGTTTCTTTGAATTGACCTGTTTCACTCGAAGAGTCGATCGGAGGATCGAGTCTCTGAAGAGGAATTTCAAGCAAAATGGAGATGAGAGTGAGATGGCTTGGGCAGTTGAAGACATCAAGGACTGGCAAGAAAGCTTGAAGGCAAGACTAAACGAACTGACAGAGAACTATTTCAAAGCCGGCAATGAAGATGAAATTCTCGAAGTTGCTGTAAGCTCGGAAGAGCCTGTCCTGCTTCTGGCGTCAATGCTTCAATCCCTCATGAAGGAAGAGCAAGAAATAGAATTTTGGGTGAACAGATGCTCTGCCTCCAGTGACTGCGGTGAGCTCTTTGGCAAAGCAGGAGGAGAGAAGGCGAAGGAAAGTGGAGAGCCAGACAGAGGAAAGTATGACCCGGAGGAAAAGATGAACTGTGTGACTGATGAAACCAAGGCCGGGTCTGAGGGAGATCAATCGAGCGCAAGTGACACCTCACACTGTGATTTTCCTGATCTTGGAGAGTTGGTTGACCGCAGATGTGCCAAGATTTCTGATCTCAATATAACTGAGAAAGGTGCCAAGTCTGTGGATAAGCAAAGGGATGCACAGCTCCAGATGGATAATATTTTGAAGAGCTTGCAGAAACACATTGCAGATGAATTGAATTGCCAAGCCACTAAGATCAAGATCGAGGTCACTCTCAAGCTAGTTGAGCTCTTCCTCTTATTGTCCACAAACAGAAGAGGATCTAAATTCCAAGCGTTCAAGTCCTGTCTGGAGAACATTGAAGCGGAGAAGAGTGACACTAAGGTGGTCAAGTCAATCCTTGAGATGCTGAATGTGGCAGATAAAGAATTCAGCAAGGTGAAGAGATCCAGACCTCGAGAAGAGACGGACCGTTCCCCTAATACTGATGATGACAAGCAGCTGCAAGAAGCTGATAAGATAGTGGAAGAGCTTCTCCATCGGTTTATCAACCTGATTGCTCATTTGGAAGCTCTTATGCGTTCCTTGGGCCATTTGGAGTCTCGAGTGCTGGCAGAAGAGGCAATTCGAGGATTTGAGAAGGGTGTGAAGGATATGGACAGGGAAGTGCAGGACATCGAGTCAAATATGGAACTTCTCAGAGGTAGACTCACGTATGGTAATTTCTGTCCTGTTTTAGCTGGAATTGCTGATGCATACCTTGGGCTAGGTCTCCAGAAGGCATAAAATGCGAGCTTCTAAGAGTTTTGATGAAATAAGGACTGGTGATGCAGTTTCTCCTTCTCGTTATGGATTTCCCTTTCTATGGTTGAAATCTCTTCTTGTACTTGCATTGGGTGACAGTCATATGAACCTTATGAGTCTCTAGTTCTGCAAGTTCTTTGATTTCACATATGGATTACTCTTTTCTGGGTTTCTTTTCTTCAGCATGTTCATATTCTGACATGAATCGTCAGTGAAAATTGCAGTTTGCATTTCATTTCTCAAATCAGTAGTGTCAGGATATTGGATCCTAGGCTGAGCTCATAGCCATTGTCAGTAAAACAGGGATTCACGGACAGTATATCGATAGAATACATTGCAAAAGCATCATTTTTTGGAACTCGGGTTCATTGACTTCCCTGCTCTTGAAGTAGTTTGTGCTCTTGTAACCTGCTCTGTCCAGGAAAATTCGGCCAGTTTAAGAGAAACCAAGCTCACTGTGGACGAGTACGCAGACAGCATAGTTTTCCAGAGTGGCAAACCCACTGCAAGGCAATGCTTGATGTTCAATTAACCTTGGAGACAACTTCGAGCAAACTTGTAGCTTAACCATGAAAGAATTGCAGGAAACAATGAAGAGACCAATGCTTGATGTCACAGTTCGAACTGGGTAAGGAGGCAAAGAGAGCAAAAACCTATTTTTGAAGCACATGATTCATTGTTTTCCCCGTCTAATCTTGCTTCTTTTTTTTTCTTTTTCCGACTCTCCTACTTGCATTGGCCATCATAAAAAGGGAAAAGAGGCAATGTGTTAGAGAAACAGAGAAAGAACAGCTTCACAGGAGCATGGAATAGATTTACTGGTTAGAGTTGGGTTCTTGACAGACTTGCAAATTATCTACAGAGAAATGGATTCCAGAAAGGGCAAGAAAAGTGAAAACAGTGAGCCCTGTCCTATAAAATTCTTGCTTCATGAATTCAGAATATGTAGTTCTCTCTGAACTCTGAGAAATTGGTCAAGATTTTCTTGTAGGAGCGCTTGAGGAGTCAAGAGCTGGTCATCAGTCGACAAAAGATGAATTAGCTCTTGAAATAACTGAGACTAGGAACACTGGGGAAATCAATTGTATGATTTAAAATATTATATAAATGATCTCGGGTGACCACTGAAACCGCAATAAAATTGGAAGTAGAAAAAAGTCACAACATCCAATTGTGGTACAAGATATATAAGAAATAGTAAAATAACCAAATTGGAGGAACATGAAATAAAATTGTACTACTGAATGCCGAGACCGGTAACCCTCACCGTGTTCTTAAAAGTAATTCATCCCCTCTAATACGTGTTGAGAAATCGTGGATGTTAGTCTCATAAGATACAGTGACATTTGGAGATGAAGTTAGCACTTAACTTCGAGCTTCATTCACAAATAGAACAACTAGTGGAACACCGCCAAAAAGAATGCAGAAAAAAACAGAGAGAACTTTATACACTGTTGGATGAAAAAAATTCGTATGCACTTCGGGTGTTCACAGCATCCCTTCTATAAATTGAGCCATTTGCATTGAAGAGAAAATAAGTAAAAGAACCATGGTCGGAACGAGCATTTGTGCATATATGCAAGTTCAAATAGACTCCAACCCATGCACTGACGTGAGAAGTAGTATGAGGTGTATAGCATGATTATTAATGTCACCTTTCCACGAACACTCTTTACTTATAAATTCTTCAAGGTATCTTCTCCTTACCACCTTGGGATTCATTTGCCATCATTTTCATATGGGCTTCATATGCTTACTCATACATGGGCTTCCCATTGTTTCATATTTCATTTGACTCCTCATTAGCCCATCCCATATAAATTTCTATTAAGCCCAAATAATCTCCTTCAACTTAATGAGACCCAATTTCTCATTCACCATGTCATTTTGCAGCAATCCTGCATATGAATGAAAATTGTTTTGATTTTGACTCTGTGGTAATGCTCAACAGTTGAATCCTGCATACGATAAGTAACTGTTACCCTATGAACCTTCTCTTGTCATGTACAAAGTCTATGTATAAAATTGTCATTTATAAGAAATTCTGAGGGGACAAACTCATCAATTCAATGCTTATATTAATGTAACTGATGGAAAAAGTGACGACATAGTAGACGTCGAGCAAAATTAAAGTTCATGATTATTCTAATCAAAAGTGAAAATTCGTGATAGAATTTGAAATTCAGATAAAGTTTGTGCATTATATGGTCATTTATCTTTACATTGATATTTGAGCTAAATCTTTTTTTTATTGATTTCAGTTCTCAAACTTAAGATGTTGTTCAATTTCGTCTGTTATACAATCTATCTTTATTCTTTATGTATAAAAGAGAGGGTCTATGACCCCCTCATCCAAGAGTGAGTCCTGTGGGTAACAGTGTTACCGTGCACATACTACCACTAGTGATACTAACTATTAAAATTAAGTCACTTTTGAATTTTTTTCTTTTATATTTTATAAAAAAATTCCTAGAATTGACTTAGTTTTATTTGTTAATGTCACCGCATAATAATACCATTACATACAAAACATTCTCATAATTTAGCCTTCCATGTGGGCTTGTATTTAATATTAAAGAAACGTGATTTAATTTTTAAATATTAAAAATATATTTTAAATAAAAAATTAAAGGAGAAAAAGGAAGCCTCAAAATAAAGGTCCAATGACTATTCTCTTTTTTTTTTTTGCTGGATAATTGAAAATATATTATTCATCCAAAAAAACGACACTAGGGTTCGGCGTTTTGTGAGGGGGATTGGTGGTACAGAAGCAAAAGTCCCAAATCCTCCCCTTCGAACGAACATATGCCTGCTGTGTCATTCTGTCTACCTACCCTTGCTAGATGATCGGCTAGTTGATTCCTTTCTCGCTCGATCCATATACATTCCGAGAAATCAAATTCCTGCAGATATTGTCTAATTTTTTCCACTGTGTTTCTGATCTGCGGAGGAGCATGGTCTCTGGCGTTGATTGCTTCGATTAGGGTTGCCGAATCCGATCGAAATTGGACCTTTCTCCAGTGCTTGGTTGCAGCCGTTCTGACTGAGGTAAGGAGTGCTTCTGCTTCTGCGAGCAGTGGACTGATCATATTTCTCCTTTCCGTCCATGCAGCGATGTAGTTGGCCTGATGATCGATGGCAAGCCCGGCGAGACCAGCATCTCCTTTCACGCAAGATGCATCTGAAAAGACTACTGTGGTTCCCGGAGGGCACTCCGTTGTAAGCATCTCTAAGCTTTTCTCTTCTTGGCTTTTTCCACCACTTTGGTTGTGCTCTGCATATAACCTGCTGATTTTGAAGAGAAAGTTAGGGAGCTGTGGCATGCATGACTCATGGATAATCTTATTTCGTAAATCCCATAGATAGTAAATTAGTATAGACCCAAAACAGGTGAAGTCATTTGCATTTATCTGGTCAAGTGTGAAGTCTGTAGGTGGGGCTACTATGAATTTCACTAATTCTGTTAATGATTCCATTGGATGTGGGATGTTCCATAACTTCCATGGTGACTCCCTCCAACTGACCCTGTAGAAGATGCACTCGTAGAACAAGTGTTCTGGGCTGTCAGAGCCTGTTTTGCAGAGAGGGCAGGTTGCTCCCTCCTCTGCAAACCAGGGGAGGCAATTATTCACCAATCTCCATAGAAAGATTTTGAATCTTTCATGGATTTTTACTCCCCATAGTTTTTTCCAGAAAAATGAATTTGCATTTGTAAATCTAAATTGCTGGTCATTTAAGTAGAAGGATTTCACCGAGTGTTCTCCTGTGGTGTTGGGTTCCCAGAAATATTCATCCTCTGAGTCTTGCTGCCGGAGTTGAATCCTCTTAATTGCTTCAGCTGCATCTCTTGTAAATAGCTGGTCAATGAGCCTGTGATTCCATCCTGTAGGGTCCTGACAGATTAATTCACTAACCCTCAAGTCCAGGTCCAAGTTGTTTGGGTCCACAGCTGAGGACATAGGGTCCGGGTAGCCTGGAATCCATTTGTCTTTCCACACCTTTGTAGTTCTGCCATTTCCTATCCTCTTAATTGTACACTCCTGGATGGTCTCCTTACGGTCCTGCAGCCCTTTCCAAATAATAGATGTTCTATCTCCAGGTCTATGTGATGAATCTAGAAAGTTTCCATACCTGGCTTTCATGGCTTTAATGGCCAAGCTGGATGAGTCCTTGGTTAGAGCCCAGGCAGTCTTTGATAGGAGAGCTGTGTTTTGGTCTTTTGCTTTTCTAAACCCCAATCCTCCAAATTCTTTTGGAGAGCATATAGAATCCCAATTTCTTGGTGCAAAATGGTGCTTTGTTGAATCAGCCACTCCCCACCAGAATTTCCTATTCAATTGATCTATTTGTTTGCATGTCTTTTTGGGCAACTTGAATAGAGACATAGTATAATTAGGGATGGCATTTAAACAGGATTTTACTAAAGTAGCTCTTCCTGCCCATGAAAGGGATTTTGCTTTCCAAGCTGCTAGTTTTGATTTTATTTTTTCTATGATGAAGTGGAAGGATTCAGCCCTCTTCCTCTTAATAAATAATGGGTTGCCAAGATATACTGCATCCTGTTTCAGCTTATGCATTTCCATTATCTGCTTAATTTCCCTCCTTCTATGGGCTGTTGTATTTTTTGAGAAGTGGATTCCTGATTTTTTAAAATTGATCTCCTGTCCACTCCACTGGCAAAATTTATCTAAGATGGACCTACATTGTGATATTGCATTTATGCCTGCATTACTCATGATGAGTAAGTCATCAGCAAAGAATAAGTGAGTAATTGTGGGTCCATTTCTGCTGATCTTTACCCCTTTTATTTCTTTCCTCTGTTCAGCCCTATAGAGCATTCTTGATAGGGTTTCCATTACAATGATAAAAAGGTATGGGGATAGTGGGTCTCCTTGCCTTAAACCCCTTGTAGGTTTAAAGAAGCCACATGGGGAGCCATTAAGCAGTATTGACATGGAAGTGGTGGCTATGCATTGGTGGATCCAATTGATAAAAGTTTGATGAAATCCCATCTTTTCCAAGATTTTTAGCAGAAAACTCCATTCTACTTTGTCAAAAGCTTTGGATAAATCAATTTTCATTGCTGCCCAGCCTTGTCTTGCCCTTGATTTTTTCATAAAGTGGAAGATTTCATGGGCCATTAGACTATTCTCATTTATCCACCTTCCTTCTATAAACGCTGTCTGATTAGGAGCGACCATTTTGTCCAGAATAGGTTTTAGCCTATTTGCAATAATCTTTGAGATTACTTTATAACAAACATTGCTAAGGCTGATAGGGCGAAAATCAGTGAAGGTGCATGCTCCTTTGTTTTTTGGGATTAAAGTTAAGAAGGTATTATTCCATTGTTTCAGCAAATATCCAGTTTGAAAGAAGTTCTTTACAGCCTCTATGAAATCATATTTGATGGTATTCCAATAGTGCTTATAGAAGATAGGGGACATACCATCTGGGCCAGGGGCTTTCAATGAGTTCATAGCCCTCACTGTTTTGCAAATTTCTTCCTCTGTTGGTATTTCAATTAATCTGTTATTTTCTTCAGCAGTTATGATCTCTTGGAACAGCCCTTCTAAGTCCTCTGGAAATTGCGGTTGCTCTGTTGAGTATAAAGCCTGGAAGTTCTGTAAGAAATACTGGCCTATTTCCTCTGTATCATTTAGCCAGCCCTGGTTTGGCAATTTTATAGCATTTATGTGGTTCATTCTTCTTCGTATAACTGTGGATAAATGAAAAAATCTTGTGTTTCTATCACCCTGCTGAACCCATAACTCTCTTGATTTTTGCTTCCAGTGTAGATCTTTCCTAGCAAGTTGTTCATCTAACTCATATTGTAGTGCTGACTCCTTTTGAATATTTTCTGCAGTGGGTTCCATTTGTTGTATCTCATCTAGCTCTTTAAGGAGTTGATCAACCTTTCTGTTGCAGCATCCAAAAGTGGCTTTATTCCAGGTTTTTAGTTCAATTTTTGTCCTTTTTATCTTTCCCGTAAACCTAAATTGCTTAGATCCTCCTATTCTACTCGACCAAGCCTTCTTGACCACTTCCTTACTCTCCTCCTCTCTTGTCCACATTGCCTCAAACCTGAAAGGTTTAGGTTTTGATGCATTTTCACTCCACAATTTAAGCAATATGGGATTATGATCTGAGTTTGCTGCAGTCAAATGTTGCACCCCTGCCTTAGGATAGAGAAGCCTCCAACTATCATTTGCCAGTGCTCGATCTAATCTTTGTCTGATGTGTGCATTTCCCGACCTCTTGTTCCTCCATGTAAAAGCATTACCCGAGAATCCCAAGTCTATACATCCTGAGTTTGAGATGAACTTTTCTAGGTAATTCCTTGATGTGCTAGCTAGGTGTCGGCCTCCTAGTTTATCTCTAGAACTACATATTTCATTAAAATCACCTATTAATATCCATGGCTCAGAGATATGTTCAGCAATATTATTAAGATTTGTCCAGAATGCCTTTTTAATATTTGAATAAGGTGGGCCATATAGACAGGTTAAGATCCATTTGGAGGGTAGAATGTCATGGTCAATGCTAACATGGATCATATGTGCATCTTTAGATAAGATACTTACCTTCAGTTCACTGTGCCATAGCAGAAGTAGGCCTCCCCCTGAGTTTTCAGCTTCCACACAGCACATGCCCTCCATTTTAAGCCTCTTTGCTACCTCCATACATCTCTGTTCTCTTGCTTTGGTTTCTGCAATGAAAATGACACTCGGTTTGTACTTATTCTGGAGGGATTTTAATTGTCGAACTGTCGGGTTCCCTCCAAGACCTCGACAGTTCCATGAAAGGATACTCATGGCGGCGGTGGGGGCAAGATAAGGCCCGCCACCCCGGCCATTTGGACTTGTTCAGAGGCATTTATCTCCATAGGCTCCTCAATGTAGTATTTTCCATGTGGAAGTTTCTCTTTCTCCGTAAGGAAATCCTTTTGGCTTCTGTCTTGGCAGGTTGTTTCAGCTTGGTATTTCAGGCCTTGTAAAAAGGCTTCGCCAAGTACGAGCCTATGCCAGGGATTCTCAGGATTTTCTTCACACTTGCGCTTTTTTTGTCAAGATATTGCCAAAATTTTCTTGCAAAGACCCACCATGCAGCTCTGTGATCTGTATTTCTTGGGCCTGGATTATGTCCATCTGGATACCTTTCTGGACTTGGGCCGCCACTGGACCTCTATTGGGTCTAGCTGCTTCTCTCCTATTCCTGCCAGCCTTAACGGTTACTTTTTTCCTGACACACATTTCCCCCATCTCTGTATTTGTTGCGTTTAATGTATGGCTGCCCTGCTGCAACTGACTGTTTCCTTCCTGTAATTCCTGCATTTTGCTGTCAATAATAAATGCTTTCAGTTTCTCCTGTACCCCACAGAAGATTTTGAATTTTTCTGTCTCGGGGGATGTGTAGCTCTGGTCTTCAGGCTCTGTAGCCGGTTGTTCCGTTTCCTTTTCTTTACCCTTTTCACACTCTTTTCTTCCTGTTGTGTCCCTAAATGACGAAGGAGTCTTCAGTTTTGGAGCTGGAACATCATCCTTTTCGTCATATTTAACCCAGGGTCCGTATAAATCTGGGTCATCTGCTCCTCGGATGAGCAACTTCCTCTATCATGGCCAATGAGACCACAATCATAACAGAAAGTAGCAAGCTTCTCATACTTAAAACTTACCCAAGTGGCATCCCCATTTTTCCTTCGTAATTTGAAACCTGGACATAAGGGATTTGAGACTCTGACCTTCACCAGCACTTTAGGTATAGAAAACCACTTTGGTATTGATGAGTCTCCCCAGTCCACCTTTAGCACTTCACCCATTCTTTCGGCCACCTTTCGTATGTTGTGTTCCGACAATAGTTCAGGTGGGATACCTCGAATTTGGACCCAGAAATTTATTGAGTTTAACTGCACGTCTTCCATTGTCTTATCCATGGCCCATCTGTCTATTAAAATATGCGATCCTCGTACAGACCAGGCACCGGCTTCTTCAACTTTTTTCATGCCATCTTGGTCATTGAAGAAACATATTAGCGTACCTTTGACATATTTATTCGGCATGATATTAACACCACCCGTGAAGCTCCATGCTTGCTGTAGATTAGAGGCAACCACCTTTGTTGGAGGTGTCCTGAAACCATAAGGCTTTACCAGCAGTGCGATCGTTTTGCCTCCATAATTATACTTTTCATTTTCTGGCAGCTCCATGACTTCCTCTTTTTCTTTCAGGGCCATCTGATCTTTAAACATGGCTTCCAGGGAGATTTCGAGCTCGCTTTCTTCCATCTTTGCTTCGGTAGGGTGGCAAACGCCAGGGATTTTTGGTGGAGGAGTATCTTGTGGAGTTGCTTGCTTACTCAGGACTGGGTCTTCAGCTTTATCGGGTAAGAGATTGCCTGTGGTTATCTCTGTATTCACTGGGCTGTACTTTGAAGATCTACTTTCCATTAATGCAGTATCTGGCTTTCCCATTTAATAAATAGGGCGTTGGACAGTAAATGTGGAGCGATTTTGCTGACTGGTAGATGAGGAATTACAGCATACAAGCTCGGGTTGGTGAATGAAGCGGAGGATGGGGATGTTTTATGCAAGGGGGGGGGGGGGGGGGGGGGGTGGTGAATGTTTAGGTAGAGTTAAGAATCGTTTAGAGCTCCAACTGAGGGAGGAGTTTGCTCCAACTTAGAGAGGATTTTCTCCCAATGACTATTCTCTGTTCGCTGTTCCTACCAGTACTAGAAATTGTCAATGGCCTTTCCATAGACCATTTTAAGTCGAATCTGTACCTATCCCTCTCCTCTTAGATGGATTATTGAGAGATCCTCCATTTTTATAATTCTAAAAAAATTTAATTAAAGCTTTGTTTTTATTATTAAAAAGGTGAAAATAACCTTTTTTAAAATATTAAAAATTATGTAAAAATTGAAGGCGAACAATATCTAAAGGACTAAGAGCTGGTGTCTATTTAAAAAAATTAGTAAAATATAAATATGGTAAAAAAAATTGAGGATTAAAATCCATTTTTCCGTAATTAGAAACGTGCGAATGGCAAACAAAAAGACAAATGATAAGACGAAGAAGTCGTCCACCCCGGCCGAAGAAAAAATTAAAGACGACACAGAGGAAATTAATTATAGTGTCTTGTTTATTTGATAAGTCTCGTTATACAGTGTCATCGTCAGCAAAATAGCGGGTCTTCTCCATTCTTCGCCTCTCCTAAAACCCTAGAGCCTGCGAGGGCGATAGGGAAGAGGAGGCTTCTCAGCCTCTCTCTTACTCTTCTCTCGTTCTCCAAGTTTCTCCAGCCTTCGGAGCTTGCTCCTATATGCTGATCGTATGAGATTCGACCTTCGGCGCGACCGAATCTATCCTGGTAAGTTTACCGATTTGAGCTCTAGTTCCTTAGATATCGGCGGTTCGAGTGGTTCTCTTGTTTCTTTTGTTAGCTTTGTTGTGTTTGAAGAGCCTGATCTATGATCTGCTTCTGAGAAAAAGGCAAAAGAACTGGTGGATTAGCTCTGCGCTTCCGTTGCCTTAGAAACTGTCGTTTAATGATTTCTGCGGGAACGTGTGCTGGTAATACCTAGGCTGCTATTCAATTTTGCAGCGGAGAATTTCTCTTTATAGCCATTTCCTTGACATTTTCACTTCCCATGTCTTTTCCTGGGAAAGTCTTTAGGGCATTTCTTGTTCGTTATGTAGTTCTTTTTACGTCAATGATATGACCTCATTAAATTATTCACTTTTTAACTATGGTTACGAGCTAGATTTACCTGATCTTTGGAAAATTATGACTGGGTTTTGGGTTGGTAGCGTCGGTAATTATATTTGTATATGTAGTACTACGACCTTTGCTCTGTTCATTGAGGACCCACAAGAGGAATCCGTTAATGGACTTCGAAGGACCATAATGTTAATGAGCCATCTGAAAACTATGCTATCTCCTCTTCGTGGTCACTTTAGATGCCTTCATATTGAACTGCTTAGTTTAGAGTGATTTCTATAACAATTGAATGGGTTTCATCAAGTTGACTATGCATATTGAATTTTGAAGTGGTGCTACTTTTATTCTGAAGGTTCTTTCTCGAGAAGTAATGTTTCTCGCGCACTGCATAGTCTAAGCAGATAATTTGTTCAGTACTTTTAGTCTGACATGATGATAGCTACTCAAAGCATTACTGTGAAGAAGTTGAAGATTAAGATTGGGGGGAAACAACTTGAAGCTGAACCACAGATATGTAAGTCTGAGCAGCCGGCATCACTTTCTGATCGGAGACGTGATGCTGTGAGTGAAAATGATCTGAATGAGGGGGCTGGCAAGATATCCGCTAATGGATCAAAGCTTAGAATTTCTCTGCCAGTTTCAAAGAAGCGAGGACCACCTGAGCTGTTGGATTGTTCAAAGAAGAGGCTGAGAGTGGACCGAGCCGTTGCTCAGCAGTGTTCTGCTATGTTAAAGAAATTAATGCATCATCAATGTGGTTGGCCTTTCAATCAGCCCGTGGATCCTGTTGCATTAAATATACCAGATTACTTTTCAATCATATCAAAGCCCATGGACTTGGGGACAGTTAAATCAAAGCTGGAGAAGAATTTGTATCTTGGGATCGAAGAATTTGCTGCTGATGTCAGGTTGACTTTTTCTAATGCCATGCACTACAACCCACCTGGTAATGATGTCCATATAATGGCAGATCGGTTGAATAAAATATTTGAGTCTGGATGGAAAGTTCTTGAGGCAAAGTGGTATCATGGAATGCCAAAAGCTGGGTTTGGTTCTTCAGACAAACAACTTAAGGATGGGAATTATTATGTTGGACAGAATGATGTTGGGATGACTCTACCTGTTGGTTCTAAGAATAGGGTGCCGAATGGAGAGGCCAAGTGTAAAACTGATGCAGGAGTCATAAAGGTAAATGGCTTCATCTGGGTCCTCTAGATTTTATATATAATGTATGTGTTGTAGGGAAATTATACTTTTTGATGCCGCAATTATCTTCTCAATGGACTTAAAGATAGACTACTCAATGGATCTTGTTACTTGGCTAGGTTAGATAAGGCTTCTTGTGTTTCCTAATCCCGATAAATCTCTGATTTTGTCCACCTGTAGGTGAAAGTTGCAAAGAAGTCTCAAAGCAAACGATCAAGTATTTCAAGTAAAGGTATGGAGTGGCGGAGTATGATTTCTTTGTTGTGGCTCGTACATGAGCTAATTGTAAACGTGTCTTTTAGGCATTGATAGTGACAGTGGACTTGCCTCTATGTCCAAATGTGATGTCTGTGGTAGCATTAGTTGCCAATGCTGCCAAATCAGTGATCGGCTTCAGACATTGTCAAGTGGTTAGTTTATCTACCTTCTTGTTTTCTCTGTGTAATGTGGTTGCACTTCATTCCAATTCATTAAATGTGTTTTACTTTATCAGAGTTGCCTTATGAAAGATCAGCAAGTTCGGGTCAAGAGTGTGGATCTCATGCTGTTGGTTCAAAAGTGGTATAAATGATTTTCCATTGCACATTCTGAGTGAAAAGATTGATCTATGATTCGTAATTCAATAATTGACCTTTTTAACTTATTTGATATTAGGCAAAGAGCACACCTACATCACCGTTGGGGAAGTCCGATCCCGATTCTGATGGTGTGTGTGTTTTTCAAATTTAGTAGCATCTCTCCTGTCATTTACTTGTTTTCTCAGTTTGCTGCTTGATGCAATTTAAAGGGGCTGGAAGTGCTGCAGACGTTGAAGGTCCTTGTACTACTTCAGGAGTTTTGGTTGCTGCTTCAGATGTATTGTATGGAGATGGTTAGTGTTTCTTCAGCTGTGTCGTACCTTTGAAAAAGATAAATCAGCAATAATTTAATGGGCTATTGGATGCCTTCTTATCTTGGATTAGGTTGTGCTGCTCCACTTTCCGATGTCCAGCTGTCGCCGAAGAAGGCTCTTAGAGCTGCAATACTCAAGAGTCGCTTTGCTGCTACTATATTGAAGGCACAGCATAAGACACTACTTGATCATGTACTTGATTCTTTATACATATGAATTAGGCTAAATATGGGCCGCTGGCTTTCTTCTCTAGTTATTTGTGGTAGAGTAAGGTAAACATTATAAATTTGGTTGACAGGATGATAAATCTGATCCCATCAAGCTGCAACAGGAGAAAGAACGACTGGAACAACGGCAGCTTGAAGGTGATATTAAATTTTCACTCCCTTCAATTTTTGATGTAAATAAGTTCTCTCTTGCAATAGTTGGAGTTTTGTCGTCCAGTATTAGTGGTATAAAGATATTTTAATGGAAGCCTGAATGATTAATTAAGATGTTTATTTTTGAGATTCTTAAACTGCTGCTTTAAATTTATTAAGTGATCTTACAACTATAAAGGAAACTGTACAGTGGTCAGTGCTTATTCAACCCCTTTAATTATATTTCTTTGTTTAAGTTATGTACATCTTCCTTGTATCGTGTTTTATATGTTCAACTTAAATATCTTGGAAAGCACAATTAGTTAGATTTGAGCATTGTCAGACTAAGAAAAGCTTTCATCTGATAAGTCTTTCCATGATGATGCTGTATCCAGACTGTGTCAAGTCTCCTTACTTACGTGTGGGGAGATGGAAAACAGTGCAGTCTATTGACAGCTCAATCAGATGACATGGTGCAGCCAGCCCATACTCTTAAGGCCCATAATGCCTATCTCCCCTACCCCCACAAGGAAAAAAATATGATCGCATGATATTATATATGCAGATACATGGCATGATTTCTTGCTTTGAACCTATATCAGTTAAGTTGTTGCAGGTCAATGGCCTTGGATGATATTTGACATTTCTACTGCCCATGGACATTTTGGCTGTTGATTAAGGTTTGTTATCCTAGGGGTTTCAATTTGGTTTCATTTGGGTGTTATGACAATACAGAGAAGGCGAGAATTGAAGGGCAAATAAAAGCTGCTGAAGCAAGAGTAGAAGCCGAATCGAGGAAGCAAAGGGAGAGGGACAGAGAAGCTGCTCGGATTGCTCTTCAGAAGGTATGCTTTCTCCAACCTTCTCTTTTCTCCTAAACCTGTTTCAGTGCAGATGTTGGGGAGAGTCTGACGAACATTATCTATTGGATATAGATGGAAAAAACCGTGGAGATTGGAGAGAACCTCGAGATTTTAAAGGAGCTTGAGATACTGACTGGGGGATCTTTATCAGTTAATGTTCCAGAATCTGATGATGGGTCTGAGGTTCTATCTGGAGGATTTGATGGATCTCCAGGTAAGAATGTGCTGGAGCAGCTTGGTCTGTTCATTAAGGATGATTTCTTGGAGGATGATGATGAGGAGACAGTTTGCAATGTGGGAGAGGATGGAGAAATTATATGCTGATTCTGATTTCTTTCTGGTTCTGATGGTTGGGTTTCACATCCATTATCATGTCTGTTTGCTATTCTCTGGTATTTTATAAAGAGATGGAAGTGAAATGGCTGTCTTCCTCCAAGGCAACAAGAAAGCAGTTGGGGCTGTAAACGAAGACTCCATTGTGGCACATTTTACAGTGAGTGGAAATGGGGAAAAAAGAAAAGAGTGTAAAAGCCAGTGTGGTTGCGTACTGTGCGTGTCAGATGGTCGTTGAGTGTGGCTGTGAGCTTTGGTTATAAGAATGATAATAGGAAAGCTAAGATTTGGTTGTTCTATTGGAGGGCGGATGATGTAACAGACTAATTTAACATGTTATGATGGTCATAAATGAGAACTCAAATCTTCATTTGTAGCGGAATGTCATCCATTATCAGTGATCGTTCAGCTGAGGTTTTGACTTCATGCTGTAAGAATGACGCTTTGTGACGGTGTTTCAAAGAGGAAATTTTTGAGACTTAGGTCTGTGTTTCCATTAGTTTCAAGGAAAAGTTGTACAGGGAAATGTGATTACCCATGTTCTATGGCATGTAGAATGGTTCTTAAATTTCAACCCTAATCTATGGAAGTAATCCCAAAGAAAGAACCTGTGGAGGGACCAGAGTATTTGAGGAAACCAAGCGGAGTGCTTCATAAGCTCCATAATATTTGCCCCTGGCCAGTCGGTTTTGAATCCAAATATCCATGGTATGCTAGGTCCTATGTAGGAATGGTATGTTAGCTACTCGGAATGCTATGATATATGTTCATCTTGTGGATTTTCATTGTGGTTTTGTGAATGATGAAATCCCTACTATGGTTTGGGTTTTAAGAAACCCGTGAACAAAGTACGGAAGTAGTTTTCCTCCACGTCCTAGATTTAGTGGGAACGAATTAATAGCTTATGAACCAAATTTGTTAGACATAAATCAAATGAAACCTCTGCCGCATAGAATTAAGGAATAGGAGATGCTTTTTGTCACCAGCATACTGCTTGTATCTAGCATTTCCGAGCCTATGCGGTTTCAAACTCATACTAAGTTAGCCTAACTATCCTACCCCGCACTGCTTTAGAGATAAGAGTAGAAAGACTCTTTTAAGGGCTTGTTGCTTTGAGGGTCAAGGAGGGTTATGAAGGAGTAATTGGCCTTTGTTTGGATAGTAATTTTATAAAGAGCCATAGTAAAAGTAAATATTTAGCTGGACAATTTTACCCATAAAATATACACACCATATTGCATCCTCTATCTCTCTCAAAGCCTCTGCCTCTTCAAGCAAGTTATGATAGACCAAGAACAATTTTTGCCTACTATTTTGACCCTTGCAAATGATTTGCCTTCGTTGTCGGTAGATTTAGGGTTGGCATTTATTCTAGTTGTGATTTCGGGCTTTTGTCAAGTTTCAATCTTTCTCATAGACATAATAAGGATTATGCTGTAAAACCCTCTGGTCTTCAAATCTCTAATATGATTTCAATATCCTCTCAATCAGAAGTTACTTCCTCGCCCATTTCCCTAATTTGATCAGGCTTAGCTCAACCTCAGCTCGCTCCTGCCCAACAATCAATGCCATGGACTTGTGCAATCGAGAATGAATCCTACCCGAGTTCCTCTCTCCAAGAAGCATATTCTTGGAGAGGGATCTTGTCCCACAAGTCAAAGCTCTCAGTTACCTTCGATGATTTGTGTTTCAAGAAGGCCTGACATGAGTCTCGTGGCGATACCGATTTGACATGGAGTAGGGAGTGTAGAGGAAGAGGGAGAGCAGAGATGTCACAAGCAACGGAGGCCTACCAGCTGATAAATAAAGGGCATAATTGTCCAAAAATTACCAAACCTACCATAGTTCCCATAAGCGTCCTAATTTCATTCCCAAATAAGGGTTAGAAATAATCCTCCATGATCCTCCCCTCTATGACACTCCAAAAAACTCAATCCAAACAACCCCTAAATGAGAATGCTTATCTTTTATTTATTTCTTTTTTTTTTAATGAGAATTTCATTTTCCTTGGATCCAATGAACATCCCACAAACCCATGAGTTCAGATAAGTCCATGTGTAAGGTACATGTGTAGGTGTCCTAACCAAGGTTATATGCTTAAGAGGGAATTGAACCTCCAATCTTGTGGATCTTATGATTTAGATGCACTTCCTACACACTTGAATTAAACTCTTTGGGATTGTGACTGCTTATCTTATTAATTCTTTTCTGTGAATCAAATGGAGGGAAGCCTCTTTATGTAGTGTATAAGGAATACTTCCCTAGTTATTTCGACACAAAAAAGGAAAATATCCTTAGCTACCAAAACAAGATTAACACATTCACTACTTACATATATATAAATATGATAAACTATTTTGAAGGATCACATTCTTTGTGGGGTACAATAGATGATGTGTTATATATAAGCTTTCTAATCTGGCACAATTGATGACTTGTCGTGGATAAACTTCTATATAAGAACTGGTCCATGACATCCCCTACTTATTTAAGTGGCACCCTCATCGCTTCCCTGGCATGGAATGCCTCTATCTAATCCTTGAATAAAAAAAGTTCTTAAGCAGGTTCCCACTCGTTTTATTGACCATGTTAAAAGAGATGTTTTACTAACTGTTTTCTATTTTGACACAAAAAACCCACATATACTTACGGAAATTGTCCATCTAAAAAACCACCACTAAATGGCAATATAGTGAATAATGTAAAGACTGGAGACTCATAAAGAAATAAATCGGGTTATTATACAATACATAGCATAAAGATGACTCAAGGTTTGAATCGGAGGTTTAGAACAAAATCCAAAAAATATATAATGAGTTCCAGTTCATTATAGGCAATGCCAATTTAGTACAGCTTACGTTGTCCCAATTTTGCAAGTACCTAATATTTTATTGGAAATATATATGATGTGACCACTCATCTCTATACTTGCATTGGCAGTCTCATTAGAAGTGTTTGTAGTGTTGTTACTAAGCAAGATGCTGACACTGCTTGACATTTTTTTTGGAAGCCATTATCGTTTATCATCTTTCATTGACTTTTTTTATGTATACTGCATGGTGTCCCAATTTAATGGACAACTAATCTAGATTTGAGTCCGGTCGACCCACGAAGTGATGAAACTCTTCCATCATGAATTTACATCATTCATAAGACAAGAATCGAACTTGAGATTTTACATAAAGGAAAATATGTTGAACCATTTTAATTAACTCATGTTAGTTTTTCTTCTTTCTCAGTTATAACTTTTTTTCCTTTCATCTACATTATTGTCACTTTGCACTTCCTTCCTCTCTCCTTTACTCCATAACTTAGCCACAATTTAAATCTGCCATTTCAATCAAACTAAGTGTAAATGTCATTGATAATTTGTTTAAAAAACTATGAGATTCGAGTACAGGAAAAGAAATTCAATGGACTAGTAGAGCAATCATTGTCGTTTATCTTTCATTTCCATTCCTAAAAAGAATGCATCTCAATTTTGAGGGAATGTTGTCGTCAACAACGGCCACCACCCCTCACAATCAGGCTCATTCATCTCTTTCCCCACTCCCTCAAAATCATGACTCATTCAACTCATCACTTCATATGTAAGAACTATTTCACTCTTCATTTCCAATTCCAACACCCCCCCCCCCAAAAAAAAAAAAAAGAGAGAGAGAGAGAGAGAACTAAGCCTTGAGCCTTGTGGTCTTCTTCTACTAACATGAATAGAGCCCACTTGCCCATTAATGTCCATGCATATACATGAACGAAAAAAGTGATTGTTTTTGGAATGAACCTATTTAGACTAAAGAGGAAGATGAGGATGGCAAGGAACATAAAAACAACCTATGTATATATATATATATATATATCCATATAGAGATATATAGAGAGAGGAGGGAGGAAGATATGGTTAGGAAGGACCCTTGGTGTGAGAAGGTGCATATGAACAAAGGGGCATGGACCAACGACAAGGATCAACTCCTCATCGACTACATCCCACTAGCATGTTGAAGTTTGTGGATTCGAAAAAGCTATTACTATGGTGGGTTCTTTCGACTGATGGTGAATTTAAGTATTAACAAACATTGTCCTCTACCCCTTTCTTTTCCCTATCAACATTAGTGTTTTTGCTCTTTGACAGCTTCAATCAAGTGATCTATGGGGGATTTTCTTTTTCTATTGGGTGATTGATTTGTCCCCTAACGCATATTTGAACAATTTGGGAAGGGTAACGAAAAATAGAAAAATAGTTAGGGTTTAACTAGGAAAAATACTAATTATACAAAAAGTTTGGCTGATGTTATAAATATGATACATTAAAGAATGGTGTAAAATTTTTAAAAAGTTGATATTAATAGTACAAATCATTAATTGTCAATTGATGTTGTTAGAAATTACTAACATGACTCTTACCTGTTTGTCAACTTGAAAATTGAATGACAAGATGATAAAGATTTTGGAGAAAAAAGCACAAAGGCTACAAAAATTTTGGCTAATATTACGATATGGTAAAAAATAATCAGAACGTTAGAGAATGGTATAATTGATTCAAAATTGTTATTATTACATTTTGTTTGCAATCCCAAAGATTTCAGTGGCACATGTCATTAATATTGTTGTCACTATCATCAAACTAATATTGAATTTAGAGCTACTAGAATTATCATTGAAGTGATCATCATTAGTGACTTATTGCCTCTAATGATCTATAAAATGCATATGACAACAAATTAAAAAACAGTCCAAGAAAAAACTATTTAAAATTAAAGTTGAAACTTTTCAAGCCCTAATGATAAAAACAATCATAGATGCTTAATTTATGTCACCCAATGTACTAAATACAATAATTTTTTAACTTATCTCAAGTGTTGAGAGAACATTAACAAACCATCAAAGACTAAAAACCATCTCTCTCATCTGCGACCATCTAGTCTGTACAAGTGGTCACAATAACTCATTAAGGTATGTAGAAGGCTATTGCAAAGTCAATAGGTGATGATCATGAAAAGAAATTTTGTCTTAAAAGTGAAGTGTTGAAATGAAATGAATAGAGAAAAAAGAAAGAAATGTGAGAGACAATGAGAAACGGGTGGACTCAAGTTTTTCTACCAACAAGATATAACAATAACAAAAATTTGAATATTTGTACTATTCGATATTTGAAGATTTTATATCATATTATAATATTAGCCAAACTTTTTGTATATTTTTTTCAAATTTTTTATTACTGAGTCATTCAATTTTTCAAGTCAGTTATCGTGTGAGAGCCATGTAAACAATTGCTAATGGTATTAACAATTTATACTACAGATTTATACTATTATGTAATGTTTTAAATATTTTTTTTTACCATATTGTAATACCAAACAAACTTTTTGTATCTTTATTACTTTTTTCTAGGTTTATTTGAACAAATATTGAGCTACAAGGGTTTTTTTTTTAAGGCAAGGGGAGAGGCTCGGTTGCCATCATTAAATTTGTCAAAATAGGAGTATCCATAAATAAAATTAGATTTGTAGATGAGCCAAATAAAAAAAAATATTAATGATGCCAGTGAAATGATGGCAGTTGTAGACAATTATTACATTTTACAAATTCTTAGTAAATGATAATTCATTCATTAATACTATTATACAGGATATTTAGAAAATAAAATTAAGAACGCTACGAAAGAGCCTTCAAAAATATACAAGTCCCTTGGCGATATAGAACTATGAAGTTGACATAGTGAATAGGCTATCTTATGATTATCGATTGGGAGTTCTTCTCTTGATTGACAACATCAACAACCTGAAGAGTAACATGTGTGAAATCGTGTTCGTGTCTATCCATTTGAGAGAGCGATCGTTGAGACCGACAAAATAGCTTTCCCTTAGCTTGGCAAAGATTAGAGTGCAAGACAAGAATCGATCCAATAGGAGTGAGGGACTTCTTGCATGAAGACTACGCTAGAGATACAAACTTTACCAGCATGCCAAGATGCATCTACATTTCACTATCAACACAATAGTTTAAGTGCAGATGGTTCAAAATTTATTTTCATTTCCTTTTACTAATTGAAGTATCCTCATTACAAATTTTCTTTTACTAAGAGCCGAAAAAAGAAAACCCTTTTGAGAGCACAACTGGTGTTGCAAATATAAGTTTTCTATACCAATAATAGCTTAATAATGACCCCAAACTTTTAGAAAATTGATTGTCATATGGTCGATGCTGGAGATATTGCCATGGGACTCCCCACACTATGGACTCCATCTCTCCAACTGTACCAGCCGAAGGAATATCCGCTTGTATTGCGTATAATTTGACCCTTTTGTTTGATCATAATCGAGAAGCTCTTCTTTTGTCCTAAGCGATTGAAGATTAGGATGGCTGGTTTGATCTTGACTGAATACCCAGAAGGCGAGTTGATGTAGGAGAAGTATATTCCATTGTTGCTCCCAACATTTGTCACGGTTCTCTTCACCGTGATAGTGCCATTGAGCCCAGACACCTGTAATGATGGGTAGTTGAGTTGGTATCCTGGGACTGCCTTTCTCGGACACTTGAACTTCTTGTCGGGAACCTTTATCCCTATTCCACAAAGGTATGTGACATAGTCTTTGTAAGAGGCATCATAGACAAGGCCTGGGTCTACTGCCTTTTGTGGGGAGAGATGGCCGGACCCAAATGCAAAGGGAGTCTCCTTCTTACCCGCTGCATCGGTAATTGGTAAACCTATGTTATTTATAGGATTTGCTGCATGAAGAAACAAAAGATTTAGGGTCAACATTCGAAGTTCTTGCATTAAAGTATAGAGCGTGCATAAATCGATTCGGATATCAAGCCATTTTCTAATTGAATCGAGTAAAAAAAAATCGATTCAGTATACTAAGTCCAAGTAGGAGGTAGTTTAGGGGAAATCAAATTATTTTAAACCGATTTAGTTAACCAGATAGATGGCTATACCTTTAAATAAAATAATTTAGTACTATTTAGTGTGGTTCGAATAAAATTAGACCGAACCATTTATTTTTTGAAAAAAATTTACCAAATAAAACAATTGATTTCAGTTTGGTTCGTATATTTATTTTTCAACAATTTAATAAATAAATAAATTTTAATTTGATTCAATTCATATAGATCTTTTATGTTTAAACAATTTAATAGATAAAAATAGTTAGATTTGGTTTGGTTTGAATCAAAATGGTTTATTTGAAAAATTGGCTTGGTTTAAATTGAACAACTTAATTACACTTAAAAATTAACTAAAACTCCTTTCACCATAAAAAGTGAACCAAAATAGAACTATTTCATTGCACCCCCAACTAAGGCAACTACCCAAAACTAAGACCCAAGTGATTGCATAATGTACTGGAGTAGTTGTAATAACAAAGATTGGATTCACAAAGTTCCTATCCGGAATTATGTTGGATACTTAGAATTCAAGATGGATAGTACCTGCGGTTATTAGGGCAGATCTTATAGCTGCACTGCTCCAACTAGGGTGGATGGCTCGGAGGAGGGCAGCCACAGCAGCCACATGAGGGCAAGCCATTGACGTTCCGGAGTCAAAGTTGTATGCGACAATTCGATGATCTGATTCTAACTTTGAGGGAGAGTTTGCTCCGGTCCATGCTGCTAGTATATTCATGCCTGGTGCTGTGATGTCGGGCTGAGACTCAAAATGTAAACAAAAGGATAAAGAAATACTCAATCACAAGTCCATTAACAGGAGATAGCAAAACTACTAAATCGAATGGTTACCTTGAGAATGTTGGGTTCAATGACATTGGGTCCTCTACTGGTGAAGGAGGCCATGAAGGGGGCAGGTTTAGTGTGCAATTTCGTTTTTGCAGGTATTAACTTTGCCATCGAGTTACTAGTCGAGTTGATGTATTTGAGAATCTTTTGGGCATTGATTGACGATACAGCAGTTGCAGGAAGAACATGAGCATCAACTGGGAGCTCAGCCCCATTTGCCTGGGAATTCCCAAGGATAAACCCAGCTCCACCGGCTCTCTTTACTTCAAGGCCCTTGGCTACTCTTGTCCCATTCCCTCTGAAGCAGAGGACTATCTTCCCTTTCACTTTCTCGACAGAGAGGGAACCCGGGAGGCATTGACTTTTAGAAACAAAAAGCTTATACATCAATAAAATCAATACAAGAATATTTATCATGAAAGGATATGTATCACATAATTACCCTGCGATTGCTGTCTTTGGCACTTGGGAAGTGACCACGTCTCCCGCATAAACGAGTGGATAGTACTTGCTCATATTGTGAGGCGTAACTGTTTCTCCCTATAGCATATATTAATGAAGGTTGCTTTAGATCAATGAAAAAGAGTGTAGTAATAGTGATGATCAAACCATCAAGTAATGAAATGCCCATGTTTTCTGTTCACCAACAAATATATCGTCAGAAAAATCGAACAACTAGCATGCAAGCTAATCCCATTAATGTTAGCACTACCAAACACCTAGTACAGTATAAGAAACCAGTATCCACCAAGGTGCGGGCTCAAGGAACCCCTTCTAATAGATTTTGCATGGAGGGAATTTAAAACTATGACCTCAATGAGTTTTGATCCACTCTACCACCGATTTTGGTGGTAATGAGTATTGCTTTTGATAGAATATAAGTCATGACTTAAAGATTAACAAAAGTGACTATCTTAATCACTTCATTCTAATATCTTAGCAATATTACGGATTGAGAAGTATGCAAACTGTCTTCAAAAGTTATGAGTTTTACCTCAATACGCTCTCCATTTCCTAGGATGACTGGAGAAATAAACCTTCGATCTATGCTACTAGCGCCCACTGTAATAATCCATGGAGCCGGATTTGATAAGGTCGATGGCGTGGGACCTGAGTTACCGGCTGCACAAGCCACTACTATGTTATTCTTTGCTGCATGGAATGCCCCGACTGCAATACCATCTTGTGTGTAGGGGATCGGTGAATGGGTCCCGATCGACACACTTATGATGTCAACACCATCCACAATGGCATCATCAAATGCTGCAAGCATGTCCTCCTCGAAGCAGGTGTTTCCATCAACCTTGGATTGCCCTGGGATGGCCCAGCAGACCTTGTAAATAGCAAGGCGGGCAAGTGGGGCACCGCCAGAGATAGTGCCACGGCCAAAGCCGCCCAGGGCGGAGACTTTGGGTATGCTTCGACTTCCGACCGTTGAGGCCGTGTGGGTCCCGTGCCCGTCGAGATCCCGGGGGGATCTAGAATCGAGAGTGGCATTGAGAGGGCCATATCGTTGCTCGTAGCCCTTGAGGTAGTAACGAGCTCCAATTAGCTTCCTAGTTCATGGAAGAGTGCACATGACTGGGATTAGCTACCAAGGTCATAATAGACTAGCAATCTTCACTATCTCAGATTGCCCAAGAAAATGAATAATGCTTCTGATATGACGGGTATTCCCCATGGTCCTATAGGCATGCTTACAAGACATGGTAGGATAAACTAAAAAATACATGCTTTTCCTTCAGGGGATTTGAATATTGAAAGGGATGAATGCTTCATATAATCGTTACCATCAGGCCAATCTCTTGGATTATGAAAATGAATAGTGTTTTTCATGTCATTTTAAATCTTAATTTTGAGTCATTACATCACATCAAATGAATTATAGTTTGCATACAGATATAGTTCAATTGCATTAACATTGTGGAATGAAAAAATTGGTGCACAAAAAGAGTTTTGAGATTAAGTCTAAAAAGACACAAAATTTTAGCGCATAAATAAATTATATCAACAACTAAAAAGATGCCTGTAAATACTGAGGAATAACTTCTGCCACAAATAACACTTTTGGTCAATTTTGACCATAGAAACACTGGTGGCCATTTAATGCAGTTGAAATGTTTATAATAATTCAAATTAAGAAATATTCTGATAACAAAGGAAAAAAGGGGAAATTTCTTTGATTTACATTTCAAGTTTTTGATGAAATTAATGATTTTTATCCCTCCTAACTCATGAAACTTACTTTCCTATTCACCCTACTAAGGAATAAGGATCTGACCTCCCCCAATTGGTTCAAACCTTGCTTTCTATACCTTTATCTTCCCTCCCTCTTGAAAAAAATATGAAAAAAAATAGATGGTACAACCTCACAATTATATAATGAAAAAAATAATTAAATTATTTTGAATAGTAATAATTGTTGCAGCTGCTTTGATGATCGATACTAATTTGCTCGTTTTGCATGTTTTAATTGGTGTCTTTCATGCCATGTGATGAGGTAGAATCACCTCTCACTCCTCCTCTATAAGTTACATCAAGAAAATAGTATAAAAGGGTGGAGTGAGTTTATTAGGATTATCACATAATAGTGATGATACCAACAAATAAAATTTTGAGCCATTTTAGGAATTTTTATAAAAGTCTAAAAAGGTACTATACATTGAATAATTTTATTTATTCCTAAGTACTATCATACGGTGATGTCTTTCTCCTTATCATGAGCTTTTAGAAGAATCATTCACACCTACTAGCGGATACCAACCATCTTAACCTTCTAAATTGAAACAACGACCAGCGGTAACATCTCCGTAGAGTGGGTCAATGAAGGACTAAGGAGGTGTTCACAAGAAGGGCAATCGAAAGATTCCAAGTTACAATGAGTTTTTATTTTTTGACAATTGCATCTAGCTGTAGAAGTGGACAAAGGTGAGGTTATCACTGGGACAATCAAATCCTTTTAGGGCAACAGAGGATTCAACGACAAGACAAGCATTTTGGGGCACCCATGCTGCGATCTACCCAACGGTATCCAGCTTGATGCTCTATTGCCTGATTCAATTTTCGACTGTGGTTCGCAGGAATGGCTCTCGCTTATGGAAGTGCAGTAAACAAAATCTAATTGAATGGGATCTTGTAAAACAAATACAATTTATGTTTGTCAAGTCAAGAGACAATGTACTTCGTAGAGAGGATAGCTTAAAATTTTTCTTCCATTTCCCTCCATTCCCTTCTCCACTTCCCTCCCTTTATCTTCGATCCAAACAAGGATAAAGGAAAAAGTACACCTTTTGATTTCCCATGTTTTGTTGTATATTTATGCATATTTATTTCTTTTTCTTTAATTCCTTTACATTATATCATATTTTTAGTTTGTCTGCCTGTTATACGAACCATTAACTCTAATGGGATTGGATCCCACGTATGATTTTCACATTATGTTAGATGCTACATAAACACTAAACTAGTTAATCAATTAAATCAATTAATCAAAATAACTGGGTGAACATTCAAATTGTAGTCTCCCTCCCCTTTTCAAACTTTGTAACCCTAATTTCAACCTTTAAGAACGAAAATGGAGGGAGGGAGGCTTTCATGACGGCCTCATCACTCCCCTTGGAAGCTCATTATTTTAACTTATCCGATTCTTTTTTGGAGGTAGGATTATTGGTTTTTGGTCCGTGCATCATTTGGCAGTACTTAATTCTCACTTCAAGCCATGAACAAGTGTGACACTGCTTCAACTTGAGGAGAGAGTATTATTTGTAATGAGTATACCACGTGACAATATTAAGTGATGTCAGAAACCAATAAAATCTAGTTCTTTTATTTCTTTAATAAAACTCTAAAAACCCTAGAAATAATTGAGTTTCATTGATTTATGACATCACGTTAGCTCTGACTGTCATGTGATACATCCGTTACATACATATCATTCTTCAACCATGAAACAACAAACAGGAAAGTAAGAAAGTTGTAGCAACAGAGAAGCTTGTAGATTGTCAGCAAAAAAATATTTTGCCATGATTTTATTATTTTGATTAATTGATTTAATTGACCGGTTTAGTGTTCGTGTGGCTACTAATATGATGAAGCAACCACACGTGGGACCCAATCTATTAAAATTAATCATTTGGATAATGAAAGCACAAGCTAAATATAATGTGAAAGATTAAATTGAACCAAAGAAAATGAAAGGAATACAATTGAATATACAACCAAATCTAAAGCATCCGGGGGTGTGCAGAAAATCAGTTCGAGGCCGAACCCGTTTAGAACCTAACCGAACCAAAAGAACCGATTCAGTTCAGTTTGGCTCATTAGACAAAGAACCAAACTAGTTTATACTGAAAAAACCACATTGTTTTAAACTAACTCGATTAACCGGTTTTAAAACAGTTAGATTCGGTTCAGACCGGTTCTAACCAAATTCAATTGGCTTTGGAACGTTTCAATTAGGTTCAAATCGAATTGAATTGGTTTTTAAATTAAAACCAATTTGGTTCGGTTCGAATGGGTTAACGCACCGATTATACTTAGAAATTAACTGAACCGCTTTTCATCTAAAAAATCCCACCAAAATAGAACCTATTTGGGGAGAACCGGTTCGAACCAGTTCAGTTCCGGTTCGGTTCTCCCCGAACCGGTTCAGTTGCACACCCCTAAAAGCATCAAGTGTGTAATTTACCTAATCATATATTAGCATAAATTAACTCAAGGAAATGAATATTTGGAGAAGTCATATTGCCTTTGAATTGGAGGAAAAAGATCTTTCTAGGTTTAATTTTCACTGGTAGATTTCTCATTATCACCTATTACCAATCTTATAAACCGATGAAACTTTTTAATTAAAAAATCAAAAGAGATTAATCTTAAACTCTAGATTTTGTAGAATAAAAGATTATAACCTAAAAAGGACATATTTTGAAAAAGAAAAGTACACGTTGAAAAGTGGATATTGAAAATCCACCCCGAAAAATAAGCTTCTTTTCATGGGATGACGATGCTGTCCAATCGAGTCTCTCCATCATCTTCCAATCACAGTTGGAGGAGAAGGCATCATAGATAATTCGGTGTAACCTTGCTTATTACAGGAAGAAGCAACACACCATGCCATAATAAATGAAAAATAAATGACTGGAGTGTCACTAAAATGGATTGTTTAAGGTGATAAAACACCACTTTTCCTTACGTAAAATCTTGGTTTCGAGTCTTGTGAATGGAGAAAATTCATATTAGGAAAGTATTACCCCCGGTATCCACTGGACTTCTGGATACCCGTGGTTCAGACTGAAAAATGACGATGGCACTAATTACTAAGATGGATTGGTTTAAGTAGTAAGATATTTATTTCTCATAAGTAAATATTTCGGGTTCGGGTCTTTATAAATTGAGAAAACTCATACTTGGAGAGCTGAATCCCTTGTTGGACCGACGTGACTCGAATTAGATTAATTAGTAATTTAAATAATTTTTGAATACCGGTGTTTCACAACAAAGAAGCATTAATTTTGTTTTTAACGAAACAAGCTATATTCATTTAAAATAAACAAAATAAAAAATGGATATACAACTGTAAGCTTATATAAAATATTTGGAAAAATACTACTGCGATTTTTTTGCAGTGGATTTCTACAAATTTAAAAATAACTAATTCCGATCTACAAGATCAATTATGTTACACTTTTAATCTGAATAGTGCAAAACAATGATAAATATGTAGGATTTTCACTGTAATTTTTTTCTAAAATATTATTTTAAAATAAAAATGATATGATTTCATAATCGACTATATAATTGATAATTTTGCGTGTAATACGGATCAGTGACCAAAGTAACACGTTGAACAGAAAATAGAAAGGCAATTCAAGCGAGAAAATTGAAGAAGCTGGGAATGAAGTCGTGTGATTAAATTGCAAGGGGAGGATTAGGAATATCATTTGTTACCTATTGCAGTGGGATGAGTTAAATCCTTGTCCCGTTTGGCAGATTCCCTTCCATGATTTTGGGATGGGTCCCAGCCCTTCGTCACTGAAACTTTTCGATTCCGGCCACACACCTGATGATGATTGACTTAATATCCCATCATTTTAAATTAAGGGAAAAGTAATTTCATTACCGTGGTCACTCCCACACTCAATAATATGCCCAGAGAAACACCTCAAACATCAAACGTAGAGACCACAGAACCCTAGCAAATACACAGTCCATCTCCCACAAAATTACAAAATAGATAAGATGTCCAAAAGATGAAATCACGTGGTGAACAGTGGTACTGGGCACATATCGAACAGGACAAAAATTCAAGGTTAAATTGACCAGTTATTGGAAAATAATACAGTTGTATTGGATGTTGAAATGCACCTATATATACAATTAAGACAAAAAGATAAATGAACTTTTTAGGAAGAAATGCATATCGACCCTTAATTCTTTTTAAGAAATCGGTTCTTTCTCATTATATTACTATAAAAGAAATAAATAACTAAGATTTTCTTATATGGAAGAATCGAGTGAATTACTTGTAAAATAGAAGATAATGGTGTCGTAAAGAAGAAAATCCACCCGTTTAAGGATTTTTGTTTTGTGTGTAACCATTTACAGATTTTCATATATCAGGAAGTTGCAGATAAATAATATCGAATAAAGAATGTATATAATATCAGATAATTTTCCGATAGATTTTGTACTTATTTTAGTGAGCATCATATTTTGAAAAGATAATTTCTGTCAAATGGGTTTCTCACCACTGTCCAAGATTCCAACTATAACTTCTCTGCCATATTTGGCTCTCAGCCATAGCCCAGGCCCTTCTCCAGATCCATGGCGCTTCCGGTTCCAAGCTGCACCTCCCATCTGATCTTCCAAACCCAAGAACTCCCATGACCTCGTCGTCTGCAGCGAGTACTTCCCTGCATCGCTGCGAATCACTGACACCACTTCATCCATCTCTGTCATGTGAAACAGCACATTTACCGGTTTCAATTTGACAGCATGTATCAAGATGAAGCCACTCGGTTTAAATGAGGTTTTGCCAATAAATTCTGCTGCAGGTTTTGCAGTGAAGATTGGGTTTTTGACGTACGAGAGAGCTTGGAGGCTTCTTCTTCGGTGAGCACAGCTGCGAAGCCATTGATGCTGTGCTTATAGCTGTACAGGAGGGAAGCTCTGGCGTCTTCCTCGGACTCTTTCACGGACAGCAGATAAGAGTGGTGGAAGTCTTCTATTTCATGCAACGCCTTCTCTCCCTTGTGCTCCCCAAAGTATACTATGAAGACCTGAACACGAGACATTAGTCACAGAAAGAACCTGTCGAGAGGTGAAGGCATTGATGGGATTTTCAGAGTATTAAGGTTAGAAGATATGAACCTGACCATCGCCGCAGAAAGCCAGAAAGGGAAGAAGAAGAAGAAGAAAGAAAAGGAAGATTTCACGAGCCCTCTTCATGGTTACAGATTTGTGATGAGTTGTGTGGACTGTAATTGGGTATTTATTGGTTTTTCTTTTGGTTTTTTAATATAAGGTATTTTCTATATATAGTCCGAAGAAAATTGAAATGCAGCTATAACTATAATCCGAGGATAAGACAGAATAAATTATTAATTAGGGCAGAGCGTGCAATTTCTCGATTGGAAGCTCCAGTTTTGGACATTACGGATTCTAGATGATGGAATCTCTATTTGGACCGCAGTCAATATCTGGAATGATTGATTCAATATAAGCAACTAGCTCATAGAAGTCAAGGTATGCAGATAAAATTGTTTGATGCAGTGATACTGCTGTAATTATTTACTTGTGGCTAAGAGATTTAAGTTTCACACGAATATTCTCTCTTCCTTCTATTCGTTGCTAGGTGTATGTTCCTTATCTGTACACTGGAAAAAAAAAGTGGAACTGTGTAAGGACCCCTTTTCTTTGTTCTGTATTGGCTGGAAGCGAAATTTATTACTAATCTGTTTGAGTATACCTAGCATAATCTGCAATCTTGGTCGTCAATCAGTATAATTCTTCATATATGTTGACCAATTTATAGGGAAAGAATATTCGGTATAATGTTACAGAATTTTATAATAAAAATTAAAAGCTTTTAAGTTTATTATCTACGGAGAGCGTATTGTACGTAACAAGAATATCACATGACAATACTGATATTGTATCACAAATTAATAAGGTTGATTCATTCATTTTGAGATTTTTTTTTCAATAAAATCTTAAAAATACAAAATTAATTCTAAAAATTATTAAATTTTATTAGTTTGTGTTAACACTCATGTCTAGCACATGATACACTCGTTACATACAATATTTTCTACTACTTTTGTCCATCGATAAACATTACAAATCTGTCCACCTCATTTTCAGAACATCTTCTTACTTTTTGTTAAATCCCTAACCTTTTATTATTTTGAATCTGAGTTAAGTATGTGAATAAATTAGTATTAAATGCTGACCCATACTACGCACGAAACCTTCCATTATAAAGTTGATTATAATGAAATTCTTGTACTTGAATCGCTAATTTTATGATATTATTAATTTTATAGAAGTATAATCATAATTAAATAAAAATATAATATATAATCATGAAAAAGGAAATTGAAGGGTAGTTGGAGAGAATTTTAAATGATAGTTGTATTGTTAAGAGTGATTTTATAATTGAGTATCGTTTCTTGTGTTTTTATTTGGTGTTTTTACATTGAATAAAGGTAATTTTAAAACTACAAAAAACAAAACCAACTATCCACTCTCTTTACCTTAATGCAGTATATATTCAGTGCCGGTAACTGAGATTGGCATATTTTTCCCACTAAAAAAAACACTTTTTTTTATGGCTATCAACATAAAACCAAACCAATAGACTATTAGATTAATTTTTACTTCTCATGCCTTTTTATCGACTCTTTTCCGGTCCCTTGTAAGCCAATATACCTTTTGGTAAAAAAAAAAAAAAGAAATTTGTTACCGACTTGTGGAAAGTTATCAACACAATCTACAATCATTATTAAACCATGCAATTCCTCTTATCGAATCTTGGCTTTTTAAAAAAAAAAAGTGGGTTCAATATAATGATATAACAAATTTGCTGTGCAAAGTTGTATTTTTCAAACCCTATTTCTTCCGGTCAAAAAAAAAAACTTATTTCTTATTCTTATAATATACCCTAGAAAAATGTGTAAGCATCTATTATGTAAGGCCTTTTCACTTTTTACATTAATCCTTTGCCATTTGAAAAAGTAACTGAGTTATTTGCTTGTAGATCAATTAGTATCCGGAGGAAATTGAAGGGCCTTCTTTCTGGGTGTAATAATGCCGATTTTGATTTGTTTTGGGGCTATTGCAAGTAAAGGGTAGTCTTTTGTTTTATTTTATTTTATTTTGTCTTACTTTTCATGTACAGTAGGCCTTTTTGTTCCCCATTTTGTTAATAGAGACAAAGAAGAGAGGCTATATCATTTTTGTATACAATTATTTTAGCTAAATGATTGAAAAATATGTGGATCCTGTTAGTGTATAATGAGAAATTCTTAGGCAATCCTACCTCATTACATAATGTGAGCAAATTGGTGTTAATTGTCTGAGTAGTTATCTTAATTATTTCTAGTCAGAGCAATTTAATTAGTTCGTTTATAATATATTGTTTGGTGATAACTTAAAACACCCCCCCCCCCCCCCCCCCCCCTATTTCTCATTGGTAGCCATCTCTCTCTAACTTTTGACTAGCTATCTTGAAAGGAAATACTGATTATCAGCAAGTCTCTCCTCCATTTCTCTCCTATTTAAGAAATAAATACTTATTTTATTATTATTCTTTTAATTAGTTAATATTTTAATATTAAAATAACATGAAAATTAAAATTGCCCTTTTGCAAAATGGTTGGGATTAAATATGCCTCAAAAAAAGTTTAGGACGAAAATGACAAAAAAAATTGAGGACTAAATATGGACTTTACCCAAGGGAAAATACCTAACTTGTGGTTAATTATATAGTCCATGGGCAGAAGAGGAGGCTGCTTCATGGTTAGTTGCCCTAGAGGCATAAATGAGCCAAATCGAGTCAAGCGAAACCCGAATCTACCATGTTCAAGTTGCGCTCGTTTAGCAATTTGTGAACTCAGACTTGGCCTTGAGCTTGGGTGGGCACAAGATTTCAAGTTTGGGCTTGGCTCATAATAAAAGAAGGCTCACCAAGCCTAAAGGAGCCAAGCCAAGAAAGAGGGTATAGGGCAGGTGTTGAGTGCGTTTGTCAATTATTCAAGATAAGGAGGAGAGGAGGATAACAAATTACGATTAAGGATTCGTAAGTGAGCGAAAAAGAAGAAGAAAAAAGGAATCTGAGTGAATTGATACACCTAAATTGAATTCTTTTAGTTTTTAAAAAATTAAGGGCAAATGTCCCAGAAATATATGAACTTTACCTGTTTTGCTAATTCTGCTATGAACTTTTACTTTTGATCTCGAAGGGCATGAATTTTTTATTTTTTACCACGTCTACCATACATCAAATTTTCGTTAATATTGTTGACGAAAGTTACAAACGGCCAATAAATTGGTGAATTGATGAATTTGCCCCCTTCTAAAACTAAAGATATATGACCATTTAATACACGAGCTTTTCTTGATTTCCCAATTTTAGGATAAACATTGTGTGATTTCCCAATTCTACTATGAATTTTCACATTGGATTAGCATGATTAGGAATTGATAAATTTGCCCCTCATATGAACTTTTATTCATTCATTACTCTCAAGTGAAATATCTTACGTGCCCTTACAAATGTGTAAATGAAAATTGGAAAACTTGAATAATCAATCCCAACCTAACTCAAAAAACTTAGCTATTGGAGCCTATATAAATATGTGTGATTTTTAAGATGTTGAAAAAATCGATCAACAAACTCAGACATAGACCCAAAAAACTAGTAGAACTTGAGATCAATCGAAATTATGTAAAAAAATGATATTATATGTAATTATTTATCTTATATTGGATTTTGATAACAAGATATATATTTTGACATAATTGTGACTGGTCATAGACTCCATTGGATTTTTCTGGATCAGGACCTAAATTTCTCATGTAAATTTTTTAACATCTTAAAAATCATTCGAAATTTATGTAGGGCTCACAAATTCAATTTTTCGGGGCGAGTTGGGTCTTTGTTGGATTTTCGATTTTCATTTGCAAATTAGAAAGAGTTTCAAATTGAAACACTAATTTCAAAATGAGAAAAGGACACTTTTGATTCTCAACCTTTTGTATTTTTATCATTTTCATCCTAAACCTTTATTTTTTGTCAGTTTTGTCCTCAACCTTTTGAGTTTTTGTCACTTTGGTCCTACTATTGCTTTTTCCATCTAAAAAAAGCATATTCCATTCAAAACAAGAATATTACATCCAAAAATCATTTTTCAACAAAAAAGTATGTTTTGTCCCTGATTAATAAAATATTGGTTACTAGCAGGTGCCCATTCAAAAATTAGAACTCAATTTTCTTATAATGATCCATGATTTTATAATGATAATAACTATAAACAATTTTGAATCAGGAATGTCTCTTAATTTTGAAGAAGAAATAGCCATAAGTAAAACCCCACTAATACTTTTTCATTTTCATTTATTTTTTTTATCTTTTATCTTTATTTTTTGAAAAATATTTTTTTTGAAAAATATTTTTTGAATGAAATATTTTTTTTGATGGAATATGCTTTTTTGGATGGAAAAAGTAATGATAAGACCAAAATGGTAAAAACTCAAAAGATTGAGGATGTGAATGATAAAAAAAATAAAGGTTCAGGACGAAAATGGTAAAAGTGCGAAGGATTGAGGGCTAAAAGTGTCATATACTCTTTGAAAATCATAATCCATAGAACAAATTGATTCGTAAAATCTTATTATTGTCACCAAGAATTTCCTATTTCTACCGATCCTTGAAGCAACTCTTTAAACTTGCCTTCAAGGAACCTTTTTTTTATAAATTCTGATTTCATTAATAATTTTTATACCATAACATGATGATAATGGAAAAAAGATGATATGGTAGACGTGGAAAAAAATAAAAAGTTCCTGCCCTTCGAGATTAAAAGTAAAAATCCATGGTAGAATTGACAAAACAGGTAAAATTCGTGTATTTCTGAGATATTTGCCCAAAAATGAATATAATAATAACAATTATGGTATAAAATAAAAGTTTCATTTAGGCTCGCTAACTTCTCAAACTGAATATTATTGGGCTCGACTCGGCTCATTTAATTGGTGAGCCCCAGCTGAGCCGAGCTCGAGCTCATTATGAGCGAGCCGAATTTGAGCTTTCATAAAACTAAGCTCCAACCATTCACGAATCATCTCATCTCATTTATACCCCTAGTTGCCCCTTCCAACACTTAAATACGAAAGAAAAATACACCACTCGAGATTAGTAATTGAGGACAGGTATTCAAGGCACTTATCAAAGTGTATAAATATTGCCACGAGATGGCGGATATTAAGGAATTAATCTCATATTGTACAATTAATGGATTAAAATCTAGAATATACGTGAATTTAGGAGCCACCGACTATAAGTTTAGGCTTTTAGGTGAATATGGACCCAACTTCTAATAGGCCCAGTGATGTTGAGGAATATATCCCACATCAAACAGTCAATCTATTGATATTTAAAATATAAGAGAATTGAGGTACCACCACCTGAAAGCTTAGGATTTTAGGTGGATATGGTGCCTAAATTTTAATATGCTCAGTGGAAATTTTACATGGCGCTAGAGCAAATTATCATGTAGCTCACACCATGATAGTCCGAGGCATGAAGAAAGTACCGACTTGTGGCCAATTATATAGCCCAGAGGTGAAAGAGAAAGCTTGCTTGTAGTTAGTTGCCACTCCTCGAGCACGGAAGAGAAATTCTTGACTTGAAATTAGTTGCTGAGAGGTCAGTATTTAAGACACGTGTTAAGTACATACATGTTGCTACATGAGGGCATATGTTAAAAAATAAATGCCACATATGATAGTGAATAGATTGGAATCCAGAATATGAGAAAACTGAGGTAGAACAACTTATAAATTTGGGTTTTTAAATAGACATCAGCCCAAATCTCTTATAGAATCGATGAGAAATTTTACAGATCTAATTTGGATTAATGTTAGATAAGGAAAAAAAAAATAAGAAGGGTCGAGAAGTGAGTTGCCATATCCCATTATAATTGATTTTTTGACCTACAAGGAGGCACATCATGCAATTCGAGTATAATAAAATAATCTCAATGTCCATAATCATGCAATGAATAATGTAAATAGAAATGATATTTTATTTTCTTTCTTTGGGCATGAAGTGGTACTAGAAAGACTATACATTTTGAACTGAAGAATAATAGAATAAAAGAACAAAAAATTATAAAATAATTGACAAAAAGAAAAATGTTATTGATTGTCGAGGCCCATATCGATCACAATTTTCTTAATAATTATTCTTCCCCTCTCGGTTGTGTTGAGGAAGCGTGGACTTCAGTCCCTCTCAGGATACAACGACTACTGAGCTCGAGGCTATACGAAATCCGAAGCTGAAGATTGAACTGACGAGATTGCACGAAATTCGAAGCTGGCGAGGCCCTGGGGCAGGGACGAACATTCTGGGTGGCTCACCGTTTGTGTGCATTAATTGAATCGGCCTCTCCCCTTTGCACCCCTTCCTGGGCAGGCGCGCAAGGCGAGGGTAAGTCGAATAATATAGTTAAGGTGGTTACTTACCATAGAAACACTCTTTGTTTATAAACTCTTTAAAATTACTATATCTTATCAATGTGGGATTAAATTCCTATCATTCCATTATGGGCTCTAGTGGGCATAGTATCTTCATGAGCTTTTCTAAACCTAACCCATATTACACTTGAGTCCAATCAAAATTCCCTTCAATTCATGTGAACAATTTCTCATTCAATTTAATGTCATTTTTTCAACACATAAATTTAAAATAAATATGAACAAAAGATGAACAAAAGACACGAGAAGTCACACAGGTAATAATCAAATTCGAGACTCGTTACACCAGATTGAGGATAATATCATTATACCAAACTCCTTTTCCTCTCTCATAATTGATTTCAATAAAGAAGAATTTATATGAATCAAGTGACTTTTTTCGCATTGAATAAGTACATATTTCCACTAAAGGGTGCATGCGAAGTCTATGCAAAAAAGATTCCTGGACAACTCGAGATAATAATACCAAGAGAGGTCATTGTCTAGATGGCTCTAATTTATTAAGAATTAAGGAGAGGGATTGAAAAACGAAAAGGACCATCCAAAGTCCAAAGCGTGCCACGGAGTGGGCCAAGAGAGCTTTGTCTAATTCATGTCTCTCTCTCGATCTTGCAGATTTCGTCAAAGTTTTTGCCCTATGTTTCATGGTTCGACAAGCAACCAATTGGATTTTCAGTATGTATGCCAATCGTCCCCATGCTCCTTTTCATTAGTGGGCGAAACTCCTAGGTATAGTTCTGCTAGACAGCGCTGTCTTTATAATGAGCCCAAGAAATAAAAGTGACAGCAACCCATAAATCATAAAAGCCTAATTATTCAAAGTTGGGAGTCATATATCAAAGGAATCATAGGAAAATCCAAGTGTATATGACAAGTTTCACAATTCACACTTAAATGGTCCAGTTGCTGACTTATTTAGCAGCCTAGTCAAGCTCCTTATAATCAATGATAAGGATCAAAGAGAGGAGTTCAATAATTGATAACCATTTATCGAATGGTCTAGGGATGGACGGTTTAAAAGTTCAAAACCACTTGTATTGTACGCATTTTGAACTATTTTGCTCATTAGAGAGTATTACAAGACATCTTCATCTATCTATATCAGAATAATAAAATTGGCTTGCCTATTTGTCAATTTTTGACATCCTATTATATTATTTTTGTAAAAGCACTCTTTTGTACCACTGTACTAAGACTGTATGCACTTATTATATTATTGTTAACATTAGCCTTTTGAGATACCTAATTTTTTTCTACTTTCACTTTCTCTCTCCTCTTATTTTATTTCACTAGCTTCAAAGCCTTTGCTACGTTGCCGATTAACATGATAAATGCAACGGTATTTTTTTATAAGAAAGTGAATGAATTATATTAAATTAAAAAAATGTTTTAAAAAATATGGTTACGTTCAACTCACAATTAAACCTCTTTTTCTGCAAAAATATCATTTATAATTTAAAAAAGATATCTTATTATTCGTATACTTATAAAGTGAATATTTTTTATTTTTTATTTACCAGTATAGAAATAATATATTTTAAAAATTAGGGCATAAATATAATATTTATTTCTTTCTCATAAATAATATATTAATGGTCTATTGTATTCAAGTCTAGTCAATTATGTTAAGAGGTCTTGTTTTTGTGAAGAGGTCATACAGAAAGGGAATTGGAAATATTAATTTCCGTTAACAAATAATTCCATTTTATTTTTCTTAAATGGGGGATTTAATTCCCCTAAATAAGGAAAGCTTATTCTCTTAATATACCCACATAATCAAATATGAAATAAAAATGAAATCTATAAGTTCTATTCTTATAATCAAAATAATATTTTTTAATAATAAATTTTATATATATTTTTTATATTTTTAGATAAATAATGACATTTATTTATTGATGATATTTATTTATTTTCAATAATATATTCTATCATTAATTAATATTATTAAACTCGCATATTATATATGAACTATGTAATTATTGAAATCTATAAGTTTTCATGCCATATTAATAAATAAGTTTACTAACCTCTATTTTTATCCTAATTATAGTATTTTGTCCAACCAAGGAAATATTATGAGCAATAATATGCAGAATCACCAAATTGATGTTCTTATTTTATAATATTGACTTATTTATATAAATGTACTTTTTAAATTTGTATCTTCGTATATAAAAATAATAAAAACACTTAAAATTTAGCATAAAAGATGCTTTACAAATAGAAAATATTTTTCCAATTTTATACCTTGATTTCATCTCTCATATATAAAATTTTTTTATCATAATGTTCATATAGAATGAGATGTAAGAAATGGGTAAATAATGAGAAGACTGTAAATGAAGAAATATTAAAAATTGTAAAAAATATTAGAAATAAAAAAATTAAGGAGAAATGGAAAAATGATATCCGTCAAGAGTTTGAGAGTAGGGAATTCATCCCACTCTCCCTTAGAGGGTTTTTGTATATCATTTTTATTATCACTCAATTTTTCTTAAATTTACTACTTATTCTTCATATTTGATTTAACGAAAAAACACATTTCAAAATCACCCGCAATTAAAATTTTATTTAATCATTTATTATATATTCACTTTTTAAATCAATTTTATTAAATAAAAAAATCCATATAAAGTACAAGTCCAATTCTAGTTTGTGTATATATACATGATCATGAGTATACGGTCCTTGAGCAGCCAAATTACGTGTTGTTTCTCTTCTCTATTAAATTGAGATTTTTGGGAAGTCAACTTTTCCATTTCCCCCATTCAAAGGATAAGGCGTATTCCAAGAGAACTAGTTGTCCGGACAATTTAGGTCAGTCCCATTCATGTGGCGTGCGATTCTTTGAAGTGGACTCTCTCCTCTTCCGGCTGTCCCTTTGCATAACGATTGAAGCATTTTATCAAATTAATTAACAGTTTCCTTTTTCAAATTGCAAATCCTTTAAATATAGAAAAGGCCTAATGTATCAGAAAGTTTTCAGTGAAGCAGTCATACCACGTAGGCGATGGTAATCCATAATTATACAGTTATGGTTATTAATTCTTAAAAAAAATTTCAAAAATATAAAAAGCCCTAATAAATAGTGAGCCCTAAAAAGAAAAATATATAAATGATAAAAAAATTTAAAAAAACCCTAATAAACGGTGAAACCTAAAATGAAAAATATATAAATGGTAAATTCTAATTGGATGAGTATACCTCGTCAACATCGCCTGAGAATGCCTTCTAGGCTCAATGAGGCACTAAATAATTTCATGGCTTTCTAATAGATCCTTCTTAACAAGCTTTTGAATATCAACTGCCCTCGATCGCTTCTCCAAACTTGAGAATGCCTCATTCAATTTTATGACTATTACTCTAGCTCCGATTCAATCAAACTCTAATACTATTTCTACCTTACAATCGTGGAAGAACAATTTAGAAACTTAATTGGGACAAAGCAATCCATTCCAGACCTCAAGAAGCCATGTTGAGTGACATAGAGATCAACCCACGAGATCAATGCAACGAGTAGGATAAGATATTTTTTGGGCAAAATAGAGCTAGAGAATGGAGTTGCTATAGAGGAGTCACAACCTGAGGACAGAACACTAAATTCAATTTGCACTAATTTCGAGGATGGGTGGGAAAATGATATTGAACTTTTTCAATTTTAAGATGATAAGAAGACAATTAAAATCAACCCCAAGTGGATAGGATGTATATACGATTCATGTGAAATTCACGAGGTCAATGGTTCGATTCCCCCAATGGAGTCCTTGGCAAGGCCACCAAGGCGTGTGTTTTATACGTGAACGTACTTAGATCTATGGGCCTAGAAGGATGTTCATGGACTTGAGGAGAATAAATTCGTCATCATAAAAAAAAAAGAAAAAAAACAATTCCGAGAGCTCCATCTAGCCCATGCCCAATCTTTGTATGAGGTAATGAAGTTTTCCTCATGGAAAATAGTTTATGATAATTTGAATACGTTTACAGATGAGACTTGCGAGGAGGAGCACTACGAGAATCTGATAGATACATCATGGGTGTTTAATCAACAAAACGATTACATAGATTTTCTTTGGATCGCCGATTTATTGAGAAGTTAATATGGCATCGGGCAAAAAAGATATTAAAATATGGTTTATAGGGGAATAGAGTATCCCATCTAATAGTTTAGACTTTGTTATAGAAACTGACCTAGCCTTTTTTAGGCCAAAGTAAATATTTTACATGGTATCAAAACATGTATAAATAGTGCATATGACTTTTTTCAATATATTTTAATTTTGACAACGTATTAGAGCGGGACAATCTAATCTTTGATGTGGTGATAAGGATAATTAAAGATGAAGTCACAATACTCAAGTTAAACCTCGGCCTCTGAAGCCTTAGAAGAAAATGGCTCAAGTTGATTGTTTTGTCCTCTAAAGACAAAAGGCTGGAAGTCAATATTATTTTTGATATCTAAGGCGAAGAGGCTCAAATTGATTTTTTTGCTATCATTTGGTGATGAAATCATGCATCATAGGAAATTGAGGAGACTATTTTAACAACTAGAAGGGATAGTGTGACAACTACAGTAGGATTTTGAAGTGGCAATTAAAAAAATTATCAAGTGCTTATCAACTGAGAAGGATGCCTACTTCACTCTTGGCGAGTATTATATCCATTTGTAACTTTTTTATACGTTACTCTAAGTTGGATGACAATGTTACATTTAGGTTTGGGGTTTCATCTTAGTCATTTAGGTTATTATTGCTTGCTTTATTTTGTTCTTTCTAGGTATATTAGGTTGCATGCACATAGGTTGCTAGTCGCTTTTTTAGTAATCATATTAGGTTTTATGCATATTGGAAGTGTGACATACTGACGAGTTAGAAGCCACTCATTTTATGTTGCTGTTCTACGATAATATATAACAATTTTGAACTTTGAATTTTGTCCAAGAGGAGATTTAGGATTGCAAGATACGCTTATGCTCAGTTTAGTGTGTTTAAAAGTTTAATCCCACTTATGCATGCACATAGCATTAGGTGAGAGCTTGCAGTTGATAGTTGCTCATGTTATTATGTAATTGACATGCTTGAAAGACAAAATAGAAAAGAAAAAGAGAAAAAAAAGAAAGAAGTCAGCCAAAAAGGAAGTTGAAAAGATGTATTAAGGCTCTAAATCCTACTTCACGGATTTTAGCATTATTTAGTGCAACACACATGCAATAAGACTCAACATGTACCTGTGAGGTCTATTAGCCATATGTCCAACTTGATAATAGATCAATTTAATCAAAAAAAAAAAATACTGATGATAGATACAAGGGTTACTTCAACACCTAATACCTTAAACCAAATGGGATGAGAGTTTTTTTTTCTACTGATGAGAAATATGGAGTGAGAGTCATTGATCGATCCCTTGCTGTATGCCTAGACTAAGGATAGTCGGTAAGAGTTGTGCGCCAAATAAAAAAAGAAAGATAACAGGGAATAAGAAAGGAAAGAAGGATGGAGAGTATTTGGATTTGATTGATGATTGACTATCTTATTTATGGAACTTGATATGGATAACTTAAACTTAAGTGTAGTTGGCTTCACACACATGCACGGATTAAACTCGATTGCCACAACTATGTTTCTGTTGACGGTGAGACTGGTCGAATTGAGAGCAAAAGGATAAGGGAAGTGTTGTTATTGAGAACTCCAAGGAGCTCATTCAGTCTGCATTGTTTCCTTGCTTATGCTTTATTAACAGTACTATCCTTCTAGGTTGCTTTATTTGAGAATAAGTAAGAGTCTAAATGTAGGATGTGTTAATCTATGAGAGTGCCGAATATCAAAGTGCCTTTCAAACCTAAATTTAAGTTCATTTGTTGAGTTCCATGTGATTTTGATATTTGTTTAATTGATTTTTAATAATTGAGTGTAATCGAGTTGAATTTGAATTTTTGAATGAACTTTGGTTTTCTTCCATGAATTTGGTACTTATAAAGTCTTTTACTGATGATATCGATCCGTAATTGAAACTAGTCGAGCTAAGAAGGAGAGCCTGCGTCGTGGAATGAAGTCTGAAATAAGAGAAAATGGAGAGAGATCGCAAAGCCCTGAGTCACTAAGGCAGGGGAAATGGGCTGCGGCCCATGCCATCTAGATCCGCATTCCATGAATTTCTCATAATAGAGATATTTTATTCCTTATTTGGATATTAAAAAAACATTCAACAGACACCCATCTATCCAGCTGATAATTCCATTCTTCGAAAGCCATGTCCTGAAGGAAGGCGTAACCCTCGGGAACCATTTTGGGGGAGAGTTAGAGAAGAAACTAGCTCACTTATGCATGTTGAAGAAGGAAAATATTTGGGGGTGAGTGGGGGTAACTTTCAATAGAATGACCAAATAGTCATTAGTTCTATTATAAATCGATTTAGATGATGGGTATTTCGAAAACTTGAAAGTGAGATGAGAATTGCCTGCATCTTCTAATGTAGCAATAGAGATATAAATAGGTATTAGAGTTTCAAGTGAAGACACGTAATTCTTTCATTTGTCTACTTTACTTTTACTTCTGGTTCCTGAAGTTTACTACCTTTAAATTTAATTTTTCATTTTTTGCCCATTGCTGTACTTCCTTCCACTTTATATTATTACTACTACCTCGAAACCTATGCTATACTGCGGGTTCAGGCAGCGAATGCAATAACAGATATTATATTAAAGTACAGAGAACTTTCAAAGGTGAGGTTGTGCTCAAAGTTCACAATCAAACCATTTTTTTAATAGAAAATTCACGGCATTAGAGAACTAATTTAATCATTCGACTATTTTTTCCTTCTTCTATCCAGTTCAGTTGAACTTGCTCGATTTTATTTTCTAATCTTTATTGTTTTGAATGCCCCTGTGTCATATATTTATTTCTCTCAATATTACAAATGTACAGCAGGATGAGTACTCTCGGTACATTATCGGCGTAAAATGGGCCTGCAAAAGGTTGGAACGTGGTGAGTTGAATAATGCAAATGGGCTTTAATTAGCAGTGGGAGGCAAGACAAAAATGGAGGCGAACTGCCAACAATGCTCGAACCCGAATCTCCAGTTTGGCAACACTGGAAAAGAAAACCAATCAGCCAAGGCTTGAATTGCTCTGATATCAACGAAGGTTGGCGCAGGTGGAAAGGACTTGTGTCGCTTAAGCAGAGGTGCTGGGTTCGAGCTCTTATGAATGCAGCAGACCTTCTTGGAAGGAGTCTCCAGGAAGTAGCCTGACAGTACCTCGAATTCGGATTAGTCGGCCAGCCTTCGGTACCGGACACCGGGTGGGAAACAAAAAAAAAAAAAAAATTGCTCTGATATTCGATGAAATAATATACTGGAAAATAACTTTTAGTATACATTTAATTTTAGCTGTTTTGGCATTTGTTAATATAGTTCAAATATTTAATTATTAGTAATTATCGTTATGATTAAATACAAATTGTTGCAGTGGCATAAAATTCGGACTAACAACCAAAATATCCTGAACTCAATCCTCGTTGTAGGAGTTTGTGCTATTTTATCTCTATTTAGTTCCTATCCTTATATTAAATTCATGAGTCTTCCTTATCTCCAAAAAACTACACAACCACTAATCTATACTATTATATGCAAATTCGCGGGAAGTTTGGTGTCTTTTTCGTTTTCCATATCCGCTTTTAATATAATTTACATATTAAAATTTATGACATATATCTGATTTTCAGATTAATAATAAAATAATAATTCCATTTATTTTTCTCTCAGTCCATATTTACAATTCTAACAGCAAATATCTTTCATCAACTACTAAGATTTCCATAACTCACTCCATATCTATAATCTTAGTAGCAAAAATTTATCACATTTTTTGAACGAATAATTTGAAATTTTAGAAATAAAAAAGTGAAATTGACAACAATTAAAAATGTTCTACTTATTACTATAAGTTAACAAATTTTAAATAAATTAAATTTTAATAAGTTATAAATAACAAATTCATCACAGATGGTAGCTTAGTTATTTTGCAAAAAGTTCGAGTTAAATACTCGAGTAATGACCAAAGTGGATTAGTTGAGATGGTAGAGTTTTTTTTCCATTCAAGTAAATTCTAGGGTTCGAGTCTTCTAAATGGAGTAACCTTTGATGACTGCTTTTTCCATTTGAGAAAAATTAGTACGAAATATTCTTTTGTGTACAAATTTTTGAGTTCTTGATTTTGAGAAACATATAGAGGCTTTTTAGACAATTGTTTCTCTTTTATGATTTATATTTTTCTTTATGAATAATAATTTATTTTATATCCACGAGTACATGGATGGATTTAGGAGCAACGGAAGCAGTCGCCCCTAAACTCAAAATCCTACAAGAGTTCGACCTGTATTACACACGGACTTTTTATTTCATAAATTTAATGAATAAAGTGAATATGTACTAAATGGTCAGATTTTAATAAAATTATAAAAATTAAGTAAAAGATTCAGAAAAATTGAGTTGTTTTGTATATAATGAAAAAGATGGAGAGAAAGTTTAAGGAAATACGTGAACAAAGAAAAAAAAATCATAGATGGTCCTACCTCATGAGAGAAAGTTTTCAGTAGAGTGGTTATACCACGTTAGTATCGCTCACGTGGTATATTCGTCTAATCACAACTTGACATATAATTAACAATGATACAATTGTGTTATTAAATCATAAAAAATCTTTAAAAAATATATAAAAAAAAACCTTAAATAAATAGTGAATCCTAATTGAAAATAATAAATAAATAGTGAATTCTTATTAGGTAGATATACCACGTAAGGGATATTGATATGGTATGACTCCGTTAAAGACTTTATCCTCATGATGACGTGGTGAGGAAGAACCAATCAAATTACTTTGATTAGTACTAATTACGGTAACTGCTCGAACGATTAACACTAATTTGCTCCTTTTCCACATTTTGATTGCTGCTTCCTTATACCACCTGACGAGGTAGGATCACCTAAGAATTTTCGAGTAAGAGAGAGCAAGTTAGTTTGGAGGAGTAGTTACATAATTATGAATTTATCATCACACCATTTTTTTTAATTTAATGGTTAGTAAAAATTCAATTTTATTCTAATGAATAATTTGAAAAATTGGAAAAGATACCAAAGGCGGTAGATATTTCCATACATAATATATATATACACACACACACAAACGCTGTAGGATGAAGAGTGGATGCGTGAAGTGACATTAGGGTCCATATATAATTAATTGTCAAAAAAATTCTAGTTAAGGACAGATTTGGAAAAGGAAAAAGACATCAAAACTACCCTCCAAAATCATATAGTAATAGATGAAATGTAATATAAATATAGTTGATTTTATCTTTTTTTGTTAAATTATCTTATTTAACTCTTTAAACCAGATTTTACGCTTCCTTTTTAACTCCCCTTGAGTTTACCCATTGGACAAATTTTTCTAGATTCCATCGTGCTGAATATACTCAAATGCGCAAACTAATTTATTTTTAAATTACCATTTATAGTACTGAAAAAAAAAATAGTATTCACTGGCTATTTCGAATATCTTTAAATGGTTTAGGCTGCTTACCCTTTGTAAGCATTAAAGGGAAATTGTGAAAAATGATTTGGAATGAGAGTGTTATTCGAAACAAAATCTCTTCCGTTGGGTTTGGCTGTCCAAACCGAGGGTTAGCCCTCTCTATATGGAGAAGTATTTTATAAAATGTCATTGTCATGTGACGGTATTTATGATTATTTTTAGGTTATTTTAGATTTATAAAAAATTATAAAAATAACTAAATTATTGTTGGTGTAATGATGTAAGCACCGTCATGTCATGATACCGTGACACGAGAAACCTTCTCATATATATTTGTTTTACGAGAGATTTTTGTACGATCTCAGCTCGTCATAACATCCGTAAACTCTACAAATGAATATTTAATATATTATTCTAAAGTGTCACATCACATTTTTCTATTAATTGATAACATTCATTTTTAAAACATGATTTGAAATACTCGCTGAAATGTAAAACATTCATTTGTTAAATTTACCACGTCATTTATGAGCTCAGCTCACTTGAGAATTTCTAATGTTTTACTATCTGATATTTCTAACCGCCTGTTATGTCATCTTTATCCTCATTATAAAAAAAAAAAAAAAAAAAAAAACCTCAAAACCATAAGGATGAGGCTGTCTTTCAACCCAGGAACAAAATCTATTATCTTACATTTTCATATCTAGGATAGTGGGTCTTCGCACAATTCGATGGAAGGACCATCTTCTCCTCAGCATATCGAATCTCCATATCATTCTTCAGATAAGAAGACTAAAATAGACTCTCAACCTGTAAGTTTTCGATATTGCATAACATTTACATCATTCAGATATGATCCTTGCAAATTTCTCTTTATTACCGGTAATTTTTCTTAATTTTTGGGTGCAAATAAGAAGTGATTCGTTTTTTTTTTTTTTTTTTTGGTTTGAGCTCTTGCATACTAGTGTTCGGAATGTTGGGAAGTTCAATTTAAAAGGTCTTAGCATATCTATACCTTTTTTTTTTTTTTTTTTTATAAAACTGTATTGGATATTGAAAACGACAAGGTATCGGCTCAAGGAATACTAGATTCAACCAAGGTTCGATGAATCAGATCGGATATCTATCAAAAATATAATTTAATAATGAAAATGATATGAATAATTTAAGTCCGCACTCTCACATACATGTACTAAGGGTGTATGTAACCATGTCGTTAATGTACGTATATCGAATCTCCAGATCATTTTACACATGGGAACACTAAAATAGATTCTGAACTTACAAATTTTCTGTATTACACCAATTTCATGATATGGGTATGACCCTTGTAATTTCTCTTTGTTGTAGATATTTGCTTCTTTTTTTTTGTTGTGAATAAGAAGTGCCCTTCTGTTTTGCTTGCAATATTGCATCCTGCGATTTGAATAGTCGAGATGTTTAATTTAAAAGGTTTTGGCATATCCATACCGTATTTTATGAAACTGGATTGGATATTGAAACCTATAAGGCATGGGTTCAAGGGATACTGGATTCAATTGAGGTTTCACGAATCATATCGAACTTTAAAATATGATTTAATAATGAAAATGATATATTTTTCATAAGCGTTTGCATAATGGTTCGAATAATTTAAATGTTTTTCTCTCTTATGTGCCAAGGGATTATGTAAACCACGACATAAATGTATGTATTTTTAACTTTTCTTTTTTAGCTGCAAAAATTTTGATGTTTATCAATGAAAGAAGGATAAACTACCAAAAAAAAAGCATATGGTTTATTCTTTTTTTTTTCAAAAAAGTCAAATGTTTGAATTTTGGAAAGTGAAATCATGTAATTTCATTTTATTCCCAAATGAGAAGCCAAATATTTTAAGTTTTGAAAAGCAAATCTCATATTTTATTTTATTCTCAAATTAAGCCAAAATTTTCAAATTTCTAAAATAAAAATCATATTACTTTATTTATTAACAAGCTAGACTATAAAGTTACCTGCTTGCACGATATATTTTACTTAATCTTTTTTTAATTATGCACCTAAGAATCGATAAAATTACACGATTTTATTTAAAATTAATTTAATGATTTTCTACCAATTAACATTAATATTAGCTATAACAAAATATCAAGAGGAACTTTATATATAAGAAATTAGTGTAAATTTGAAGAAAGTTTCTAATATACTTTTATTCTATGATGAAGAAAAATATTATAAAGAATTAGTCACCCAAGCATTTAACTTCAGGTTAAACGAATTAGTCCAATTCAATGCTAAAATAATGTAATTTTAATTTTTAAATACAAAATGCGTGGCTCAAATTGGGATTAAAAGAAATCATATGATTTTATTTTCAAAAATTGAAGGATTTGATTTAATTTGGGAATAAAATTAAATTACATGATTTTATTTTTCAAATTTAAAATGTTTGACTCTTTTTGAAAAAATGAGTGAACTCATACTCTTTTTTTTAAAAAATGTAATTTACCATAGAAGAATAGAAAAGGGAAACAAGCATATACGCCAGCTGGTGATGTAAGACTAGCTTGTAAGAATTGAGTATTGAGGTCTTAAGTTGAATTGGGTTTCCAAGGACCTGTTCAAAATTTTCCGGTTATTATGAGTCATATTGGATTCAGTGCATAAATAGATCCAATTACCGAACTGCATAAGGTAGTCGCCCGGTCCGAATCAAATGATCCAATTCATCTATTCAATTTTGAAAATATAAATATATGTACGATTGGATTTCGAGAAGTAAAGCTTTTTCCAAATTGACTCAAAAAACTATTTACTAAACACATGGAATAATTTCAAACCAAACTGGATTAAAATTAAACAATTAAGTGAGCAATTAATGAAAGCAAATATCACAAATAATACAATTAATCAAAAAAAGTCAATCAAATAGGGTGTGGCTCCTCATGTTCTCAATTTATCTACATATTTCTAAGCCAAACTATCCTTATACTATTGGCTGATTTTAAATCTTTCTTACCCACCCCATAATGTAATAAGGACATACTACCTTTCAAGATACTAACATGCTCTATCTCTAAGTAATTAGAACGAGAAAGCTCATTAAGCCCTAACTCCAATTGAATATTTAGGGTGATCGGCAATCTCTATACTTCTCATAAATAATCTGTATCTCTTGGAGTAAGTCATCTTAAATTATGCTAACCTTGGCGTGATCTTAAATTTCTCTCTCGAGTTCATTGATCTCTAATGGGTGATCAAGTTACTAGAAGCGTTGAATATATTAGTATAAATAACATCGAATTAAAAATTCCCAAATCAACTGAAAAGCTAGCATAAGAAATATATACAAAATCATGAAATCAAACTAGAATCCATTGGTTCACTTCAAAAAAAGAGGGCTTTAATTCATAATTGAAATAAAAACCACAACTTGAATCAAAGAAGAATCCATAGAGTAAGAGGAGAGTCAATAAAAACTAGAATGTTTCATCTCTCGATATTACTCGAGTCTTCCTTCACTTGACTCTTTTGATCTTCCTTGAATTCTTGGAATCTTAACTGAAGTCTTGTGTGCATTTCTAGTCTTGTTAAGTAGTTGAGAAAAGTCAGATCTTGTCAAGTCTAAATATATTCCTGATAATTTCGAGATATCTTCTTTCAACAAATTATTCCTTGACATTTTCTCATTCAATATTTGTAACATCCATCATATTTCATACTCTAAAACACTTCAAAATCCTTTAGAATGCATATGAGGACACATCCCAATAAAATTTGGATGAAACCAGTCTAATAAAATTAGCTCATTCTATGCGATCACGATCGATAGACCACAATCCCTCTACTGTCTGGCTCTCAGATGATGTATGATTGCAGTTGTCCAATCGTGGTCTCCCTGCTCTTTCACTTGTCTTTGCTTTCTTGATCCTTCCTAAGTTCCCATCTCGATCCCACTTCGATCTCCTGCATCAATAAAGCCATAAAACAATACCAAGCTAAGGAAAACACAACAAAATCATTCTTAAAAACCATGATAACTTCATGCACAAAATTCACCTAATACTCAAACACCTAACATCTGTCTTAGACTAAATGGGCACTAAAAATATGATAAAACACACAATTAACAAACTCCTAAATCTAAAACTTTCCTCGTCTCAATCATAATTTTAAAAGATGGCACCCACATCATTGACTCGCCATCAAGATCGAGGGCCCTCAAAGTTCTCAGGAGAGGTCAGTCCCTCCCTACTCTATATTCAATTTGAACATACTTACCTTCAATGTAAATACACAGCTTAATTCTCATCAATTCAAACCCATAATATGTGTCAAATTACCGTCACCTAAGTTCAAGTAACCAGTTCAATTCAACTTATTTGATTTCGATTTCATTTTTTTAACGCCCTTAAGTCATATGTTTATTTATCTCACTATTACGAATACGTATCATTAGTACAACATTAGCTGAAAATGGGCCTACAAAGTGTTGGAAATAGCGCCTGTTGAATAATGTAAATAAGTTCTGGCCAAAAAAAAATGTATATAGGTTCTAATAGAAAAAGAATAATGTAAAAAGGTGGTTAGTCAGAAGAGAGAGGCAAGACAAGAAAAGGAGACAAATTGGCAACGGCCATGCTCAAACCGGGATCTCCGGTGTGGCGACATTGGAAAAACTACTGAACAGGGCGTTCAGTCACTCTTATATGTGACGAAATAATACAAATAGGAAAATAAAATTTGGACAAGTGTCAGCAGGAAGTCACAACATGCATCCGCTTTTATGTATTGTGTAGATTTAATTTTAACTCTCTTGACATTTTTTTATATTATTCAAGTATTTAATTATTAGTAATTATCATTATGATTAAATACAAATTATCATCAGCAAATACAAAATTATAAAAACATTAATGCTTTCTATATATGAAGTGTATTGTATAAGTTTTGAAGAAAAACTTGACTAGTTCCTCTTAAATCGCTGCCCAACCCCTGAAAGCCCCCTCCCCTCCCAACCCAATGTCGAGGAGAAAGTCTTATGTGTAACATGGTATCACATCAACATTGTCTAGCAGTATTGCAGGCCAATAAGAGATCGTCATATTTGCAATTCTATGAAAAGAAATTTATGTTAAAAAATACTAAAAACATAACCAACTCAAAAGAACTTAAGAAATCTCAGCACCAATTAATGAAAAGGTGAAAAGCATGCTGAGAATTACTGAATATCAATTTTTCAGAATTTCCTGCAGTTTTTAGTTTTTTTTTGTTAATTTGGAAAGGAAGGGTTTGAATATAAATTTTGGAGTCAAATTTCTTATATTGAATTTGTAAACTATTATTGGCTTGTGGCACTATTTCAAGACTTTCTCCATGTCGATAACTTTAGGCAAGGTTTGTTGAGAAAGTGTCTAGGTTTTGTAATTCCTCTGGGGTAAATTTGTTACAATTTGTCTTTTTCATTGATTTGAGCATTTATTTACCACTTTTTGCAAAATAACATACCTACCATTTGTTTAAATATATGAATGGCAACTTCCTTTTTCATTCAAGAGAAATTAATACATAATCTAATTGTATACAACTTTTCTAGTTCTTGATTTTGTGAAACATAAAGAGCAATGCCTTTTAATGAATTATGCTTTTCTTTATGAATATTAATTTATTTTACATCAATGAATACATGGATTAATTTAGGAGCGATAGAAGAAGTCATCGTTAAACTCATAAAATCCTTAGAAATACTATATAACTTTAATCAATTTTGTCTTTTTTATTACATGAGTTTTGTCCCATTAGACAAATTTTAGAGATTCGAACGTGCCAGAATATACTCTTATGCACGAACTAATCTATATTTTTTAAATAAAATTTGGCTGCTTACCTATTGCAAGCATTGAAGAGAGATTGTGAAAAATGATTTGAAATGAGTGTTATGTTTTTTAAAAAAATCTCTTCCTTTGTGTTTGTTTGTCACAATCGAGTGTTAACCCACTGAAGAAAGTATTTTTATGGAACGGTGCTACCATATGGCACTATTTGGCGGTGATTTAATAAGAAAAATCTAATGCTTCGATTTAATAAGAAAAAAGTAATGCTTTGATTTAATACGAAAATTCCCATCTGAATTCAGTGATATGCTTATTTGAAAAAAAGGGGTAAGATGATTCTGGCTATATTTTTACCATTAACTACAAATTCAGTAATTAGATAATTATATTGCAATTTACCTGTTACAATGACGAGTACAAATTTAGTGTGTAATATATAAAGGGTTCATTGTATAAATTACCATTCAGGTCTTTACACATGTAAAGTTGTCTCTAGAAAATTATGAAAAATTAACACATCAAAATTTGAGAGAGATTTATATAACAAACTCGTTATATATTATATATTGATAAACGATCAACGGTCGTTCTACCTGTTGTTAGTGTGTGCTGCTTGGTTTAGTCGTCACATACATCTTGTCCGCTTCACTAAATGAAGTGGATATAAATAAAATAAATAATTGACAGGTACATGTATTGTTAATTTTGACTGACTTACAAATTACAAAAATCATCTTTCTTCTAAATATAACGTAAACAAATTTTCTTAAAAATCCAGCAATATGCTTTTAAAATAATTTTATCTATAGGAAATTTTCATGCTTAGTGAAGATTTGAGTGGTGCACAAAACAAAATCGATATTGTGAAATAATTTGTATTTTAATTTGTCACTGAATTTCCTTGAGATTGTTAGGAAAATATGTATATCTCAGTTTGACAAAATTGATCACTTGAGTAATTGTTGAACAAGCAATTGTGTAGTGAAACTCAAATTCTTGAAATCAAACATTTTGAACTATGTTGTTGCTTACTTTGTTTTATTGTTTGAGCTGATGTAGTTAAAAGGTACAACATGTCCCTCTTCCTTGCTTGATCTACAGGTTGAAATGCTAGCACGACAAAGCTGCATGGATTTGTCACCAAATGAGAATATTGAGGTTGCTGCTTTAAAGGAAACTGACAGCCAGCATCAAGAAACGGAGCTTGCAAAATTACATGCAGTTCTAACCCAAACTGTGAAGGTAAGTTGAAATAAAAATAAATTGTTTAACCATTTGCTATGGTTAGTGCACGAGAGCATGCAGGGTTATTAGCTCTAGTAATTTTACAAGAATAATCTGTTGAGGGTGAAAAATATAAAAAGAAATAATTCAAGGAAAATTTCAAATTGAATTTGTACGTATTTTGATGCGGATGTTCCATGGCGAACTTAATTTACTTTGTATAGAACTTGTGCCACAATTTTGAATGTGCCTTCATCGGTGTAGCCTAATTATTGTTATCTAGATAATACTCACTTTTGAGGGTGAAATCATAAGAAAAATTTAAGGGGAGGTTTTTAAATTAAATTTTTACACATTTTGATATGGTTGTCCCATGATTGACTTAATTTACTTTATATAGATCTTATACCCCAATTTCGGAATTGTCTTTATTGGTGCAACCGAACTATTTTGGACTAGATAGCACTTACTCAAATGAATTGGATATGTGCCGACTAGCTTTTATTCAAACCTTATGATGAATACTGGAAGAATTATATTAGCAGTCCTAAAAATTTATCATTTCTCCTAAAAGAGCCCTCTAAATTTTAAATTGGCATTTTCAGTCTTAAATGTTTGCTCTGTTAGAAATGTGAAGTTCATTTCGTTATTTACCATTAGAATACAGTTGACGTATCACTAACGTCATTAATTCTTCTAATTTTACCATTAGTTTGCTGACATGGCACATGGGTTGACATTTTTTATATTAAATATATGACATGACACATGTAAAAAGACATTTTATGGGACCCTAAATAAATTTTGAGTGATTTTCAAGATTTAGAAAAATTAACACAACAAGTTTGTGCCCCGACCTGACTACCGACTAGGTCAAAATCTATCTAATTGATCTAAAGATAAAATAAATACCACAATCCCAACTCGAAAAGTCATTGTTCACTACCGGTTGAACCGGATAAGAAGAGCTTACTAAAATAAATAGGGTTAAAAAATGTCAAGTTAAATATATTACTGCCACATGAGCCAAATTAACCAAAAAAATGACAATTAAACGTCATCAGTGACACATCAATAACACATGACGGAATGAACTTAATGTGTGTAACGAAGAAAATATTTAGGATTGAGAAGACCACTTTAAAACTTATAAGACTGATTTAGAAAAAACGTAAACTTTTAAGAATACTGCTGCAATTCTACTGATGAATATTGTTGATAGTGCTCTTTATTGTTGATCTAGATATGGGTCATTTTGTTTTCTCACGAAATCTTTTAATGTGTATTTGTATATTGAGAGAACTTCATGTTTTTAGGAATATTTCTTTATATTTTTCTGTGTCATAATTTTTAATATATATTTTTTATAACAAGAAATTTATTCTCCTGAGCCTATGAATATCGCATAAGCCCATGGATCTAACTCTATCCATGTGCAAAGTACACGTGTGGGTAATCTTACCAAGGGCTATTTTCTCAAGGTGGGATTCAAACCTTTGACCGCTTGGATTTCAACATGAGCTGCACGCCCTTCCTACCTGCTTAAACTAATTCTTGGGGTTAATTTCAATATATTTAACTACAATTAATACCTATATAACTAAAGAAATCAAGATAATTTATAGAGTTGAGGGTTATCAAAATGTATTCTCATGTTCCATACTTCAGTTTATATATATTATAGTTGAGAAGCTTTATAATATTTCACAAATGACATATACAAACTGAAAAATAATAGGCTCAAGTTTTATTTTCACTTGCATGTACAGGAAACAACCTTGGGGTTGAAACAGGCTGTATCTGAAATACTTAACCCAGCACCATTATCAACCCTCAACATTGAAGACCAAGATGCAGTCGTGCTTAATCCAACTCCTCTATCATCGTACAAGAGCCCAGATCAAGGTGATAGTGGGAATGGCAGCACAATAGAGGTAGCATGGCTTTTCTAGGAATAAGGATTAAAGGGTATATATTTACAAAGGTGTCAATTGTGATAGTTCTCATGGACTGCCATTGCAGAAAACACCACAACAAAGGAAGAAAAAGATGCCAAGTCAGTTGCTCAAGGATATAACAACCTCTTTCGAACTTCCTACTAGCTTTGACAAAACCGATATTGAGTTGGATGCGGTACATACATATTCTTCTTTATCTTTTATCTTTTAAATTTTCTAAGAAAATAACGGTTGAGTTTCCGGAAAAGTGGCTGTTTTATTAAATTTATTTAGACATGTATATTTAAGCTTATTGGTAATAATTTAACTTTTAAATATTATGCACCTGTTAATTTCTTAATGTAACGCATTTTTAGATCCATTTGGTTGCTAATATTGATTGATCTTGGGGTGAATGTGCTGAGCAGATGCTTCAGTCCTCCTTCAGTGACAGATTGAAGGGATGGAAAATTGAGTGCAGGGCACGTTTCTGTGGCAAATGTGATACGGTAAATCTTTCTTAATAAAGTGTACGCGTAAAGTAAATAAATATTAATTGTAGATTCATAATTACTAAAGTCTTAACTTTTTATATTAATTATTATTGAGCTTTCTATTTCATCAATGGCAGTACTACACTCATGAAAAAGCCAACAAGGTATTTAGGTCAATTAAGGAGGTGGTGAACTACATAATGTTCGATGCTTATCCTGGAGAACAATCCATGAAGGAATATTTTCAGGTGTTCTATTCGTTCCAGTTTAAGCATGTTAAATATAACAAAAGGACTCATTTCTAAATAATCAACTACGAGTAATTCTATGGAAGAACATCGTTTTTTTTTTTAAACTTTTAGAATGGTTATATTAATTATACTTTGATGTTCGAATATATAGTTGAGTTGATAATTGTCATTTCAATGGTACATTTTCCTAAATGATATGCATAAACACTAGTTGTACTCAAATTAAATTTAATGTCATTAAAGTAATTTGTATTTGGCCCCAAAAAATTAAACTATTTGTATTTGACGTAGAAAGATTTTGAGGTGAATTTAGTGGGCATATTGTATTCTTTTAATCATGAAATGGCACTGTTTAATTACAGAACCAGAGATTCTATGTCCGACTTTGTTCATGCAAACGCATCTTTCAGTTGCCTTTGTTTTTTCTTACTCGACCATAAGCCTCATTTATAATGGAGAAATAGCTGAAGATATTTTTGTTACATCTCTATAACCGTGGTTCATCCGATATATTGCATATTTTAATTGTTATGGATTGGTATTTTCTCCTACAAGATTGTAAGATCCGACTTCAAACCCTAGAGCAATGATTTTGGATAATGATTTTGCATTTCTTCTGAATTGTGAGTGATGCTATAGATAGTAAGATTATGTCGATCTAAGTTCTTTTCGTATTTTACTTTTGACCTTTTCAGCCTGGACAGGGACTACCCTCTTCTACCAATGGAGAATCATCTCATCGTAAAAAATTCAAAAGTAACTCTTACCATCACCAAGATGAAGCACCTGAACAAGATCCTGTGAAGTTTCTTCAAGAATCTTGGGATAATCTCCTGAATTTTTTCAATAGAAAATGAAAACTCACATATTCAAGGTAAATTATGACTTTGCTTGTCTTTTGCCTAATTTTTCCATTAACAGAAGAAGGCATATCATGTTTTACTGATCCAACATATTTAAAGCAAACATCCTAGGGCACTTCACATATTTTAAGAAAACATTCATAATTTACCCAAATTGCAGCTGCTAATTGAGCATTTTATCTTAAAAAATATTAGCTAAATAAAAAATGCCTCTATTACAGGTGATGTTGCACAGTGGTGGCTTCTTCAACTTGCTGCAGTAATTGGTATCGATGCATGATGTTGCTTTTCCTTGATGAGGAGTGGGAAAATCGAACTATCTCTTAAATAATGACTTTCAATTTTCCCTTGAGATTCTCATATGCAAATTTAAGACTTTTGATATGTGAATTTGACATAAATGTTGCTTCTGCTATATCCTCTTGTTAGTTTTAATACTTCGGTGTTTATTTTATTTTATTTTGCTGGGTGATACTTTGATGTTTACGATATCTTATGTTCTTGCTGATGAGCTTGTAAAAGAGAGTTGTAATTCAGTGAAATTGGAGGTCAGAGATGGTGGATCTTTATTTAATGGACAAGTGGGCAAGTGGGAGAAGTTGATGGATTTTGCTTTATTATAGGAGTACCTGTTTAATAGGAGAAATTTCTACTGTAAGAAGGAGGAGGCTTGCAAATGCTTTAGTCTGGAAGTAGATGGAGGGTATATGAGAAGGAAGGGAGATCATGCTCCTTCGATGCAGTGATTTGAGAGAGACCTGCATATAAATCTACCCAGGAATAGAAATTTGAATTTAACGCATCAACATTTGGTGCCATTTGTACGAAATCTCGAAAGAAAAGCTCATGGCTCAAGAGCAGCATACGAGCATAAATGCATCTTCATAAACCTATAATGTCCTAGAAAAACAAGCGAGTTTGAGAGTTTGATTTCGGAGAGAAATGCATGTAATGATATCTAGGCATGCACAAGATCCAGCTTGGGACTTTGAATCGAGTTTAGACTTGAAGTCAATCACTGATCATATAATGACTAGTTTTAAAATTGATTAGAAACCTACTGAGGGAGCATGGCACTAACCCTATGTTCTTATTTACCTGCCTTAAACTAGAATTTACATTTGATGGTCCTATTACAGTTGAGAGGCTCGCAAGCTAATCGATACATCCTAAATCAGTACCCGTTTCTAATTATATGTTATTTTTGCTCACTCATTTTAATCAGTCCAATTACTCCCCTATCCAAGGTTCAAATCGATGGTCTGTGATGAAACTTGATAATCAAACTCCCAACCCTAACATGCTACTACACCACCTAATCGATATCTATAAAGTAAAGATATGCTATCGTTACATGTATTCATCATCACTCTCACACTACCCCCATTACATTCATGTAGCCAATTCCATTGATTCCTCAACCCCGTTTAAATTTAATTTACAACAGGTAATCGATCCTTCATATATGAGAAAAAGACACTGGGAGTCTTATATATCTGTTATTATTGCAAGTAAATTCTAAATCAAGTCTTATATGTTGTCATTGTTACAGTATCGAATCTTTTCTGTCACCTACTGTTAGTTTAAGTTGACGTGTGTCGTGCCACATCAGTTTAAAAAAATAGTAGGCGACGGAAACGACTCGATATTGTAACAATTGCAACATATATAACTTAATTTGTCACTTTGAATATTTAAATCTAACTTGCAAGAATCGATAAACATATATAACTCCCGATGTATCTTTGTCCTTCGCTTATCCACCATTGTCAAGGCGCCATGTAATTCAATCAAGACTAGATAAAAATGAGGGCCAATCTCCAAAACGCTTTGTAGCTAGTGACCAATCTCTTAAGCTTTGAAAACCTGGAGTGTCGATTTGCACAACTCACAAGTTCTAGGACGGATTTACTAAATTCACGAAAATGAGGACCTCATTCAGAAAAATACCCAAGATTGATTTAAGAATGCTTCAAGAAATTCAAGAACCAACTCCTATGTCCTATGAACACTAAGGACTAATTCAGAAAGTTTAAAACCAAGGGGCTGGAATGTAAGTTTCCGGTGGCTTCAAATTTCATGAAAAGCATGTTTCAAAGACCTACTCATCATGGCAATTTTTCCATAACCCGTCTTCAATAATTGCTCGATTTTTAGCTAAAAGTTTCGAGAGATAATAATTAAAACTTTTTCCATTCAAACCTTTCTGTCACCTGGAGAATACAATATCATTAGCGTCAATAGACATAAATAGTACAATATTGCGTCTCTGAATCGTAGGCGATTTCATAAACCCAACTGCTAAAATAGATTAAAATCAAACAACAGTAATCTCCGGTGCATGGTCCCAAAAATTGAAATCAAACAGCAATGATATACATTTTCAATCGCACTGTAGTCAGATCTCTCGACAATAGGACTATACTGCCATGACCCTGGAAGTCACTGGAAAAGATTAAGGAATGGCAAGGCAAATGTGCGCTCATCAATTCTCATCATGAGAGAAGAGTGGGGTGGAGATAGAAGATGCCCAACATCCTGAAAAGATGAAATCCGAGACAAAAATTCAGACGGAACTCTACCCTACAGTCTAAGCAATAGTTGTTCGATATGTCCCACGAGAAACGACAATTTACGAGCACAGCAGCATGGAACTGAATATATGTTCGGTATGCTTCAGCTGCCTGCAGCAATGATAGATATTGTAGACTAAGATGACACATAGTTACTTAAAAGCGAATAAACCACACGATGACAGAAAGGAAAGCAAAAAATTATGGATCTTTACTTGGGTGAACTGCTTATTAAGGAAACAGAGGCTGGGAGAGAAGCCCCGTGCTCTCTGGGCATTCCATCATCAGGTTAAGGTTCTGTAAAGCCTGCCCGGATAATCCCTTCACAAGGTTATCGATCTGTAGAGAAGAAGTAATAGTGTGGATGAAAGGAGAGAGATCAATGGGTTAGATCTGAATTTACTAAGTAAAGATGAACATACCACTAATATTATTATGGCTTTTCCAGGACTTCGATCGGGGAAGACATTGACATGGCAGTGGTTAGATCCCTGAATGAATCGAGTGTGAGGAGCGTCTCCCTTCTTTAACACACACAAATTCCTCATTCTGCAAGGAAAAATGCAGAAGCAACGTCTCAAAAGAAAATATAAAATTCACAGAGTATACATGCACGACGATAAGTATAAACTGAATTTCTAAAGACACTTGAAGATTATATAGATAAATATCAATGGGTCTTTCAAGCCACATAATTATTCAACAACGAAATAATGGAATTATCGAAGCTAAGCTTAGATATATCAGAGGAAGAACATTATCTCTATCCAGTACAAATCGTAGATTCATGTCAGTCATTGACTGACTCGGGAAGTTGTACATATATTCTATTCGGAAAGGAGAGCACACAAAATCTCAATGTAAGTGCCAAGATCTTTCGACAGGTAAATATTTCACAAAATTAGTAAAATTGCATCATTCAGGGATTATCCATTTCTGGGCGGCGGTATCACAAGGGGAATGCAATGGAATGATGCAAAAAATAATCATTATAAGAATGTGAAATTACATTCTATTCCCCATAGCAAATGGTCATTAAGAGCTAAAGTAATAAGAGAATAATATAATGTAGATCCATACTATCAAAGAGTTTGAAAATTGTCAATGAATTAGCGTATGCCTACGCAAAGAATATGCAAGACTAATTAAGCATCGGTGACACTATTACTAGGATTACCTCATAATAGGTCTTTAACTGACTGCGCAGATCCTCAACCCCTGCACCGGGAGCCATTTCCACATAAATAGTTGATAGCATGCCATGGCTCTAAAAGAGAAGGGCAAACCTCATCTTTCTTCAGCCACGAAGGAGCAATTTATAACATGGGGGTAAGTATATGTCTCTAAGAATTACCTTTGGCATCAAATGCGGGGTAAAGCTAACAGTAACTTTTGAATGTGCAGCTTCTGATAGCCCTTGCTCAATCTCGGGAACTGAAGACCAGAAAAAGTGTGAGGAAACCTGGTCATTAACTCATTTGATGGTCTTAAGGAATTAGTTCAAAAACAGTCTTCATATGACCTTTGCTTTTGAATGGCAAGTCTTCATATAACCAGTTACAGTCAATTAAACATAATTATCAAATTTAATTTCATGGAATGAAATGACATTAATATTTTTGGGATAGAATAGTTTAACACGATCATTTACTAAAGAACTAGGTGCTGACTTCTCATGTGAGGTATTTTGGGACTCTACAAATAGAAGCAGGATGACAACACATGATACACATATTGAGTTTGTGATAAAATTCTTAAGTAGGTGACAGATTTCAATTTGCATAGAAGCTTTGCTGGTGTACTAAGGCCATAGGTTAAAAAAATAATAAGAAATGCACACAATCTACATCATCTCAATAAGCCCATGCATAATTACTATTAGGCTAAACATAAGCAAGCTACTCAGAGGCCAAGTTGATAAGGATCAAAAGGAAAAATAAAAGGTTGTAACAAGCAATGGGATCAAGAACTGACCATGCCGATGTTTCGTAATGCCATATGCATGTATGCTTCTGTTACTTCAGTAAATAAGTTAGCTTCTTTTGGACAACGCCTTGCAAATTAGTCACAAAAATACATAGCAGACTCAGAAAAGTGCTAGGATCAATTCATTCCCACCCTAAGATGTGCATACATGTAGTCCTTTGTGGGTGTGGAGGCATGTAAGAGCCTGAGAGGAAGAGAGAAAGAGAACAAGAGACAGAGAGAACGTAAGAGTGGAAAGATTTTTTAGGTATAGTCAGACCTGCTCCACTAACACCAGATTTTGAGTCAATGATATTTGAGCATTTTATTAGATTGGCCCGCAAAGGAAATGACCAATAAATAAATTTGGGTCCACCAATAAGCAAAAACGATTTATTGTGCAAAGTAAATGTCAAGTCACAAACTAAGCAGTTCTAACTATCCTCTCTCCAATGAGATGCATAACTTAGTTGGTTGAAAACCTAATCGATACATTGCTTGATTCAAAAGTTAAAGCACATTTTACACAGCATCTAGCATCTATGCTTGAGTTTCTATATGTCCAGAGACTAAGAAAAACTAAACCTAATCATTAACGTTTCAAATTACAAGCTTTCTTTGAACAAGCAAAATAGCACATAGGAAATCTCTCAGTTAATAAACAAAATGATATGTGTGTATGAATCTTATAAATCTGAAACATGTGAAGCTGAGAAAAAATGAACCTTTACTAAGGGAATGAGAGGAAGTTGAATGGATGTTGGATAACAACCGGGATTAGCAACAAGACGTGCACTCCATATGTCCTCCCTCCAAAGCTCTGTCAAACCATACACAGCTTCTTTCTATACCAAGGTAACTAAGTATTTAAGATGAAGAGCTAAAAAAAAAAAAAGATGTATTAAATTATTGATTCGCTGCAATAGACGTAGATGCCCCCATCATACAATGTTAATTAACATTAAATAGGTAGTATAACAGGGTAGATAGTACAAGTAGTGAATGTACATGAAAAAACAATCATTATCATGATCAAACAAAAAGTAAATTAAATGCCTTTAACTCCAATGCATTAGCTCACTGTATCTGAGTAACCCAAAATTTGGAACATCAGAGATGAAACAGCAAATTACCTGCAACTCTGGTGCTCTATGTGGCTGACCATACCATTCTTCATATTCTGAAATGTCTTGTAACTGGAAATCCTGGAAGCCCAAGATGTTTTAAATTTCATAATTTCATTTTGAATGCAGAATTAGAAACATAAACTGTAGCCAATTACCCAATAGCATATGGGAAAGCATAGTTTAGGAGCGTACTGCAGAAAGGTCAACAATCCTCAAACTATTGGGAAGACTTTTTATGATATCCTGTAAATTTTATATACGGGAGAATCTGCCAACTTTAGAAGATCACACGTGGTACAAGAAACACTTAACTGTTGGATAGTGAAGTTGACCTGTGTTGTCCCATGTGGCAAACAGCAGAAGACAGCATCCACATCATCAAAATTTGCATCCTTAAAGGCAACCATATCTGGCAAATCCTATTACCACAAAATGAAAATCCATATATGCATCTTTTAGTCCCATGGGCCATGATAATCCCTGTTATATTTATAGATAGAAAATGAGTCAAGGATAAATTTGATGCTCAAATTAGATAAGTCATTATCTGACCTATATTCTCCATGATACTAGTGTATTGATATGAAACAAAAAGGCTCCCCGTAAAATCACGTTACTCGGAAATATTATACTGCCAATTGCATTTGTAAGGATACAAACATGCAGTAAAAAAATTAAATATAATGTATACTAGAAAATTCAAGGGGGAAAAAACCTAAAGAATATCATCATAAAGACATTTCATACCTGGGTGATCAGATGAGGAAAGACCGATCCTATTGATTGACCAGCTTTCCTATCAGCCATCATCAGAGTAATACTAAAGTGAGGATGGTTTGCCAGAAGCCTGATGATCTGCCAGCAAGATATCACTTCAAGAATAAGAAAAATAAATAACACCAAGAAAGAATTTAGAACAGAAATTGTTATGGCAATATTTTCTAAATCAAAGTACAAAAGAGATCTCTTGCATTTAAAAAGCTGCAGGCAATTCCTACAAGTCTTTTGAAAATAATGTTCTAAAGGTTTTATATTGTGAAAAAAAAAACAATGCAGGAAATAACAAGGTCAAACTGCCCTCTATTTACAAGTACACGCTTCAATGGTGGTGAGACATATTTCCACAACAGTTCGGTAAGAATAAGCTTAGTCCTCTCAGTAAATCCTAAGTGCATATTTCATATTCTTAAAACTAAGAATTTCAACTGACCAGTTCACTCCCCCCCATATGAGATAACATCAATGAAACTTGACAGTACAAAGAGGTGCAACAAAAAACATAAGTTTGTAGTGTTCTATTAAGGTGTATGATCATGTGTAAAACCTCAGAACCGGTGTAATCACTGTCCCCAAGAACTGCGACCCGGTCCTTTGGAGCCTGCACCGTCCGTGGTGATGTCCATGCTATCTCTTGGGCTTTGCGACATTGGCATCCTAACATTAGGACACGTAACAAGATGAATCCATGAAAATGAAAGACCCACAATTCTTTCAAGCCCTTTAATGGGTCAGAGATCTATTAGCCAGTAACTGATCAAGCAAACTAACCTCAAAAAGCATCAATTTTACAGGGAAAAGAAACCTTGCAAAAGCAGCCCAGGTCCAAGCGAGCAGTGGGAAGGAAGGCTGCTGTCACCATTTCACTTAGTATAGGAGAATCTGCACACAAATGAGGAACACTAATGAAATTAGCATGCATATGGACATGGCATTATGTATTTTGAAGCAACATGAGCAAGGATGGAGAAAAAGTCGGCCCAACCCACTGAGATAATGGAGCTCCCCACGATCCCTACCCTGTAATTCTCTCTCTCAATAAGACTTGAATTCAAAACAAGGCAAATAGCAAGAGAAAGGAAGGAAGATGTATGATGAAAAGGAAAATGAAAGAGAAGGATGAATGAATGAATCGAGAAAGGGTAAGAGAGTCGGAAGGGAACAGCTGAACAAGACAAAAAGCAAAAGCGGCAAACACTAACAGGAATGGAGCTTAGGGTTCTATTTTCTTGCTTGGCATGCACCAACTAAGCCCAATAAGGTTTAATTGTGAATTTTCTCTATTGATGTGTCAGACATGGAAATTTCCGACTCAGGAGGCCTTAGGGCTATAGGCACGTAGGAGGTCTAATTTTGAACTTTAATTGTGTTTAGATTTGAAGCCCCCCACTAATCGTTTAAGAACTAGTCCTAAGGTCAATCAGATATCCATTACTTACCCAAAGGAGCATGATACTGACCATCTAGGTCATTATTTTATCAGTCTTGAACTAGAGTTTAAATTTGGGGTTCTTGTTATACTTGAAAGTCTCGCAAGTTGATCAACATGCCAGCAATAGGTACCCATCTCAAAGTCTAAGCTGCTTGTTTGCTTGCACATTTTAACTTGTTCAATTGTTTCCCTAATCGAAGCACGAATAGATGGCCTAACATGCTCAGCATGCCACTACCTGTCCTAATCTAAGTGAACCACTATAATTATTATTATATGAAATCACATCTCTCACACTCTACCCGCCCCACAAAACTGCTTGCTTAAATACATGAAATCCCAAAATCTCACCTAGATCATGCACATGTAAATAAATCACATGAGAGACTAATCTATAAAATTCCAAAGTGAATGGCAAGTGAGTAAAATACCCTAAGTGACAAACTAATGTGTTACATTCCTAAAATGTGGGAATGATATGTAAAATATCCTAAATGAAGGACTCATATGCAAAATATCCTAAGTGAGTGATTAATATGCAAAATGGTCTAAATAAAGGACTAATGTGCGAGTTTTCTAGATTAAGAGACTAAAATGCAAAAACGCTTGAGCAGAGGGATTAATATGCAAAGTTCCTTAAATTAAGGACTAATGTTCAAAGTTCGTGAAGGACTAATGTGCAAAGTTCCTAACATCAAGGATAATATGCAAAGTTCCTATAATATCAAAGTTCCTATGAGGGACTACTACAAAAAAAACCTAAGGAGAGTGATTAATAGGCAAAGTTCCCTAAATAGAGGACTAATGTGCAAAGTCCCTAATATGGAGGATCAATATGCAAAATCCCTAAGATGAGGGACCGATATACTAAATGCATATGGAGAGGGATTAATATGCAAAATTCTCTAAATAGAGGACTAAAATGCAAATGTATGAAATGAGAAACTATAATGCGACTAAAAGACTAAGAATGCCAAGTTCCAGAGTTAAAGAGGTTATTTGCATAATGCATGTGATGAAGATCAACAATACAAGGTTTAGAAGACTCAATTCTATATCCCTTCGGCCATTTCAATAACATCGACCTGACAGCCCACCATTTCAGGATCATCAATCGGAAGGGTAAATGAAAAGGGCATTCACTGTCTCAAACAAGCACAGCTCGCATGATTCATTCACAATCAAATTTGAGCTCAAATATGGTGCTAAGAAGATGAGTTCAATTACGACCAAGCATACCTCATTCTTTAAGTTCATACATACTGAGCCTAAACTCATTTTCAATCCCTTAGTTCACTTATGTTCTTTCTACAATAAACTTTAGTCCTTAAACATAGCTTAAAACATTCAAGCTCAATCAAACTTGCACCTCCATCCAATGGTCCTACTTTAGCCTTCTCAAGACCACTAGGATCAAACAAGTTCTTGAAAACTTGATTCAATTCATGATGCTCACCCATAATTCAATCATTCTCAGTTTGCCTACTTTCAAAAAATTGCCAGCATAAGAACATAACCAATGTATAAACCGCACAAGCAACAACAGCAATTTGAGCAACATTGACAGCCGAAAAACTCGACCAAAGACCCTTTAGCGAAGTGTGAATCCACCACAAACCCTTACCAGTGTACAAGCAGCCATTCTACGGACCAGCCTGGATCTAAGAAAAGATGTTGGCCATGATGAAAAATAATTTCTGACTTAATAGTACAATATATTAGTTACAACAAGGGATGATCAAGTGTACAACACGAGAGATCATTAATTCAAGCATAAACAGCAGAGTACAAATCAGTGTCTTCAAAGCCACCAACTAAACAATCCATAGGGCAGGATAGCAGCCAAGACAGCTCTAAAATGTCACTTAATCGCACAGCAGTACCCTGAACGAACCCCTGACCTAGACAGTAGAAAAGAGGACAAGCAAAAACTTCAAAGCTCAATCAAAAAGAAACCAACAGGCAGATGCCGTACATCGACATAGCGGGAAAACTGAGCCATATATCACACATATACGAAATCTTTTCAGCAGTAACAGAATCGTATCTCCTCTATCTTCACTGTGCCAATAGTCAATAGAAACAGCAGCACCTAAATAACACAATCAGTCCTTGAGTCCACTACAGCCTAAATTCAAGACACAGCAGCATAGCAAGACTGTGGCCTACGATTCTTATATGATCAAACAAACGGCAAGATTGTCAGCTCGATTCTTAATGTGACAATAGTATCAAACTTCAATGGGCTCAAGGAGAAGATAGTTGAGCTCATAGCTTAGAAAGGATTCAACAGAATATATGGTGCAAACAGAACACATTGTCAACTAGCATATAGCAAGTATTCAGCCTCGACACAAGCATAGTAATGGAAACGACACAGTAAGAAAAATACGGTATCGACTAATAGGAGAGGCAAGCAACAATAGGACGAATCAAAGGCTCAAACAATTGTTCAGAACGGTAATCAATCAACCATCATTTAAGGGCAACTCCACCACAAGAAAAGCTAACCAACAACCGGCGAATCTGTTGACAAGAAATCGAGTTCCCACAAACAGTGAGAAAAAGAAAACCATCAGTTCAGAACAAGTAATCGCGATTCACAACTATGACATAAGCAATTCCATTGAAATCGTGCAGCGGTCAGTGACAAGCCTGTAATGCTAGCTTAATCATGCCATCAACCACAAGTGATGACAACAATAAATTGAAGTAAGCAAAACTCGAGTTGAAAATCTACTTTTCGACTCAACCATCATCAACCTCTTAGACCGACCTCAATCACAACCACACAGCTATTCTCCACATGAAGTTGATTTACGACTGATAAGCAAAGATTAGTCCAAGCAACATTGACGACTGGCAAAAAAGGAAACACAGCAAAAAATGACTCAAGACGATACTCATAGCATTACACAGGGCAGCACAGCAATCTTCATCATCGAGTAATGTAGCAGGAAGAGCAATGGATAAGGGGCAACAGCAAAGAAACCACTGAATAATGACAACAATACAAGGAATTAGGTTTTAAGCCGCCCGATAACAAAACAACCTCCCAAACAACGCAAGTACAGCAAGAGCATCAATCCACAGCCCACAGAATTAAGGCACAAAGACTCGCAGGACCATGGGCTGAAACCAAGAGTGTTACTTGACTTACCAAGGTCCGATAACGATGAAGTGTTGATCGGGTTGGGGAACGGCCGGCCAATGTATTCCTGGTGTCCTCGACGTCGAGCGTGGGTCGGGAACAGGTGGCAGGAGCTCGGTAGAAAAACTCGAGTTCAGTAGTCCTGCACTGAGCCTTGGGGACGAGGGGCTCAAGGTACTGGAACTCGGAGGCGGGACGTAGGCTAACAGAGATGGTGCGGTTGATTGACGGGATTTGGAAATTGGAATCTCCCTCAGCGGAGGTCCGGCGATGGGGAAATGGGTTCGGAGTGATTCGGCTGATAATGCGAGCATGTACCGGGGCTGTGAGGGCGGCGACGGAGCAAGGCAGCAGCTGAAGGCAGTGGCTCTGTGGAGGAGTTTCGGACGGTAATGCTGCTCGGCGGTCGTGATCCTGATATGTGCAGGGACTCATTTTGCATCACTTAATAAATGTGGGCCTTGCTGTAATAAGCAAAACATTGGGGACGATTGTAACTAGATTTCTGAATCGGTTAGTTGGTTGGGAAGTTGATGAAATGTATAGCTAAGCATGAGATCCCTATAAAAGGAGATCTATACAGATGGGAAGAGCACTGTGAATGTAGTAGTAAAAATCTTTCCTATGATCTCTGTCGTCTCGGCTCTTTTTCTTCTTCCCTCTTCTCTCTGTTTCTGCAATTTTGCATCATTCTCTCTCTTTCTCTCTCTCTCTACCTTCTCCCTATCATTGGTATTAGAGCCTCGACTCTGGCACCTATGGCGACAACTTGATCTCAAGATTTGGAGCGGCAAGTCAGAGCTTCGAACTCAAAGTCAGGAGTTCTTTGCTCTCACTCATCATAAATTCAAAGAATATTGGGATATCAGAGAACAACACCTCAATGTCTGCGCATTTACAGCGAGTGACAGATTGCGGATCTAAGGATCCGCAGCGAGCAACAGATCGAAGAGCTTTGAAGGATGCTCAACAATTGGATGCAAGCTAGGCTACCAACCGTGGTGCAAATAGCTAACATCATGAAAGGGATAGGAATCTTGGAAGTAATAATGGGGGCTGCCACCATAATAAGGCTAGTATGGGCAAAATGAAGTTTCCCAAGTTTGATGGCGAGGAGGTGGAGGCTTGGTTTGTACAGGTGCCGATAGTACTTCAATTTCTATTCCACCCCTGAAGAATTGAAGATTGAGATGGTTTCCATAAATGTAGAAGACTTTGCCCTCTATTGGCACCAGATGTACATGCATGGCAAGCTGACAAAGGGGATCTATCCTCGATGGATCGATTATGCGATGGACATTTTTGTGAGGTTCAGAAATCGACCATATGAGAATCCATATTATGATATTAAGAACTTGAGGCAGACCGAAACGTTGCAGGAGTATATCAAGGAGCTCGACTTTCTATACAATAAAACGGAGCATAGGGAGAAGGTTGCGGTGGGCATGTTCATTAGTGGGTTACATAAGGAGATCCACGGAATGGTCCTGTTGCTACAAACCCAATTCGTGAGATAGGCTTACTTGATGGCTCGACGACAGGAAGAAAATTACAGTAACATGAGTGAAGCTATGATGAGATGTAAGGCTGCCTCTTACTCTGGTTCGAGGTCCACCTTCGTCGATTCCAAATCACTCCCCTCCTATGGCCCCAAATTCAATTATGCTAAGCCAACTCCTTCATTGGCTATTGGATTGCTTCCCTTGCCTACCAATGTGGCACAAATTAACCAAGGCCATGGTTCTTGTTTTCAAGCTACAGGATCTAAATTCCACACCAACAAAGAGATCAATGAGAGAAGGGAAAAGGGACTCTGCTTTTGGTGCAATGATAAATACACTCTTGGTCACAATTGTACCAATAGATAGATTCAATTGATGGAGGTAGAGGATGTCCAGGAGGAAGAGGAATATGGTGTTGAGGAAGAGGACCAAGAAGGTATCGTAGAGGATATACTTGAAATCTCCATTCGTGCACTGACAGGAGTAACCAACTACCAAAACATGAGGATGGTGGGACATGTAGGTCAAAGAACCTTACAAATTCTAGTTGACTCAAGAAGCACTCACAATTTCTTGAACTGCAACACAACTACAATGATGGATTGTATCTGTGAAAATTTCCTTCCCATTAAGGTAGTAGCAGCTAATGGAACTAAGCTTTTATGTGAGTCAATCTGCAAGGGGTTTAAGTGGAAAATGCAGGGTTTTGAATTTGAAGCAAACATGTCGCTTTTACCCCATGACAACCATGACATCGTACTAAGCATACAGTGGTTGGCGACTTTGGGGGACATCCAATGGAATTTCAGGGAACTCACTATGCAATTTGAGCACTGTGATTCCCGTTGTCTATTGAAGGATGTCCCAAAACCATCCTTGAAAGTTGTGCAAGAGGAAAGACTGCTGAAGGTACTTTCTAAGCCACAACAAAATTCTGTGATCTAGATTTGTTGTTTAGAGGGAGAGCATTATAATAGCTCAAGCAGCCAAAGGTTCTGAGAAACCTATTATCGATTGTCTTCTACTAGAGTTTGAGGACGTGTTTGTTGAACCAACAACTCTTCCTCCTAAATGTAGACATGACCAGAAAATTCACTTAAAAGAAAGTATGCAACCAATTAATCTACATCGTTATAGGCATTCCAGTGCCCAAAAGGACGTTATTGAACAGATGACAAGGGAAATGCTATGATCTGGAGTCATTCAATAGAGTTCGAGTCCCTACACTTCTCCAGTGATTCTCATCAAGAAGAAAGATTAATCATGGCCAATGTGCATAAAATGCAGAGCTCTAAACCATCAGACAGTCAAGGATAAGTATCCTATACCCATTATCAAGGAACTCCTCGATGAATTGCAAGGCTCTATTTTCTTTTCTAGGATTGATTTGAGATTGAAATATCATCAAATTTGTATGTATGAACCTGATATTCCTAAGACAACTTTTTGCACTCATAAAGGCCATTATGAATTTCGAGTGATGCCCTTTGGCCTCACAATGCACTTGCTACATTTCAAGGCCTTATCAATGATGTCTTCAGACCATACTTGTGAAAATTTGTGCAGGTGTTTTTTTACGATATCTTAGTCTATAGCAGGCAAGTTCAGCTTAACTTAGCTCACTTGTGAGTGGTTCTTTAGCTCTCGAGGCAACATCAATTATTTGCTAAGAGGAGCAAGTGTGCCTTTGGGTCGAGAAAGATTGAGTACTTGGGGCACTTAATTACGGAGAATGGAGTAGAGACCGACCAATCAAAAATTGTAGCTGTGCAGTAGTGGCCAGTGCCTTAGAATTTGAAGCAATTGCGTGGATTTCTGGGCCTCACTAGCTACTGAGGAGGTTTATTCACAATTATGGTCTCCTGAGCCAACCTCTCACAGCCCTACTCAAGAAGGCTGCTTGGTAGCTTTGATGACCCTCAAGGCTGCTCTATCTTCAACTGCTGTCCTCGCTTTGCTAGATTTCTCCAAGGCTTTCGAAGTTGAGACTGATGCCTCTGGTTCGCGCATTGGAGTTGTCCTCAATCAACAAGGTCATCCCATAGCTTATATCAGTAAGGGCTTCTCTCCCACTCGTCGTTATACTTCAGTTTATGAACATGATACGCGATTCTATTTTCTGTCAAAAATTGTGAACATTATCTTCGACCCAAACCTTTCATTATTTGTATGGATCACAAGAGTTTAAAGTTCCTTTTGGAACAAAAACTCAAAACCCCATTATAGCATATTTGGTTAGCCAAGTTGATTGGGTTTGACTATGAAATCAAGTACAAAAAAGGGAAGGAGAATAAGGTTGTTAATGCTCTCTCCAGGCTTCCAAGCCATGAACTTCTGGTGACGGCCTTATCGTCAATATCCACTAATCTATGTGGGAGGATTGGCTTCCTAGCAAAATGACTCTTTGTTGCAATAGCTTATTAAACAGCTATAGGAGGATCCTTCTAGCCACAGGAAGTATACTCGGGCATCTGACCAGTTGAGACAAAAAGGGAAATTGGTCATGGATTCTAATTATGCTTTACAATAGCAACTCATCGACCTTTATCACTCTACACCAACTGGGGTTCATTCTGGTGTTCAAGCTACTCTTAAATGTATCTGAGCTATGCTATATCAGAAGGGAATGACTAAACAGGTGCATGAATTTATTAGAAATTGTTCTACATTTTTGAGTTATAAAACAAAGATAGTGGCTACACTAGGGCTGCTCCAACCCCTGTCAATTCCATCACAAGCTTTTATAGATATTTCCATGGATTTCATTGAAGGGTTGCCTCAATCCATTTTTGTAATGGTGGATTGACTGACCAAATATGCTCATTTCATGGGACTTAGCCACCCTTACACAGCTATCCATGTTGCTCGACTTTTCTTGGATCACATTTACAAACTGCATGGCATGCCTTCTATTATTGTCAATGGTTGAGATCTAGTCTTCTTGAGCATGTTCTGGTAGGATTTGTTTCAATTGCAAGGTATTGCTCTACACATGTCCCCTGCCTACCACCCTCAATCTGATGGACAAATAGAGGTGGTCAATAGATGTCTAGAAGGATACCTCCATTGTATGTGCAGTGAGTTCCCTTCTAAATGGCACAACTGGATTTCTCTCGTAGAGTGGTGGTACAACACTACTTATCATAGCTCGATTCACTCTTCACCCTTCGAGGCTCTGTTTGGCATGCCACCACCACTGCATGTTCCCCATATTCCATTAGATTCTGCAGTGGAGGCTTTGGATCAACAACTCATAGCCCGTGAGGATGTTCTTCGGGCACTCAAAACTCATAAGTAGATCCCAGGACAAAATGAAGGCCCAGGTAGATAAACGGAGGATGAAACAAGTTTTCCATGTTGGCGATTGGGTTTACTTAAAGCTCAAAACCTATCGTCAATTTCCCATACAACGTCGATCGTCCCGCAAGCTCTCATCAAAGTATTTTCATCCTTTCTTAGTTTTGGGAAGGATTGGTCAAGTGGCCTATCGCCTTGCCCTTCGTGAACACACTTGGGTGCATCTTGCCTTTCATGTGTCTATCCTTAAAAGAGCTTTTGGAACCTAGAAATCTTTCCGACTTGAGGGTAGCCCCACAGGCTATAGGCGCGTATAAGACCTAGCTTGGGAACTTTTGATCGTGTTCGAGTTTTTGGAGTTGCCACTAATCGTTTAAGGAATAATACTAGGGTTGATCAGAAACCTATTATTTACCTAAAGTAGCATTATACTACCAACTAGGTTCTTATTTGTCAGTCTTGAATCAAAGTTTGGATTCGGGGTCTTTTTACGTTTGAAAGGCTCACAAGCCAATGGACATGCCCGAGATCATTACCCATCCCTATACCTAGGTTTTTTGTTTACTTGCACATTTAGACTTATCCAATTATTTCACTAATCGAAGTTCGGATCGATGGCCTAAAATCGAAATCAATAATCAAGATCATGTGTCCTAGCATGACACTAACCATCCTACTCTAAGTACGGAAAGTAAAGAGTTCCACTATACTTTAAGGTTACATAAAATCATCATCTCTCTTGCTCTACCTGCCCCATTACAATTATTCGCTCAAGTACTGATAATACCTTAGAAATTATATTTGAAGTACACTTTCAGACCTTAAACTTGAGTTGAAAGTATGCATCTCACTTGTTACTGGTGTTGTTTTTGCTGAAATGTGAATTTCTGTACTCCTTATCCTCTAAGTTTATCTGGGTGTTTTCAGGACTTCCTCAATATAAAACATGACAAATAATATATCAAAGGAAAGCTCATCGAGTTAGGAATACAACACATCGAACCGTGCATGATTCGGAGCTAAAATGAGGAAGTTATGGCCAACCGAAGAAAACTGCGCAGAGCAGACACAGTGTACCGCGGTGTGAACAGTGCAACACCGTGGTTCACTAAGAGCATTTATGGCCGAATTTCGCCTCAGCTCACCACGGTGCAGTACTGTTCACACCGCGGTGCACTAAGGCGAAATGGTGGGACCCAGCATTTTTATCCCACACTGACCATGCCAACTTTGAGAAGGATACAAATACCTTATAAATAGAGGTGCACACCCACAAGAGGAAAGGAGGAAGAGGGATAGCATTTCATAACTAACCATTCCCGGACAATATTCTTGGCGGATTAAGATTACGAACCCTGGGTGTTAGAACACGGTTCGGGGATAGAAGAGGCCAAGGAATTAAGCTCCTCATTAGTGTTTGAGACTTCTTCTATTCTTAGTTCCTTTCTCTTCATTTTGGTTTCGTAACTTTTAATTCCGATGAACATGTATTGTAGCATAACCATGTCCAGCTAGTTTCTATTCTCTAGGGTAGTAAGTGGAACTTAGTGTTTATTTCAGCCATATATTGAACTTCTATTTCCCGGACCTACGAAGTTATTTTGTTTCCCTTATATTTACTGTACTTCATGCGTTTATTGATGTCTGGCCAACTCGATAAATCGATCTAAGGGATGGTGAGGAGCCACGAGAGTGAGAATCCCGTTGCCTAAGTAAACATAGCTTAGGAATAATCGTACCGAGAGGTAGGTTAGTCATTCTAAGAGTTAGAAGAGACGTGTGAGAAGGCCCGAGAGGTAGCCATCACCCTAGGCATCCCAATACGGTTACGAACATGACACTTGGTCCCTTAATTCTAACTACCTAGAGATAGAGTGGGTTAGGATCATCCTAGGGATACATCCTAGTTACGATGAGAGTCGGATTAGGTGACTTGAGAACCCGTGGATAGGAGAAGAGGACACTTGACTGGATTCGGTTAATTAAGTTTGAAAGGATTGAAATAGACCTAAGTGAAGCTGAATCCCTAGAATTGTTTTCTTATTGAAATCATATAAAGCTATCTTTTTTTTCTGTAGGTTGTTTGATTTTACTTCTGTTTCTAGCTGTTTCTGCATTCTCTCAACTGCTGTGCGATTTGGCTTGGTACTTGGTGTTCTAAATTCGTGCCCGATAGGCTTTGGTCCTCGTGGGAACGACATCTGCTCGTCGGGTTTACTACTTGCGATCCGTCCTCTTGCGGGCTATAGGCAAACAAGTTTTTGGCGCTGTTGCTAGGGATCGAAGTGTATCTATTGACCCGAATTGAAGCACTTGACTTCAACCAAACCAAATAACTTTTCTGTACTTTTTTTTTTCTTGTGTTGTAGTTCTCATTTCCTTGTTGTGAAGTTTCTTGCGTTATGAGTAGGAGATCTCAACAAGACTTGCTACCGCTTGATCCGGAAATAGAGTGAACTCTCATTCGGAGGTGGCGAGAACAATCACTTGCGGAGACTTCATCTTCTCATAACATGGAGGACCCTCAAGACAACCCCGCACTTAAGATGACACATTACATGAGACCGCGAACGGACAACCAATCGAATATCGCCAAACCAGCTGTTCAAGCTTATACATTCGAGATCAGACCAATGATGCTCCAAATGATTCAAATAGCATGCTCATTTAGCGGCGGACCAAATGAGGACCCTCATGATCATCCTGTTGTTTTTAATGATGTGTGATACGTTTAGACAAAATGGGGTTCCTCAAGATTATATTAAAATGACTTTGTTTCCTTTCTCTCTTAGGGACAAGGCAAGGACATGGCTTAGCTCATTCCCATCGGGATCCCTTAACAGTTGGGACATCATTGTGGAGAAGTTTCTTACAAAGTATTTTCCACCCTCCAAGATGGCTAAGTTGAGGAGCGATATCACATCATTTAGGCAACTTCTGATGGAAACCTTGCCAGAAGCATGGGAACGCTACAAGGGCTTGTTGCACAATTGTCCACATCATGACCTTCCGATGTGGCAAGTGGTAAACACTTTTTATAATGGAATTTATGATGCCTTAAAAACTTATATTAATGCTACTGCAGGAGGCACAATGATTGAGAAGACACCGGAGGAGGCATACGACCTCATCGAGGCGTTAGAAACAAATGTGGTGTCGGAGCGAAACGTGGCTCAAAAAGGGACAACCGAAATCGATTCGGTGGATGCTCTAGCAGTGCTCTTAGCCAAGATGGATGCTTTAATGGCAACCATGAAGCCACAAGGAGTTGGAGCAACCTCGACAGTATTTGAAGACTATCCGGTGGAAACCAGGCATGAGGAGGCAAATTTTGTGGGAAGCAACCCGAGAAACAACCCATATTCCAACACTTACAATCCGGGTTGGCGAAATCACCCCAACTTTTCATATGCTAACAACCGGCCTACTCAACCACCGGGGTTCCAACAGATGCAGAAGCCGGTATCGAACAACACTGAACGGCTTACAAAACTTGAAAATGCTTTTCTTGAGCTTATGGTAGCTAATAAGAACACTAATGCTAGTGTGCAATCCAACACTAATAGCATTGTTACCTTGCAGGCTCAAATGAAGAACATGGAAACGCAACTAGGACAAATTGCTCAAGCCGTTGGAGTCCGGGCACAAGGATCACTTTCGAGCAACACCGAGATGAATCCAAGGGGAGGCAGATCTGAGCACGTGAATGCCATCATGCTGAGAAGTGGGAAGAAGGTAGGATTTGATCTCAGCCAGCCTGATGTCGAAACAGAAGGGAACAACCCTCCAGCATACAGTGAAACTACGAAACACACCCCGGTGTCCCAAGAGTCCACCACAGTGGGAAGACATGCGGCACCGCGGTCACCAGATTGCAACACCGCAATACCCACTAGCCACAACGAGGTGCCCCAGGACCAGAATGATTAGAATGCCACAACCAACTCCCAAGCGGAAAGTAGCAATCAACAACCATCAAGAATGACCCGAGGAAAGGAAGACAGCACCAACAAGCCTACTCAGACATACCCTCCATTACCATATCCACAAAAACCAAAGCAAGATCAATATGAGTTTCAATTACGTAAGTTTCTTGATACATTTCATAAACTGCACATTAACATTCCTTTTGCAGAAGCATTGAAGCAAATGCCGAGCTATGCCAAGTTCATGAAGGATATCCTTTCACGAAAGAGGAAGCTTGCCGATTATGAGATGGTTGTGCTAACAAAAGAGGCAAGTGCAATCCTTCATAAAAAGCTTCCTCCAGAGCTCAAGGACCTGGGTAGTTTCACTATCCCTTGTTCCATTGGTAAAAGCTTCAAAGGTAAGGCATTATGTGATTTGGGTGCTAGCATTAATCTTATGCCTTACACTGTATTCAAGGAATTAGGGGTGGGTGAGGTTAAGCCAACTACTGTAACATAGCAATTAGCTGATAAATCATTGGCTTATCCCTTAGGAATTGTGGGGATGTTCTAGCTAAGGTAGACAAATTCATATTCCCTGTTGATTTTGTTGTTTTCGACTATGATGAAGATCGAAACATCCCGATTATTCTTGGAAGACCTTTCTTGGCTATAGGTCGTGCAATGATAGATGTGGAGAAAGGAGAGGTCACAATGAGGGTTGATGAGAAAAAGGTGACTTTTAAAGTATTCCGTTCCATGGATCCAATATCTAATGAATGCTTCTCCATTGATGTCATTGATAGGTACATTGATCACCACTTTCAAGAAGGTCAAAGAAAGGGTTCTCATAAAGTGGATCAAGATGTCGATCAACATTGTAAGGATGAGCAACATAAAAACATGAAACCGGTGGAGGTAATTTCAAGAGAGTCAAAGAAGTTGGCTAAAATTTAGGGAAACCACCCAACCCAAAACAAGCATCTGTGACAAGAAGAAGACATGGGAAAAGGACTACGGTCATTGTGGGGAGGAAGATGGCGAAAATGAAGGCTCGGAGGCTTCGATGACTAGAAGGCCGCTACATCAACTTTGACACACAGGGAGTATTTGTTTACCTTTCTCTTTCCTTTTCTTCACATGGAGGACAATGCTTAGCCTAGGTTTTGGGGGCGGGGCGGGGGGGGGGGGGGGGGGGTGCGTGGGGGGTGTGAAGTATGTTAATTTCGTGTCAAAGCCGGTTAGATGATGTGCTTGCTTGTTTGCTCTTTGCTTGCATTTGCATGACAAATAGCTCATAGGATGTTAGATAGTTGCACGTTTACTTCTTCTATTTCCTTAAAAAAATTTTGAAAAATGGTGAAAAGTGATGATGTTTTTGATGGATGGAATGCTTGTAAGGCGTTAGTAGGGAACTTGAGTTGATCCTTGTTTTGTGATGATAATTAATGGCCGGTGTGATTGCTTGACTGAAAGTGAAATTGTGATGAATCTTGTGATGATTTTCAGCCCCAATTATTTGTAAATGAACCTTACATCTAGATCGTAAGTCAATGGCAGTAAGTGTCATCTTTGGAAATGCTTTTGTAAAAATGTGTTAGGCTAAAAGTGAATATACAAGGAAAGATGTGCCAAGGCTTCGAGTACCTCTGTTCTGGTTTGAGCCCAAATTGATGCACTGAGTGTGCTGGCAATACGGCTTGGCATGTACTTGTGGGGGACTATCTATTCATCCGACTGACTCATCAAAAGTGTATAAGTAAATTACAAAGCCAGCGGAGGTGCGGGCCCTTGAAAGTCGTGCACCACCCGAGTAAGGGTTGTTTGCTAAGTGTAAATATGAAAAAAAGTAAGAGCAAATGTGAGATCATGCATAGAACTAATAGCTAGACGGATGTTTGCATGAATATTTCCTTATGATGCACAATAGTGAGTTCAAGACTTAGGGTTAAAGTGTAAGGGATTGCACGACACTGCACGGGTTGAAATGAAATCATTAGGTTTGGATCATTGAAACTCAAAGTTAAGTAAGCAACACATCCATCACTGAGAACTTTAAGGGAAAGGCTTCAAAGTACCGAAAATAAATTATGAGCATTGCTACCAATTGAAGAAGCGAAGATGCATGTTAAACTTTTGAATTGTTGTGCTTAGCACTTTGCTCGAGGACGAGCAAAAGTTTAGGTGTGGGGGTGTGATAATACCTTAGAAATTATATTTGAAGTATACTCTCAGACCTTAAACTTGAGTTGAAAGCATGCATCTCACTTGTTATTTGTGTTGTTTTTGCTGAAATGTGAATTTTTGTACTCCTTATCCATCCTCTAAGTTTATATGGGTGTTTTTAGGACTTCCTCAATATAAAACATGAAAAATAATATATCAACGGAAAGCTCATCGAGTTAGGAATCCAACGCATCGAACTTGCAGATTCGGAGCTAAAATGAGGAAGCTATGGCCAATCGAAGAAAATTGCGCAGAACAGACACAGTGCACTGTGGTGTGAATAGTGCAACACCGCGGTTCACTGAGAGCATTTATGGCTGAATTTCGCCTTAGCTCACCACGGTGCGGCACTGTTCACACCGCGGTGCACTGAGGCAAAATGGTGGGACCTAGCATTTTTATCCCACACTGGCCATGCCAACTTTGGGAAGGGTACAAATACCTTATAAATAGAGGTGCACACCCACAAGAGGAAAGGAGGAAGAGGGATAGCATTTCATAACTAAGCATTCCCGGACAATATTCTTGGCGGATTAAAGTTACGAACCCGGGGCCTCATAACACGGTTCGGGGATAGAAGAAGCCAAGGAATCAAGCTCCTCATTAGTGTCTGAGACTTCTTCTATTCTTAGTTCTTTTCTCTTCATTTTGGTTTCGTAACTTTTAATTCTGATGAACATGTATTGTGGCATAACCATGTCCGGCTAGTTTCTTATTCTCTAGGATAGTAAGTGGAACTTTGCGTTTATTTCAGCCATGTATTGAACTTCTATTTACCGGATCTATGAAGGTGTTTTATTTCCCTTATATTTACTATACTTCATGCGTTTATTGATATCTGGCCAACTCGATGAATCGATCTAAGGGACAGTGAGGAGCCACGAGAGTGAGAATCCCGTTGCCTAAGTAAACATAGCTTCGAAATAACCGTACCGAGAGGTAGGTTAGTCATTCTAAGAGTTAGAAAAGACGTGTGAGAAGGCCCGAGAGGTAGCCATCACCATAGGCATCCCAATATGGTTACGAACATGACACTTGGTCCCTTAATTCTAACTACCTAGAGATAGAGTTGGTTAGGATCATCCTAGGGATATATCCTAGTTACGACGAGAGTTGGATTAGGTGACTTGAGAACTCGTGGATAGGAGAAGAGGACACTTGACTGGATCCGGTTAATTAAGTTCGAAAGGATTGAAATAGACCTAAGTGAAGCTGAATCCCTAGAATTGTTTTCTTGTCGAAATCATATAAAGCTATCTTTGTTTTCTGTAGGTTGTCTGATTTTACTTCTATTTCTAGTTGTTTCTGCATTCTCTCAACTGCTGTGCGGTTTGGCTTGGTACTTGGTGTTCTAAATTCATGCTCGATAGGCTTTGATCCTCATGGGAATGATACCCGCTCGCTGGGTTTACTACTTGCGATCTGTCCTCTTGCGGGCTGATAGGCAAACAAGTACATGAAAGTTCCCAAACCTCGCCTAAAACAGAAACAAATAATTAAATCTTCAGGGCAACATCTGCCAGATTTCAAAGTGAGTGGCAATTGTACAAAATACCTAAGTAAAGGACTACTATGTGAAACTCCTAAAATGAGGAACTAATGTGCAAAGTATCCTAAGTGCAAAACTGATATGTTGAATGGCCTAAATGAAGAGCTAACATGCAAATGTTATAAAATGAATGACTAATATGCAAAGTGACCTAAGTGGAGTACCTATATCCCCCTCCTCTTAACCAGATCATTCTCTGACTTAGGCATCGAAGGGCCATTCTGGAGAACCACCCGGACTTAGCTTTTTATAGGTCTTTGACGAAGTCCACCCATCTTTTCCACCTCGAGGCCGGCTAGAAATTCAGCCGAGGATCTCTCAACCGAATAGGCCACCCAAATATGCTATCATTTTGGTGTTCTCATTGAGAGTTTGAAGCTGCTAATCTATGAGCCGCTTTATCTTGTTGTTATGCGCATCTTGACCCACCATGCCGCCTTGCCATGAACACTTGAAGGCCTCCACTCGAAGGCTGGTTGTCCGTGGGCAAGTTCAGGAGGAGGTTCGAATGGTGCTAGCTCAATGACAACCCTAAAACATAGCCAGAACTGCAACAATGGATAGGGCCCAATGACAATTCACTACCCACGCCAGTGCCGGTCATCCAATCATGTCCAAAGTATTGAACAACTTTGAATCAACGAAGTCTACACCGTCCGGGGTACCTCAAAACTCGGGCCCAGAAATTGAGAATGACACACCCAAGGCAGCCCCTCAAAACCATCTTAATTTTCGGGAAAAGCTGCAAAATGAAGGGAATGCAACTTAGCAGTCGTATTATCCCCCGGTGGACAAGTAACATGCCCAAAATATTAAAGGTGGGCAAATGTCATGTATGGGAATGACACCAGCCGACTGCTACACCAGTACCCTTGTACATCCTTGTAACCCCGTGCTTGGTTGTCCCACTCACCCAATTGTACCCTCCCCAAGATCATGGGTGTCGTGATGCTCAACTACTGACTTGTGCCCAAGACACCCTACACTTCAATAAAGAAGTCAAACCAATAAGTTTTTACATGGGAGAACTTGATCTTCATTGAGACATCTTTAGTAGCTAGATAGACAAAAACAAGTAATCTCCCAGCTAGGAAGGTCTTTACAAGCTTAGAAAAACATGTGGCTCAGCATTGTACAACCTTAAAAACACAAATGGGCGTACTCTGGCTCTCACATTTCATGTGGAAGCACTCAAGAAATTCTATCTGCAAGATCAAGCTAAATATTGAAATTTAGAATATTTGCTTGCCCTAGAATGTTCCCCGGCTTTTGTATGGCCTCTTCTATTGTGTCATCGTAAACATTAATGAAACAAGTATCCTCTGCTAGCTCGACTCCTTAAATAAAACCCGATGCTCCAAGCCGGTTGCGGATGACCCAATCCGTGGCAACAAACCCGACGCCCTGTGTCGATCACGGACAACTCGAATCCATGCCATGAAGTCTGATACCTCATGTTGGTCACAGATGACCTACATCCATGGCACCAAACCCAATGCCTTGTGTCGATCATAGACGACCCACATTCGTGCCTCAAAACTTGGCACTTTGTGTTGGTCACGGACTATTTGCCTCTGTTCCATAAAAACCCAACCTCCACCAAGCCGGTCACAGATAGCATGCTCCATGTAAACCCGTCTACCTTTGAGACACAGTTACAAGACTTGCCTGTGCAAGCCCAGCCTTCACCAAGCCGGGCACAGTTGCTCTTATGACTCCATGTAAATCCATCTCCCTTTCAAGACGCGATCACATGATAAGTCTATGCAAATTCAGCCTCCACCAAGCTGATCTCGATTGCATGCACCCATGTAAACCATTTTTCCTTCGGCACACAGTCACAGGATAGGCCTGTACAAACTCGGCCTTCGCCAAACCGGTCTCTGTTACTCTTATGACTCCATGTAAATCTATCTCCCTTCAAGATGCGGTCACAAGATAGGTCTATGCAAACTTGGCATCCACCAAGCCAGTCATGAGTAGCATGCTTCGTGTAAACCCGCCTCTCTCTAGGACGCAGTCACAGGATAGACTTGTACAAACCCAGCCTTTGCCAAGCCGATCCGGCTGCTCTTACGACTTCATGTACAAACCTCCCTCTAGGAAGCGGTCACAAGATAGGCCTGTACAAATCCAACCTTAGCTAAGCCGGTTATGGTTGCTCTTACGACTCTATGTAAAACTATCTCCCACTGGAATGTAGTCACTGGATAGGCCTGTACAAACCCAACCTTAGCCAAGCCAGTCACAGTTTCTCTTACGACTTCGTGTAACCCCATCTCCCTCAGGATGCAATCAGATGATGGGCTGGTACAAACTTGACCTTTGCCAAGTCAGTCATGGCAGCTCTTACGCTCTTTGTAAATCTGTCTCCCCTTAGGACACGGTCACAGAACAGGTCCATGAAAACCCAGCCTTGGCCTAGTCGGCCACAGCTACTCTTAAGTTTTGTGTAAACTTGTTTCTCCTTAAGAAGCGGTAACAAGACGAGCCCGTGAAAACCTAGTCTCCACAGAGCCAGTCATGGAAAGCAAAGGCATGCTCTGTGTAATCTATCTCCTTTCGAAATGTTATCACATGGCGAGTAGGCAAAATTTTCAGATACCCAATTTTTTAGGTAAATAACTTTACCCAACTTTCTTTTTCACTATGATCGACTTTTATCAGGTCTGACTTCAATAAGTCAAACCTTGACTATAATGCATGTCAAGCTAGACTTCAACAAACCTGACTTTTACAAGTCAAACCTTCATGACCATGATCATATATGGACATCGATCAAGCCCCAATTACTCCGGGTTGACTTTCCAAGTCAAACCTCCTCAGCTGTATCCGACTTCCTCGACATTCGACTTTACGTAGGTTGATGTCTTCCTTTCACATTCTAGAGGATATAAACTTCTCCAACTCATGACATTTGGACTGGGGGACAACCGAACAAGTCTTTCACCTCCCCAGTGATTGACTCTCCACATGTTTGGATATAGAATGAACACTTCACACCTCCCAACATAAGCCAATCCCCACATCTGACTTCCAACAAATTTGACTTCTAACCACCCCGACTTTCCTAAATTTGACTTCTCATGAGTTCGGATATCCTACCTTGAAACTGCCCGGACATCTTAAGGACTGACTTTGCATAAAGTCTAGGCGTTCCAATGTCCAACTTACAAGTTCAGACATCTCGATGACCAACTTACATGTACTGCCTAACCTTACTTGCAACTTGGACATCCAACTTGTAAGCAGCAAGTGTAGACCAATATGGACACCCAGCTTGCAAGTGCTGCCTTACCTTACTTCCATGAGTTGGGCAATTGACTCGTAAACACCGTCTGACCTTACTTCGATGAATCTGATGCCCAACTTGCCAGCAATGACTCAACTTCACTCCAATGTGTCTGGTACCTGACACGCTCGCACTCCCCGAACCCCAACATCCCACCACAATTCGACATTTGGAACCTTCCCGACCCTAGACCTCTAGAACCATACCACAATCCGGCATCCAAAACCTCCCTAACCCAGACGTCATGGTCCGTTGACCTTCAACGTCATCATCCCTTGACCCCGGCATTCGAATCTCTCGACATCCAAAGCAGCGTTCTTGATACCCAACAACCGCATCCCTTAACCGTCGATGTCGGGATCTCCTAGATCCCCGACATTCGGGCACTTCGATGTCAATACTCCTGACAACCGACATCCATCCCTTACAATATCACTTATATATTATCAAAGACTAACATCCCCCAACATTCATACTACCACAAGAAGGACAAGGGACAAACAAATTCCAACATCCCCAACATCCAATTCCTCACAAGTCCAGGTATTGGGACATTATAAATGCATGATCTTCCAATGATCAACTTATGAAACAAAACAGGAAGGGCATCCAAAGACTGACATGTTGACCACCCAACATGCATGTATGTTGGACACCTAACATCGATGTATGTTGGGCACTCAACATCCATGCACATCAATCGTGATCTCCCGATGACTGACTTATGAAAAAAAATGTGAAGGGCATCCAAAGCTAGACATATCGTCCACCCATATATGCCGGACACCGAACATCCATGTATGCTGGACACTCGACATCCATACAAATTGGGTACTCGATGTCCCCACAAAATTCAAATGTCGGACTCCCATCGTCGTGAACACCCTCACTTGGAACCCAGCTCGCCCATGCTCGAATTCATGAATACCATTTGGAGGCCTTGCGGACCTGATGCCCGACTCGAGGAAGTCGAGCACGCACAAATGTTGCCGCAACCCTGGTACCCGACTTAAGAGAGTCAGGTACCATAGACACAACACCAACACCGGCACCGATTCAAGGAAGTCGGGTACCCACGGACACCACGGCAGCCCCGATGCTTGGCTTTAGGGAGTCGGGTACCATAGATACAACATCAATACTAACACCTGACTCAAGGAAGTCGAGTACTTATAGACACCACAACAACCCCCTGGCACCTGACTCAAGGGAGTTGGGTACCATAGACACAACACCAACATTAGTACCTGACTCAAGAAAGTTGAGTGCCCACAAACACCGCTGTAACCTCAGTGCCTGACTCAAGGGAGCCGGGTACCATAGATACAACACCAACATCACCACCAACATCAAGGAAGTCAGGTACCCACAGACACTGTGCCAACATTAGTGCCCGACTCAAGAAAGTCAAGTACCCATAGACACCACAGTTACCCAACGCTAGACTTAAGGGGGTCGGGTACCATAGACACAACACCAACACTGACACTCCACTCAAGAAAGTCGAGCACCCATGGACATTGTGCCAACATTAGCATCCAACTCATGGAAGTAGGGTACCAATATACATCCTACCAACCCCGGCTCATGGCACCAGACTTAAGGAAGTTAGGTGCATGATAAGTGTAGAAATCCTAACATCCAACTCCCGACAAGTTCGGACAAGTTTGGACATTTGTCATCCGACTTCCAACAAGTCTGGACAACCTGACCTCCGACTTACAAGTGCGGACAACCCAATATCCAACTTTCCCTGACTCAACGAAATTGGGTGGATGAAAAGTCTGGAAATCCTAATGTCCGACTTCCAACATGTTTGGACATCCCAACATCTGACATCTGACTTCCCTAAGTCCAAATATCTCAGTGTGTGACTTTCCAATGTCCAACTTTATCAAGTCTGGATTGGGGGACAAAATGTTTTCTAAACCTCTCAACATCTTACCTTCATAAGTCCAGTCTAGGGGACATAACAAGTTTTGATCCCTCGATGTTTGATTTTCACAAATTCGAACCGAGAGACACTAAAGAAATTTTTTATCTCTTAACAATTGACTGTCACATGTCTAAACCAAATCCTCAAATTGTCAAAGTTTGACTTTTATCATTAGGGACCGAAAGGCCAAATTGACAACACTTCAAAAGCATTCCCTTCTATGGTCCTTTTCCAACTTAACATGGCCTCTACTTCCGGACGTGAAACACATCGAGAAGTGGGAGATAAATGATATAGACCAAAAGCATATGTTGGGTACCCCGACCATGGTACACACATTGAGTACCCTGACCACAATACACACATTAGGTACCACAACCTCGGTGCACACTTCATGGTACACACGTCGGGTACCTTGACCTAAGTGCACACGTCGAGTACTCCGACCAACTACATACATGCTGGGTACCCAATCGACCTAGTGCCCGCATGCGTGGACCAAACCACCTTCGTGCTAAGTGCATTGGAGACACACTAATGTCAATCATCCGTACCGATGGGATCTATAAATAAGCCCCGTCCAAGAGCCAGTTACAAGAAGAACCAATTCCCTCTTCTACACCTCTCCACTCTTCTTCTTCTCCCCCTCCTCTTACTCAGATCATTCTCTGACTTAGGCATCGGAGGGGCATTCTGGGGAACCACTTTGAACTTGGCTTTTTGTAGGTCTCCAGCAAAGTTTGTCCGTCTTCTACATCTTGAGGCCGGCTTCAATTTCACCAGAGAATCTCTCAACCCGATGAGCCACCCAAAGGTACTATCAAAGGCTATGCAAAGATCATCACAAATAGTTAGGGGGATTATGTTCTGTGACCCAGATGAGGTATCGATTCAAAATTTTTCTCTCCATATATCCTCCTTTAAACATGTTTTAAGTGAATTACTCAGTCTCGAACTGAACACAACCTCAAGCTCCACTCTATTGCTACTTGACTTGGCTTGGCCATGGAACTCATGGCCCATGCCCGTGTACCTCTATACCAGAATGAGAACACTCCACCAGTTTTAGACATGGGCAAACTCAAAAATCATCCAAGTATGTTTGTTGAACTTTCCGACAAGGAGGGAGAAATTTAGAGCAATGGACAGTGCAAGTATTCAATAATAACAACATCAAACAACCTCCACAAACAAAGTAAGATTGAGCTATCATAGTAGAAAAAGAGTTTTTGATAAGGCGCTTGTAGGAGCTCGTAACAGCAAATGACTTCTAAATGATGCTGGAAGATGGCTGGACCACCTGATGATGGCTTGGGAAGGGGTTCTCGTAATGGTGAAGCTGCTTATAGAAGATTGGTTCGGTGAATGACTTAACGAAAAGGATGACGCCTTGAGGTGGATGTCGCTTTGGTAGGATGAAGCGTTAGCTGGTGGGCTCGGTCGTAGGCTTGAGGAGGCATGGGCTTGGAGGCGATGCTCACTAGTTTTGTTCTAGAAGAAGAAGAAAGGTTTGGTGCTCTGAGGCAGTTCCCTAGTCTGAAGAAGCTTGGCACCGCAGAGCAACCAGTGGAAGAGAAACCCAGACAGCTCGAGCTTAGTGGGTCTTCATGGGGTGGAGCTCTAGGATTACTCAAGCAAGGGAGGGCAGTGCTGGGGCAGGAGCTAATGCGAAGGAGAAGTAGGAGAATGGCTCAAGTGGAGGAGGACCAATTGAGAGGAAGGAAAGTGAGGCAGCAACTATGGCAAATGGAGATGGTGAAAGCCACTGAATTCTCTCTAGGAGTTGAAGGATTTTATCTTATGCTTTCCGCTGAGTCCTCATTTTTCTTATGACTAAACTGCCAAAATATTCCTTGAATTTGTACATGGTCATCAATTCAATTCTCAAATTAAATTTACCACCAAATTGGTTCAAGATTCATAATTTTGCTATCAAATTAGTCTGGTCATCAACGACGTCAAAGAGGAATTCTAACATCATTATATAAGTGATAAAATTCCATCAAAATAATTCTCGAATTTATACACAGCCACCAAGTCAGTTCCCAAATTAAGTTTAACATCAAATTGGTTTAACATTCACAATCTTACCATCAAATTAGTCTGATTGTCAAAGGCATTTAATAGATTGTGACAAAAATGTGATAGTTCACATAGAAAAATTTTGTCTATAAAATGGAAAATGGTGATATTTAACTCATTTTTACTAAAAGTTTACATCAATGGATTTTGATCTCAAGTTATAATATAAATATTACATATTGCAGCCACTAAAATAACATGCTTAACTTGACCACAAATTTGTGGAGATAAATATTTAAAGAAATTTTATGATCTTTTTAAAAATTCCTATTTTTGTCTAAAATTCACAATTTTTTTATAAATTGCCAATTAAGATTTGTATGTACTATTGATAGGATAAGAATAATGCAAATTTTACAAATATTCATAAATGCACTAAAAAACTTCACATGGCAATAATTTGCAGGAACAAATCCTAGACAATGTACCAAGCAATACTAGACAAACTATCTACTAGAGGAAGGTTGGCTGATTGGTTGCCTGGGTTGTTCTAGTTTCTGTGTTAGGAAAATGAGTCTGCTTGTGTGGAATCTGACTAACTTAATCCGAACTGACCCTATTAGGATTATTATCTCCATTGATGGTGGTGTAATCTCCTAACGAATTCCCTCATAATGGATGAAGAACGAGTACGTTTGGGTCACACAAATTTTCTGTGAGCCCATGATCTTAGGCTAAGCCCATAAAGCCCAATGACAAACCCCTGATCTTTTATAATTTTCTTTCTTGCTTTCCTTATCTTCTACTGCTGCCATTAATCAAAATTCCACATATATATCCACTCCTTTTAATTTTCATCCTTCATTCTGCCACTTTCCATCTTTCAACTAAAAGAGAGAGATATGACACAGGGAAGGGGGATGAAGCCTCAAGAATAAGAACAAAGACAAAGAGGGGTGGGAGGCACGGTAAGAAAAATGAAAAATAGGATGTAAATGATACTTATTTTAAATTTAGTTGATTTTATTACTTGATGGTATATTATAGTTAGTGTGATTTGGATATAGAAATATGGTTAAGAGGATATGTGTAGGTTATAGGATTGATCATGATGGAGTAGATTAAGATCTAGAAGTATTTTTAGGATCATTTTTATTTGAATACTTATGTGAATATAATATATATTGAAATTTTACTATGATTAATATGATAGGGATTGAGGAGACCCAAAATAGATCTCTTGGAGACCAAGATTAGTGAAGGACTTGTTGAAGGAGTTGTGAGTACTTGTTTCCATTGTAGAATAATCTAAAGTACTATATACACATGCACACACACGTTCATGCAAGCATCTTGTATATATTTATATATATATGTGTGTGTTTTTTTTCATGCAAAAATTCTCTTCTCGTATATTTTATATATATATATATATATGTTCATGGAAACATCTCATCTGTAATACATATACGAACAAGCTGATTGCATGCAAATATGAATTGTAATGTTGTAAATTATATAAATTATTTCAAAAATCGATACGTAAGAATGATGTATTTAGTTGCTATGAAATTTCTACGTCAATATGTGCATTATTATAAATATTCTATATTATTGATTGTGATTGTAAATAGTCATCATGACCACTAAGTCGACGGACCAGAAATGGGCCAAGAAGAAAAAAGAAAATATGAATGAAAGTGGAAAGAGAGAGATTTATTTTACCGCTGATGTCCATCGAGATAATTTACCTTTGGTTTACAGTGAGATACAAAAATAAGATAATTGTCAGAAATGGGCAGCCCCGCGGTGTGAGTTGTGTATATGAAAGACACAGGGAGATTGGGAGGAAGACCGATGTTGATTATTTCGAGGGTCATAGTATCGTTAGAGAGCGGAATATCGATACTGTCATAACTCAGTTGCAAAACTCTGTTGCAGAGGGAATGCGACCCATAGCTATTATTTGTGTTGATTGATTCTTTGCATTGCATATGTGATATTGTTCAGTATAATGATTTGTTATTTTATTGTGTTGTGAATATATATATATATATGAATTTTTCAAGAAATTATATTTTGATATTATTCTACTTTAGAAATTTATACTCATTGAGCCTGCAGCTCACTTCTGCGATATTTTTTTAGCTAAGTTAGAGAATGACGAATAGTTTGGAATTTCTATTTTGTTAAGGGATCAGCACGAGGTCTCTTGTTGGTAGATATTAAGTTTAGGTAAGATGAAAGTATATAACTTTGTATATATTGTTATAACCTAAACTTTTAGTAGAGACTGTTTATGGTTCGGGAAATGAGGAGTTGTGATATGTCGAATGGTGTTGAAAGGAGATTATCTCTATATGGATATAATAGCAGGTTTTTGTTTGATAGGGAATATCATAAGAATAATAGAAAACTTTGTCAAATTTTCAGGTAGTGACATTTTGTAACTCCTATTATTCCCAACGTTCATATGACCCAAGTACTGGGTTGAAGCTGTAGTCCCGAATATAATAAAATAATCTCGATGGCCACTAAAGGATGAATAATAGAAGTAGAAATAATTTTGATTATTTCTTTGGGCATGAAGTTGTCCAAGAAAGACTTTACCTTAAGAAAAAAGAATAATCAACTAATAGAAAAGAATACGATGGTATGAAAATGTTACTAATCTTTTAGGCATGTAACGATAATAGTTTCCTTAAAACTTATTCGCCCCCTCTCAGTCGTGCTAAGGATACATGGATGTTAGTCTTCAAGGATACAACGACTACAGAGCTGCAAGTAGCACCAAACTTGAAGTCCCAAGGTGAACTGAACAGAAATTGCACATTACCGAAAACAATGCAAGAAAAATAGAGAGGAATATTTTATAAAACTAAATTTATGGAGAAGACGAAGATTGTCGGTCAAATGACACGGAATCAACTCCTTTTAATTTTCCCTTAATCTCTCTGTGCTTTCGCCATCAATGCAAGGCACATATTTATATATGTGAAATGTATGCCTGCACATTTGAGCCAATGATTGCCACAATCAATATTCATTAAGTTCTCAATCATTTGGCATAAAAATCTGATGAATTGTGATGAATTTATCACAAATCATTGAGAAGATATAAGGGACGTAGTAGGAGATTAAGGAGAAAAATTCATTTGCATTCGTAGGTCACGATCTTCCATACAAATGCAACTTAATGGGTTCAATTGATACCCACTTGAGCAGATGATTTTAGCCCATATTATTTTCCTCCAATTTCATGAGAAACAATTTCTCATTCACACAATTATTCATGCCATTTTTCCAACAGAGGTTTCTGTCGAAGGTAGTCTAAAGGCTGCAGGAGGAGAGGCTGAGTGTTGGACGTGTGCGCATGCGTTCGGAGGAAAACTGGAGAGTAACGCGTGTTCGGATTACACGTGTGTCGCTCCTATTAGAGATCGAGTGAGGTTTTTGTATTGTAAACTATGATTGGTTCTTTCTCGACAATGTAGTAAGGATTTACCATCAGTGCGTTCATGTTCATGCAGGAACTTAGTACGTGATTCGATCTCGCGAGATGATCTTGGATTATTTAAGGTATACAACTCTTCTCGATATTTTTATTTATAAAAGTGATTATGGATTTCTTCATATATGATTTTGCATGTGTTTGAAATCCTACACTGTGTTTTCTGTTCTAACGGGTGTGAATTCAGAAGATGGGAATCTTTTTTCGTGAAATCACTTGAGCCATTGGGGAGTTTGTCTTACTAAAGATGAACATGCAAAGGCATGGAAGAGAATGGGCGAGAAACTGGGGCAAAATGTCCTTCGAGGAATCACTTTAAAGGAAGTATCAGAGAACAGGAAAACAAAGATGCAGGATGAAACAATCAGGATCCCAACAACATCCTCGTAACTGAATTTTCTTATGTTTGATATTAATTTAATCAAAGAACCAGCACTGTCCGATTTAGATCTCTATTTCTAGTAACTCCTACGGTACCTCGTAGCTCAGAATCCTACATCGGAAGAAGGCAGCTATTTTTTTCCCTTACTTATTCGCCTAAAGATGGTGTGAAAGGTCGTTCAGGGGAAGAGCCTTCTTCTAATCCTTGGAGAAGAACCTTATCCACCTAAAGAAGCCCTTGGAGAAGACCCTTCTTCTAACCCTTCTCGATCAGGGGAAGGGGTCGTGGCAGCGAGACATAGACAACTCCCAATTTGCACTCGTCAACGGCATTCCTAGCCTCCTCGTTGAACCGTGTAAACAACATTTTCTAAGCTATTTCAAAGACAACACCAAATTCGGCAAATTGAAAAATAAGCACAATATTTTGATAAAATTAAGAGAATATGTGTTTAAAAGGCTGTCAAAAAGAAGACTGATAGGGACAAAAGAGTAACAGACAATTCCAAGAAAAGTATAAGTGCTAACCAAGAGAACACAAGCCAAATTCATCCAGCAGTTTTGACCCATTGAACTGGTAGGTAGGTCTTCATACAGTACCATTTCGGCAGTTGTATGTCCTTTGCAGTTATGCTACCATTTGCTTTCACACTCTGGAGAAGAAACTTGTCCTTACGCTGTATATCAGCAGGAGCTTCTTTTTGTGCTTGCTTTGTATTCAAGAGGTCACAAACTGTCTTTGAACAAGTAAAATAGCACATAGAAAATGCTCCCAATTATTAAAAAAAATGAATGATCAATTTGAATGAATCATATAAATCTGAAACATGTGAAGCCGACGAAAAAATGAACCTTTATTAAGGGAATGAGAGGAGAAAGTTGAACGGACATTGGATAACAACCAGGAGTAGCATCAAGACACGCATTTTGTATGCCCTCCAAAGCTCTGTCAAACCGTACACAACTTCTTTCTATATCAAGATAACTAAGTTTTTAAGATGAAGAGTAAAAACACAGAAATAGATGTATTAAATGTTTTATTTGCTGCAATAGATGTAGAATCCCCTATCCTACAATGTTAGTTAACATAAAATAGATAGTATAATAGGGTAGATAATACAACTAGGGTATGTACATGAAAAAGCAATCATTATTGTTGGGATTCACGCCCGATTGTTGATGCCAGAATTTTGAATGTGACCGCAGTAGAAAAACTGAGAAGTAAGATAAGAAATACGAACACCAGATATACGTGGTAAAACCCTCACCCAAGGGAAACCTCCATGGTACAGAGCAAATAATCGACTAGATCAAAACAAGAAATTAGAGCTTCATAGAGATTCTCGATCCCATACCCAAAGCTCTGTTACAACCCCGCTAAGAAAAAAGTCTCGACCCGATCTCTCAAGTTCTCACGCCCTAGCGTTACACAGAAATTTATCAGAAAAATCACTCATAAGATTTCTCACTCTTACCCACAACACTCTATTCAGCTCTATTTATAGTGATCTGATTCAATCAAAAAGATATCATATATCTCCTTAATGATATCCTAGTAAATATCCTAATTTGATTTGCGATGAGATTAGAGCATTGTTTTTAAAACCGGACCGGGCCGGAAACCAGTCAAGGTATGGGTTCTTGGGTTCAACTGGGGTTCAATGGGTCTAACCGGGTTTTTACAAATAATACTTATAATAAGATAAAATTAGTAATATGAATGTAAAATTGTTATATTCTATACATTAATTTATAATTTCAACTTTACAAATAAGATTTTTATATTTTTATACATTAATTTAGAGTTTAGGTTTCCTTTTTTTCTATTTTTGACTCTTGTTTTTATTTTTTTATTTTTTTTGTTTTTCTTCATTGACCAGTTTCTTGACCGGTCCTTATGGGTTCAGTGGAAACCCTGTCAGACCAGCCGGTTCACACTGTCCAGCCCGGTCCTTGATGCAAATGGAGTAATTAGTGAAACCGGACCGGTCTGGTGTCCGGTTCCCGGTCGGACCTGCCGGCCCGGTCCGGTTTTTAAAACTATGGATTAGAGGAAATCATAATAATTCAAATTCAAAATAGAATAAATCTTTCCTTCATGATTTCCACTCATCTAATAGATCTTTGGGTCCCTTGAGTATCTGGCTTGATCGAAGACAATCTCAACAATTATCATGATAAAATTTTTTTTAAAAAAGGTAAATTTAATGGTTTTCACTCAAGATACAATGCATTAGCACTTTTTACAGAGGGACCCAAAATTTGGAACATCGAAGATGAAACAACAAATTAGCTGCAACTCTGGTGTTGTATATGACTGACCATACCATTCTCCATACTTTGAAATGCCTTGTAACTGGAAAATCTGGAAGTGCAAGATGTTTTACAATTTCATAGTTTTATTTTGGATGCAAAATTACAAAAACAAAATGTAGCCAATGACCAAATAGCATATGAGAAATCATAGTTTAGGAGCCTACTGCAGAAATGTCACAATCCTCGAACTATTGGGAAGACTTTTTATGATATCTTGTAAATTTATAAACGTTAAAATCCGTCACGTTTAGAAGATAACATGGGGTACAAGTAGCGCTCAACTATTGGACAGTGAAGTTGTCCTGTGTTGTCCCTGTTGGATTTTTTTAATCCGACTAATGTGGTCCAACAATATATCATTGACCGAGTATCTATGCTATCCTAATAGTTGGCCCGATTAAGTGGTCTAATTAAGTTAATTAATGGGCCCTAACGACATCTCGTAAAAGTGGGGGACTAATGTGCAGATACCAAAAAGTAATTTTTAATTCTATGATGGGCAGAATTAGAAATTAATAAAACCTCAGGCACTAATGTGCAATAGAGGGGTTATGGTCCCTGGGTCACACTATATAAATCTGACTCCTATGATATCCCATTGGTCACTGTGAGTCAGAGAGAATCCCACGATCTCTCAGGAGGCTGGTGTTGACCTAGAAGGCCAAACCCGAATCTCGATCATGCCTCAGTCACTATGGATTCAGGTACGCTTCCGCTTTACGTTTTAAGCACATCTCTTAACGATATCAACATGTATGTTCTTGGGTTTACTTGGATTTATTCGGTTACGAAATCCTTTCAATTGGTATCAGAGCCGTACTTGTTGGATCGTTGAGGATTGGACTTAGAATTTAGTTTTATTCTGTCGTGAAATTGAAATAAGTTTCGATCTGGCATTCTGTTCTGAAATAATTCCGATTTCGACGTTCATCTTCTTTGAAGGCTTTAACTTTGCCAATCAATTGCTGTATATAAGATTCAGATTCATTTTTTATATATATATAAAAAAAAAAAAACTTATGATCGGCACCGTGAAAGTATCGTGAAATTGTTACTTGATTGTAAATTCTTTTATTGTTGTTATTATTATTTTCGCATGAAATCATTCTGTAGATTCAACTTATTCGCCATCCTTTTGGTTTGGCTCAATCAAATATATCTTTCCTATCGAAAGATGATGTTTTTCTTTTATGAGATTATAGATTCAATGAAAATAATTTCCTGACCTTATAGATTCTAGCCGCGATTAGGATTGCAAGTTGCGGTGAGTATCCCGGTTCTCTTTTGTCACTAGCATTCATAGGATAACTTGCCATTAGGATCAAATTGTTTCGATGGCGATGTGCCTCCATGAAGGCGATCAGGTCTGTCCCATCTCCAGTAGGGCCGTAGGCTGTGTTCATGGGAACGAAATATTCAGTTTTGTTTTGGAGATGTGGCTGTCAGTGGCGAAGGGGTGGGATAAACGGTTACGATCTTTGGATTTCAGGAATTGTGAAGAAGATGAATAGTTAGTAATTAAGAAAATAAAGAATTTAAAGAAAGAAATAAATAAAGCAAAAGCCATCAGTTTGGATGGCGTTTCCTTTAGACAGGTGGGGCCTACGGTGAGTGGAGGCCACATATTAAAAAATAATAATAATAATAATTAATTTTTTTAAAAAAAAAAACAAAAACCGCTCATTACATTTTAGGTTTTGAAGGGTTGTCAATCAAGTGGGGCCTACATCACACATTAGGAAGAAGCCACCGGTTGCCTTAGGATTTGAAGGGTCTTGTTTTCCATAAGGTGGGGCCCCCATCACATAGATATATATATATATATATATATATATATATAAAACAATCTTCTGAGGATTCATTAAATGTGGGGCCCATGTAATTCTTAATATATATATATATATCAAACGGGGCCCACATATAGATATATAATATATATAATTACAATGCATGTACGCATGCTTTTAAGGGAATTAAATTTCATCCTTTAATTTAATAAGGGAAATTTAAGATTAAGTAATGGTTTAATTTTTATTTGATTTAATTCATGGGTTTAGGCCTGTTAAGTCTATTTTAAGCTCAAGATTATTTAATTCAATTTAGTTTAGGCCTAATTATAACCCAATTCGAATTAATTTCGATTTCTTGAATAGAATAATGGCCTGTGTATGTCTAATATTCTGAGATGGATTGATCGAAGCAACACCTCGCCAAAGTGAGCTCTCTTGTGTAGATTGATCTAATTTTGGGATATATAAGATGTTTGCGTGTGTGGAATTTCATGCGGGCAGTGATCGGCCCAAAGGAAGGTCACTGTTTGGCCGAGTTTCATATATGCCTGTGGTAATAAATGCGTGACAATCCTTAGGTTTCCATGCAAACGTGAGTCGGCCCAAAGGAAGGCTCACTGTTTGGCCGGATTGATTGTCAGTATTTGATTACTGCACCGAGAGTACCACTTACAAGTTGACCTTTTCGTCCAAAGATGAAACGTCAATGTTGTGTGGGTATCTCGTAATGGGATATGCTGTTATTTTATTCATTCTATTAATCAAGTATGTGAGCTAATTAAATTCCCATTAATTTTGTGATTTGTTCTCTATTTAGTTAATTTCTGCTACTCTAGGTTCTGCCAAAATTAATACCATCCCAGTGCCAACTAGCACAATCTTAAGTTTTTAAAGTTTTTTCTGTGCATGGATTTAGACTTAGCCCTCTAGCGTGAAGAACCATCTGCTTTTATGGCTGATATTCCCATTGAGGCTATGAGGGATTTTGAGCGGTGGTATTGTTCTAATTGACTGAGTCTAATAATCATGAAACATGCAATTCCAGAAATCATTTAGGGGCTATTTTGGGAGACAGATGCCAAGTCATTCTCAATACCATTAAGAAATGTTCTGACAAATACAACTCTGTCAAAAAAAAAAAATTTTTTTTTTTGATGGTATAAAGAGTATGAGGAACATTTAGGAGTACATTATGGATATGTCCGATCTTACTTTAATATTTAAGGCACATAAGTTAAAGCAGCCCAAGGACGTGCTCGTGCATTTGGTTTGGCAATATCTCCTCGCAAAAATTAAATCTAAGTCAATTGCAGCTGCTAAAAGGAGAAGTAGAGCGTCTATGAGCTCTTTTCTCATTATGTGTAAGAGGAGAAAAGGGTAAAGTAAGTAAAGATAGAGTACTAACTTGGCATTACGCTCTTTAAAAACAAAAAAAGTAATAAGGTTATGTTATTATGCTTGACGTATAAAGAAAGGTACACTTCTCATTGAAATTTGTCTTAAGGTTAATTTGACTATATGCACACATATAGTGGATAGATTTCAGTAATTCTACCCACATAAATGCACATATGCAAGGTTGCTTAATTTGTTAAACGCCAATTGGTGATGAAAGATTCATCTATACGGGGCGACATTAAATTGATCATCATTATGTCTACAAGCACATTTAGGTTATTGTTACAACTGGTTATTATTTAGATCTAGAGAAAGACATATTTTATCGTCTTTTAGACGAATTTAGTTTCTATTGCCATTTTGGATAAATTTGGATATTATCATCCATTTGGAAATAGTTGGTGTGGTCTGCTCTTGGATTCAAATAATACTGGTATCGATTATTTATTTTTGTGATAACATTTATATGCTTGACTCGGCTACCTCATTTAATGAAACATTGCATATAAGTTCATGTGGTATAAAGTACAAATTGTAGTAGGAGTTCCATTGAATTACGACACAAGAAATTAGGTTGAGATCCACACCATGGATTAAGAGCTTATATTCGATGGAATTCTCAATCCTCTTAATTTAGCTGACCTTGAGGTCTGTACTTAGTGCATAAAGGGAAACATAAAATATATATAAGTAGATCATGCACCAACTGAAAATCAGATGTCTTAGAACTGATACATATGGATATTTGTTGACCGTTCCCTACTGCTTTTGGAATAGTTAACATTACTTTATCATGTTCATAGACCATTACTCTCGGTATGATTACCTGTATCTAATCAATGAGAAGTCTAAAATCTTGGTTGTGTTCAAGAATTTTGCAGTCGAAGTTGAAAGTTAGCTTGACAAAAGGATTAAAGTTATTAGGTCTTATTGTGGTTGTGAATATCACAGTAGGTTAACATATATGGTAACAACATTCATGATTTTTTTTTTTTTTGGTTTTCATACTCAGCATAATACGTATTAGAGCAATGTCCTAAATCGGTCAGGGGTTAGAAATTTTATGATCCCACTACTGGATGAATATTTGAGATGGAAAGTGCCCAGTTCTTTGAGGAAGTTGAGTTTGCGGGGGGAGATAAGATTAAAGTTGTTGTCTGAAGGGAAATTTATTTCTCTTCATACGGTTGTTGCTTCTAATAGGGAGCAATAGGACAATGTTATAGATCTCCCCATGCAACCTCAAGAGGATTTACAGCCTCGAGAGGATGTGTTCCAGAGGAACAAACTCAACAACCTCAAGAACATGTGCCATTAAGAGATCCACTAGAGAGCGGAGAAGTGCAATTCCTAATGATTTTATATAGTATTTCTCCAAGAGCATGAGGTTAACATTGGAGTGGTGGAAGATGACCCGATCAACTTCCGTCGAGTCTTGAGTAGCTCTACCTCTCAAAAGTGGATTGATGCCATGAATTAAGAGATGAAGTCCACGGAGGACAATGACATTTGGGACCTCGTCCCATTGCCAAAAGGTGTGAAACCCATTGGTTATTAGTGGATAATTAAGACCAAGAGGGATTCCAGAGGCAATGTGGAGAGGTATAAGGCTCGTCTTGTCACTAGGGTTTCACACAAAGGAAGGCATTGACTATAAGAGACTTTCTCTCCGGTTTCCTCGAAAGACTCTTTTAGGATTGTAATGGTACTTGCAGCTCATTCTGATCTCGAGGTACAATAGACGGATGTAAAGACAACGTTTCTCAATGGTCACATTGATGAGACAATTTATATGGTGTAGTCAGAAAAACTTCATGGTTTGAGACCCAAAGAAATTGATATGCAAATTGAAAAGATTCATCTATGGGCCTAAGTAAACATCTCGCCAATGGTATTATAAAGTATATCAAAAAAAAAAATGTATATACCAAAAGTTCAATGGGAGTATGTGTATATATATATACACACACACACACATATTTGATATGTCAAAGACATATTACTGGCATGCAATGATATAGGCTTACTGCGTGAAACCAAGAAATTTCTATCATAGAATTTCTAGATGGAAGATCTTGGGAATATCTCTTTTGTATTAAGGATCCAGATTCATCGAGAACGCTCTCGAGGTATCCTTGGATTATCACAAAAGAATTATGTCGATAAGGTGCTGATTAGATTCGGCATGAAGGATTGCAAGTCAGGTAATGCCCCTATTGCTCAGGCAAATAATATTAAGTTTCAGTCATTGCCCTGAAAATGATATTTCTGTATAAGAAATGCAAAAGATTCCTATACATTAATTGGTGGGAGTCTGATGTACGCTTAGGTACGTGCGTATTAGGATAATATATACATTGCTGGGATAATTTGGCAGAAAATTAAGAGATCCTGGCATGGATCAATAAAACCAGCTAAATAAATTGTGCGGTATTTATAGAGAACAAACTATTTTTATGCTCACATACAGTAAGTCAGATGAATTGGAGGTCATTTTGTATTCTGACATTCAGTATTCAATTTTAATTTTGTTGGATGCTAAGATAGTCACAGATTTATGCGGTTGTGTTTATCTGTTGGCTGTGGGAGTTGTCTCCTGAATGAGTGCTAAGCAGACACTCATTGTTGCCTTAGTGTTTGTTCGTAAGTTGTTACGAGGCATCCAATTATGGAATATGACTGCAAAACTTTTGTCACTAGGCTGCAAATTTCATATAAGATTGAAAGACCACTTGAGTTATTTTGTGACCAAAGGTTAGCGGTTATTCTAATAACAACAGGACTATTTCTAAAATCATAACATTAAGTTTCTGGTTGTTGAAGGTATATTTCGGAGTCATCGGTTGTTGTAGGCATATTGGTACAACTCTACAATTGCGGATCCGCTCCTAAAGGCATATCACCCATGGTCTTTCATGAGCATATTGCTCATGTGGGTACTGTATCATATGATGATACTAAGGTTTAGTGGGAGTTTGTACATTAATGCCATTTAGTTATAACAACATTATGTGAATTATTTTCTGCAGAAATAAAGTTTTCAGTATACTTGCACTCTGAATTTCAGTATAAGGTTTAAAGTTTTGATCTCCATAAAGTTTAAGGAGGACCAGTTGGAAATAGGCATGTTCAGATCACATAACATGTAATTTTCATGCTGTGCACCTACACTTGATCTATGTCGTTAGATGTATCAATGTAAGTGATCATTGATGGTTCTAGTTGCGATTCATGCAATGAAAAAACGCTTTGGTCCTATTGTTGGTGCATTCAATGGACGAGATTGTTGAGAATGTTGATAAGGATAGTAGTTTTGAGCTCAAAAGGTAATTCGGTGATACACAGTCGTCCGGGATACTATTGTTGGCCCAAGTGGGAGATTGTTGGATTTTTTAATCCGACTAATGTGGTCCAACAATATATCATTGACCGAGTATCTATGCTATCCTAATAGTTGGCCCGATTAAGTGGTCTAATTAAGTTAATTAATGGGCCCTAACGACATCTCGTAAAAGTGGGGGACTAATGTGCAGATACCAAAAAGTAATTTTTAATTCTATGATGGGCAGAATTAGAAATTAATAAAACCTCAGGCACTAATGTGCAATAGAGGGGTTATGGTCCCTGGGTCACACTATATAAATCTGACTCCTATGATATCCCATTGGTCACTGTGAGTCAGAGAGAATCCCACGATCTCTCAGGAGGCTGGTGTTGACCTAGAAGGCCAAACCCGAATCTCGATCATGCCTCAGTCACTATGGATTCAGGTACGCTTCCGCTTTACGTTTTAAGCACATCTCTTAACGATATCAACATGTATGTTCTTGGGTTTACTTGGATTTATTCGGTTACGAAATCCTTTCAGTCCCATGTGGCAAACAGCAGAAGGCAACATCCATATCACCAAAATTTGTATCCTTGATTGGAACCATACGAGGTAAATCCTATAAACAAGCGCATAAATCAAAATCCATATATGCATCTTTTAGTCCCACGGACCTAGATAATTCCTGTTATATTTACGGATAGAAAATGAGTCGAGGATAAATTTGATGCTTAAATCGGATAAGCTGTTAAGTAGACAAAGCTGATTCTAAAAGTTTCATCTCAGGCCTCTCTATATTTATATAGATCGGCGACTCCACCAGGTACTCCATAAGCCTGAGTACTCGGGCCAGCTCATACCAATGCTACTAAGGAAGAACCCTTCTCGGGTCTGATTGAACAAAATTTGGCTTTATTTATCATTTAACGTCTTATATTATGATAAAGACTGTTTTATATCCATTTACGACTATTTTTTTTAGAGTCTGTTGACAGTATAAATACTCAAAAGCTCCACAAAATATGAAGTTAAACAATTTTGCATGGAATGAAGGAATCAAATTTCAAAAGAGGGTTTTGTGTGTTTGCCGAATTTGAGTTCTTCATTAAGTTGGACGATATTTAAGATTTGTGAAATATATTGAAAGAAACCCGACATTTCTGATAGGCGATGCCTTATTACCGTAGAAATCCTAAGATCACATTGAGATTTTCTTCTATAAGTGATGACCCACGTCACGAGACTAGGAGAATCGAGAAAAGGCTTTCATCTCCAAAAGATGATAAAATAAGTCTTTTTATTACTTTCATTGATTTTATGAATGCAGAAAATAACTTATCCCAATTGCATCGTTCTCGGGAGAGCATTTGGATCATGTTGCTCTGCGGAGCCAACTCACAATGCCTTATTACACAACGGCGAATGACAGGATCTCATACAGTCATCGAACTAACTGAAATCGCTCCTAGATCTATGATGGAATGTTCGAAAATTGGCCAAATCCTTTAGTTGACACAATTTAACTAGGAATCTTAGCATGATAATGTGTTGTTTTTTTATGATTGATATTCTGTTATGTGTTATTAAATGTCTAAACGAATATTCTTCTAGAAGTAAAAAGGAGATACCATTAACAAAAAAGAGTACGAGTGTCATGGTTGAACACTGATTTTCATTGATATTGAACCGAAATTTGTTGACACTTTTTGATAAAACCATTCGACAAATCCTTCTTTTTTTTTTGCAGATAACATCAAATTTGTTCTAGTCTTCCAAGCATAACCCAACTCAATGTTTAGCATTCTTGGCTCCTGCAAAATTTAAAGAATGAACGTCAGAAAACTCCGAAAAGAAAAAAATGGACAATGTAAATCCCATGATATTAATCTCCAGAAATTATTTTCATTTTCTTAGACAAAAAGCCATCACATGACCATGCTTACCGAAAGTAATTACCGCTGATTTTCCCCCGAGGCAATGTCGCAAACAATCAGCATAACAAGCTAGCGCCCGACGCTTGAAAGCTTTGGGCCAGCATTTGGTCGTGCATCCTATCTTGCACATCCAAGTTTTAAAGAATGAACTCGGTTGTGAATCATCAACACAATTCACCACTGGATAGGATGCTAGAAATACCAACATCAAGATCACAATTGCTCTTGGCTTAATTGCTTCCATATCTTCTATTGTGCTTATCTAAACTGTATCTTGAAGAGGACAAGAATCAATTTATAGGCCATTATTTTCAACGAGCTTCTCCATGAAAATTGTGCTAAAATAATGCATATGCATAAAATAAAAAAATATTTTAAATGCATTTTTTGACATGACAAATTTGAATGCGTTAACTACGAAAAGTGAGATCGTAGTAGGACCAATTTTCTATTTGTCTAATTTATGTTATCGCATTAGGACTAATTTTCTGTTTAAATCGATTTTAATTGATTCTTATTCATTCACAATAGATGCGTATTTAAACATTGAACATTTAGTCATCCAAAATTGTAACAGACCATGCTCCTTATTATATTCAATGCTTAGCTTTATTTCTCCCTTGTATATAAGGAAGAAGAGAAATACATTAACCTTGTCAACCTGTCAACAATTACTGTTTAACCAAATGTGTATTAAGTGCATTAATTAATTTGTACACCTAATTTCCTTTTATATCACAATAATAAATTGCAATTACTTCTAAAGAAAAATCTTTTATTAAAGAGTAACTAACACTTGAGGACTTCAATTTGTTAGGAGCCAACACTTGAGGACATCATTACCTTTTTTTTCTACAATTTTGTCTCCCAATTCGCATTCCGTCTAAGACATAAGTTCATCATCTCCTTGGCGTTGACGGATAGCTGATATGTCAGCCAGTTGGGGCAAATGAGCAGTAATTTTGCTGATGTGATATAACTTTCCAACATTTAAGAACATCCATAGTTTTTACCACTAGTAAAGTTTATAGATTTACATTTTGTCTTAAATTTTGCTTCAGGTTTAAATATTTCTAAGTAAAAACTGATAAGAATACCAACATTGTACTACCTATTTGAGATTCTAATGTAAGAGTAGATGTCAGTGTGTAATGTAAAAGTAAGAACAAGTTTTATCCCATAGAAATGTTATTAAAAAATATAATTAATTACTGAAATTAATACAGTTTCACATTATTCATAGCATAGAAATCAACTGAGTGAAATTCAAATATGATAGCAAGCAATAAATAAAAAACATTAGCAACTAATCAAATTAATTGGTTTTATGGATTATAACTTCTGCAAGTTATTTTTTTATCAGTAAATGAAGGGTAGCAATAATGGTGTGTAATATTCAACTACAAATATCATATAAATTAAACAATCAATACTAATACTGGCCCTGATAACGTAGCACCACTGAAGGCCTAAATAGTCCGAGAAGTCGGTGATAGCCGGGGCACAAGTTCAATGGTCTCTTCTAATAATACTGCTTAGAGCGAGTTTTGAACCCATGACCTCGACCTCACCAAACCGTATGGGAGTGAACTTTAAACCACTAAACCAATGTTGTTGTGATAACTTCCTTAGGTTGTTATTCTAATCCTTGTCTTTCTCTTAACTAGATCCTGCACTTGACCTGTCAAAATTAAATAAAATATTATCCTTAAAGAGCCGAGAGTTCCACAAATTCATATTAGGCATGATTTAGTTACATGGCAGAAAATTCTATCAATAACTGTATTGGTAGAATCACTATTGAAACTAAAATTAATCAAGTCTAATTTTATCAACAGCCACCCAATAAATTTCAAAATCACAATACTCACGTGTACATAGTTTTCTACATTCTTGGCTTGATATCGAAATAACATATCATAACATCAGGTATCTTGACCAACTAACCAATATAAGAAGTATTAACTTTCTTGTTACATTTTATAGAATTGGAGATCATAGGGTTCTTTCAGTCAAGTCACTATTACCATCTCCACACCTTGTAACAATCTTTCAAGTCTAGTGGATTGGCTTTTTCTCTGATTGTGGTTTTTTTCTTCAATAGTTTGCCATGTAAATATGTGTTATTCCTTTATTCATTATTACCTATTTGCCTTTCGCACGGAAGAGAAGATAAAATGTGTATAAGAAGTCTCAGAGGTGAGATCAAACCCAAGATCTTAAGATTACATGACAAGAGCAGTATTAACTGTACTAAACTCTCTTTCTCTACAAGTTTCACTTAGATAGTAAATTAGTATCAACGTGAATGTTTCAAGAAATCAAGGAGAAAAATAAAACATATGGTGTGACACATACACTTGTGTTTGAATGAGATAGAATGGCAAGCAGCTAACACAGTGTTGGTGTTTATATTGATTTTATTAACAAAGACTGAAAACTAGATCAAAATTTTATATGAAATGTGAATTTATAAACTTTAGCAATTGTAAAAATTTATATTGTCCTTAATTAGCTGTTAGAAAGTTAAATATTCAGGGACTAAATTGTTATTGTATTTATTATTCTGCTGACATGGCAATGCCACTTCAGCAAATTGCCTTTCATTTGCCTCAGCTAGCTACCACATCAACTTGCTGTCAATGATAATGAGATAGCGGACTCTTGTGTTAGACGAAATGGGAATTGGGAGCGGGACAAAATCATGGAAAACAATTGATGAGGTTCGCAAGTGTTGGCTCACGACAAATTAGGGTTCTCAAGTGTTGCCTCACAATTTATTAAGTAAGCTTTAAAACTTAATTTATATTGTCCAAAATTAGGTTTATGTAGAGTAGAGTGTGCATATCGACATGCTTACGTGTTGGACGACACATGAGCCTTGTCCCGATCAGCACAATGTCCCTTCCCATGTGCCTATAAAAAGGCACCCTATGCATCTGAGACCCTATGCCTCTGAGAGTGTGAAGTGATGGAAACCGAGTGATAGAGAGAGAGAGAGATAGTGAAAGGAGGAGGGTGGAAAGAGAGACAACAGCCTACCAGATCCCATGGTGGAAGTGGTGCCCGAGTCGTAGAATAATCATAAATCTGCATAGAGTTCAAAAAGAGCCTGCCAACAAAGTTACCTTTAGCATTTTGGAACCCCCGTCAACCACCAAATAAAAGCGCGATGATCCAATTTTGAGTCCATTTCAACTAGTTTTGATGAATTAACTATTGACGAATTATCACGTCCAGACAAACTAATTATGTAAATTACACTAATGCTGCAAGAAAGCATGCTTGCTCAATGATGTAATAATATCGGAATTCTAAAAGAATGTTGACGCATTTCCCGGGGGTTATAGTGTCCTAAAATGCCCTCATTCGAGTCATGGTTGTAAAATACTTAATTTACCAATTTCTTAAATTAGGATTTTCAATTTCTACTGTGGCATTAGAGCTACTAGGATTGTTTCAAGATGTGCAAAACCGAAACTTGTATCATCTAAGATTGTGGGCATAATGATGGTTATGTGTATTTTAGATGGTTTATTGCATGATTGAGTGCACAATATTAGAGTAGTCTGAGCAAATCTTTGCTCTTCCTTGACGTTGCACAATTTTACTTTCTGTATGCATGCAAAGGTAGTGTATGTGATGCTCATCATAAGTTAATATGAGATTGAACATGAGATCGTAATAGTGATGCCGACGAATGTGGGGCCTGACCAGCGTTCAACATAGAGGAAAGGGGCAGCCAATCGGAAAGTTATAGGGAAAAGCTCGCGAGTGCCGGATAACCTTCCTTTGGTGACGCCTAAGTTGACGACTCCAATTATTATAATACAAATATTATATATAATAACATAGGTAAAAGACTAGGTAATTATTGTAAAATAGACAGTGAGGATAGAATCCAAGACAATATTATTACTCGGTTTCCATCACAGCAGAGAACGATTCTTACTATCTATTTTATATATAGGTTAATGTATTATTTATCATTTTATAATATATAATAAAACAGCCGCCATGACATTGTAACTTTTGGATATAATCTGATATCTCATTGGTCAGAGGTTAGATAGAGAGAATTCCCATGGTATCTCATGAGGCATGTGTAAACCTAGAAAATCTAAACCCAGATCTTGATCACATGACACGCTTCCACTTTTTCTTTATACAATCTCTTGACGATTGCTTCCACTTTTTCTTTATACAATCTCTTGACGATTGAATACGTATGATTTTGGGATTTTATTTAGTCTCGATATCCTTCAGTTGGTATATTCATCAAATAGACCAAAATGGTTAAAACTTTAGCTGCTAGGCTATTTGTGTAGAAAAATATGATCCGCCCATGTGAACCCGATCAACTTAATATGAACCTGACTCAGTTAGAAAGTGTCTTCTCTCTAATAGTTGTGTTACTTCAACGAATGGTCATATTCATTGTGAAAGACCATGACTCCTCACTCTCTTGACCACACCTATTAATAAAAGAAATTATACATGGCTGTGGCTATGAATGCATTAGATTCATGTGAGAGGAGAAATTTTGAGAGAGAAAAGTGAGTGAGATCGGATTACATGTTACTCCCATTTGAGATCACGTTAGAGGGTTCTTGTGCTGTAAATTGTGATTGGTTCTTACTCAACTACGTAGTGAGGATCCATTTCCAGTGTATCGTGTTCGTGTAGGTTACCGGTACGTGATTCGATCTCGCACAATGATCTTGATGAATTAAAGGTACGCTGACAACCCATCTCGGTATTACGATATGTGAATATGGATTTCTTCTATGTGATATTTGTATGTGTTTGAAATCCATCGTTATTGTGAATATTCCAAAAATTTGACTTATGTGTCAATGGAGAAATTCTTAGGTGATCCTCCCTCATCACATGATACGAGAAAACAACAATCAAAACATGACAAATGAGCAAATTTATGTTAATCACATGAGTAGTCACCATAATATTTATTTATAGTCAATACAATTTAATGTGCTCTTCCTCACCATTTTCTTATGAATAGGACAATTCATGACTCATGTCAATGCCCATATTGTTTGCAAAGATTTTTAATATCGTTTACCTTTCCATTTTAGCTCTTAAAATTTGTCTAGACAGAACCTCTACACCTAAGATGAAGAGGTAATGTCTTAATAATTAAAATTTGTCTTAGGCCTCAATTTGAGGATTGAAGTGCTAAGTGGGAGACTCATTTAATAAGATTGATATCCTAGAGGTTGAAATGCATTGGTGTATCCAATGAATAAACTTTTATTGAAAACCACAGTTTTTTAAAACAATTGTTACGAAGTTCCATTCAATTCTGATAAGGAATGAAATATTGTACGCACAAATCAGTTTTTATGCCCGCAAGGCTATTTTCTCGAAGAAATAATATTTTTTCTGATGATATGAGAAGCTCGTGTGCTTAATATAAGGTAGGAAATATACAGAAAGAAATGACACATAATTCCCGCGGTAAGGATCGAACTTAGCATCTAATGGTTATGAGTCAGAGTCATGCATCACTACACTAAAACTACATCCTCTTGTAGCAATAGTTTTCTTCAATATGTACCACTATTATATAAGAGTCCAGCGAGTCCTAACTAATGAAGTTTGAGTCGGATGGGTCCATTCAATTCACTTCATTCACAAGACTATGATAGAAGTAGTAATTTTAGAAATAGGATATTCTCTCACATAATCCTTGTGCCACACGGCACATCTCCAGTGGCTAGTTGTCCTTGATTTTCTCTTTATTTTGCCTATTATTACAAGTCCACAATGGATCACTTTCTCATCTCTTTATAGAGCATGTAATAAGTGTACTAATCTTATTAGACAATTAATCCCCTCTCAGTGATCATACAACCAGTAACAATTTTAAATTAATATTTGTGAGGTTTTAGGTCTCATTGTATGATCTCATTGTGATCCTAAAATCATTACACTAATTATGGGTTTCATCAGAATTAATAAATTAATATGAAGTATGATGAATTATAAATATCTCAATTATATATTCGTGAATTAAAAATTGTCTGAAAGAATTTTGATCATATCAATGTGGGATTGGCTTGTAGGGCACTTTTCTAAACCAGCTCCGATGATGTTGAAGGCTACCTATATGGTAATAGAAAGAGCAAAGTAAATGTTTTTTAGATAAAAATCCTATTTTTTTAAAAATCAAAAGAATGAATCCTTTCGGAAATGGGAACTCATGCAAGAGGTGAGATAACAGTAGAAAAAGAATAAAGTTGAAAAAATCAAATGTGACATTTAAAATCTCAGTTGCAAAAGTGGGATTGGTAGAAAATAAGTTCAAATTAATTGAAAATTCAAAAAAACTTCTAAAGAGTTTGAAAAAAGTTTTAGCACCACTTTAAAGAAAATATTCAACCTCAGAATATAATGCTCACAAGGAGAGGACATGACTACAAACATGACACTTATTCATCTGATCCCAAACTAAGATAACGAGAACATAATAGAAAATATAGATTAGGGATGGAGTCAGGAATAGTACTCAGGGGTCAAAATTCAATAGGGAGAAAGATTAAGAATTTTAGGGGATGAATTAAATTAATTTACTAAAAACATAGAGAAAATTAATAAAGTTTATTTAAGCCATTAAAGGTTTTCATGAGTTTAGGGGTGATCGCCCAGTATCCTCTAAATCCATCCCATGGAATGTAATATTCCCTTTTACACTTTGAGCTTCTTGATTTCAATGCTTATAGAATTCTGGGGTTGCATTGGATAATTTCTCACACTTAGATATATCTCATAATTTGGTGTCTTTTAATTTTTCCCTCCATTTCTGAAGGTTATCCTTTTCTTTTGAATTTGTTTTTTTATTTATTTTTATAATTTATTTGTCCATTGCTTCGTAACGGTTAACTTCCTTCACTTTTTCTACTACTATTATTATTATTTAATTAATTTTAATTCTTTTCACTTTTTAAATTATGTTCAATTCTTTAATTATTATTAATTTCACTACTAAAGATGTAATTATACAACAATTAGTGCATTTTATGTATAAAATGTATCAAGCTTTTAAGAAATGACAGCAAAAATTGATTTATTACGTTTAATTCTCCCCCTTTTACAAAAAGGTTAGCCACAACATGTTGACAAAGTGGCTTCGTTTGGTAATGACTTGAAAATTACAACTGTTAGCAAATAACCCAATTATCATTCAATTGCATGCAACTTTTTAATCCTTGAATTTGTCAAATATTTTGCTCTTTTCCAAACAATTCCTTCCCTCTTAACGAATTACACTTTCAAGGAATTTTTTTCGATAATAAGGAGTTTTATTTTCCCTGAATCCATGAACATCCCACAAGTTCATGGATCCAGGTCAGTCGTGGACAATAATTTATTTTAGGGGTACAGAGTATTCGCCTGCTCAATTCAAGAAAAATTGTGATATAAATTTATAGATATTATATATAGGCATTTGTACTTATTTTTCTTACTCTTCCTTTGACATCTCTTAAGTTTTGCTCAAAGGGTAAATATTCTAGACTCTCATCCATTACTGAATATATTCAAAAGCGCAAATTGATTTGCTCTTCCATGGAGTTTGTTTGCTTGAACAGAGAGTTAGCCTCGTATATTCTATTGCCTCTTGTCATACCCATAGGAAACAAACTCTCAAGACCTTATCCCATAAAATTGCCTTTCACCTCTATAAACAAATCTATTAGTTCAGACTTTCAGATGGAGGACAGTAGGTCTTTGAAACTACAAAGCAATATGATGGATGGATCACCTTCTCCTAAAGACATTGGATCTCTAAATTATTTTTTAGACACGAATGCGAAGACAGACTATTGACAGGTAAGTTTTATGCAAGCCAATATTTACAATATATATTGCTATATGACCCTTGTAGATTTTCTCATTGTTATTGATATATTTTGCTTGATTCTTCTGATTGCAAATTAAGAAGCTACCCCTTTTTATGTGCTCTTGCATCCTAGAATTCTAATAGTTGAGATTTTCAATTTAAAAGGTTATAGTAAATCTATATCATACATATTTTTTTCAAAACTAAAGAATAAGGCATGAATTCATGGGTTATTGGGTTCGGTTCGATTTATCATATTGGATTTTAAAAACATATATACAGTTTGAATAGTTTGAATGTCTTCTCTCTATTGAAAAAATGGGAAAGAGATAAGCATGTAAGTCATTTGGTGCTGTAGTGCTAGTTTGTAAGACTTGAGTTTGAGGTAAGGATTGTTGTTGATCTACGTTTAACCATAAATGGTAAATTCAATAATTAGATATCTTCATTCAATGGATCTTCTGATAATTAACATGTATTTTGATGATGTGGTAGTAGTGTTAAATGTTCTATTGACCAAAGATTAGTTTTAACAATTTTAATTGTATATGTTAAATGTGTGTTATGCAGTTTCAAAGTAAAACTAAACTTTTTGGCCGCTTATCTAGAAGGAAGGGAAATAAATAAAATACATGACTGACTCGTTTTTACATGTCTTAATAATTGGATTTATTTGAAATATATAAATATCCTCTGTATTTCAAATGTGATATAAACAAATTTTATTAAAAATTTAGATATATACATTTAATATGATTTTGCCAGTAGACAATTCAAAGTTTTCAATCGAAATTTCTCTTTATCTCATCTCTTTTCTTTTCATTTTCTGTGGCAGGATATTTCAAAAAATCAGTAGGAATTTTCCATAAATATGAAATCAAAATAAAATTAATAAAGATGAAAAATGAGGGAGGTAAGAGTGAACAGAGAAGGGGGCATTTGGCCACCACTAGGTTAAAGGACTAATTTATCACTTGGATTGTCAAATATTTTGTAGTGAATAAAACTATATTGGGAAGATATTTGTATTTCATTTTGTCACTAATTTCCTTGAGATTTTTAGGGGAATTCTTTGGATTTTGTCCTACACGTAGTGTATCTCAATTTAACCAAATCGATGTACACAGACAAACATAATTACTTGAGTGTCTGTTACAAGCAAATGTGTAACAAAACTCTGATTAATTAATGTGATCAACAAACTTCTCATGGTCTCTTGAAATCAATCGCTTTGAACCATTGTGTTGTTTAATTTCTTTTATTATATTGATTGACGTTGTTAAAAAAATACATGTCACTCTTCCCTACTTAATCTACAGGTTCAAATGCTACGTCAGCAAAATTGCATGGACTTATCACTAGACGAAAATAACGAGGTTGCTATTCCAACAAAAACTAACGACCAGCGTTGTGAAACATAGCTTGCAAAAGTATATGAAGTACTGACCGAAGTGGTTAAGGCAAGTTTAGGTAAAAGAAATTGTTTAAGCATTTGCTAAGCATTTGTTATTATCACATAAAAACACGGGAACTCACTAGCCTCAAAATGTTTTATAAGAAAATAACATAATCAATTCATGGTGAAATTGTAAGAGGACACATTTAGACTGAATGATTCACATTTTGATATGGATGTCCCATGAACCACTTAATTTACACTATATAGAATCTTCTGCCCCAGTCCTAAATATCTCTCTCGGTGTAATTATTCCAGTGAATGAATTGGATTATTGTTACGTACTAATTTATTTTTATTAGTAACTTGATATCATATGTTGAATGTCCTTGATGCTTGATGCTCCTTTATATCTCAAACTAGATATCGGTCATTTTGTTTTCTAAATTAATACTGATTAAATTTTAAAATCAAGAGAATTGATAGAGTTGAGAGTTATCAACAAAGAGTTCACATGAGAAAGAGGGTTTGTACAGTTGGTATCGACCTCGCCTATGATCTAGATGTCCTAGGTTTGTTGTCATCAATGAGGCTTTCCATACCTTATTTATTCTCTTTTCCTTCTACCCCTTCTAATCCATGTACCTCATTTGTATACCGAGAAAATAAAGTTCTCATGGTCTATACCTTAGTTATATTGCATAAATTGAAAAATAGTAGGCTCAGACTTTCTATTCACATGCACATAGAGAAAAGCCATTGAATTGAGACGAAGCATAAATGAAATTCTTAGGACAACACCAATATCAACATATAATATTCAAGATCAAGACATGAGAGTGTTCAGTCCAACTCCAATTTCTTCACACGAGATTCAAGATCAAGATGGTAGCTCAATAAGATACACTACATAGGTAAGCATGCTTTTGAAAAAAAGGATTAAAGGGAACCTCTATAATTTTGAATATGATTGGCATAGTTAACACTAATTTAATTATAAATTCAACAGAATCTATAGAGTTGAGGGTTATAAAAATGGATTTCTTTTTTTTTTTGTACTTTATTCTTTACATATAATAGTTTTGCTTGCACACAGGAAGCAACCATGGAATTGAAATAAAGCGCAACTGACGTGCATAGCCAAATGCCAATATCAACATATAAGATTCAAGCTCATGTGGTGAAAGTGCTCAGTCCAACTCCAATATCTTTTTAGATTCAAGATCAATTTGGTAGTGAGATAAGCAACTCTACAAAGGTAAGCATGCTTTTCTTTTAAAATAAGGATTAAATGGAATTTTTATAATTTTCAAGAAGATTAGCACAATTAATGCTAATTTAATTATAAAATCTAGAGAATTTATAGAGTTGAGAGTTCAACATGGAGTTCTGTTGTTTTGTACTTAAGTTTTTATAGATATAGTTGAGAATCTTTATAATGTTTTATTATAGGTAGAAACTTTATATTTTGTATAACATGAAAGAATAGGATATGGCTTTATAATCACTTTCACACAAGAGGCAACTGTGGAATTAAATGAAAGCGTAGTTGAAGTGCGTAGCCCAAGAATAATATCAATATACAAAATTCCAAATCAAAATACGAGAATGCAAAGTCCAATTCCAATATCTTCATATAAGATTCAAGATCTAAGTTGTAGCAGATAAGCAACAATATAGAGGTGAATATTCTTTTCTAAAAATAAGGATTCAAGAGAAACTGTTTGTGACTTTAAGTATGATTAGCACAATTAATGCTCTTTTTTAAATAAAAAATAGCACAATTAATATTCATTTAATTACAAACTCAAGAGAATTTATAGAGTAGAGAGTTATGAAAATGGAGTTCTCTTGTTTCGTACTTTAGCCTTTATATTTTTTTATGAGAAACTTTATAATGTTTCACAAATTATATTTTATAAAAAAATGGTAGCTAAGATTTTATTTTTGCTTGCACATGGGAAGCATTCTTAGAGTTGAATCAAGGCACAACCGAAGTGCTTAACTCAACATCAATACCAAAATACAAGATTCCAGATCAGGAGATGAGAGTGCTCACTCCAACTCCAATATCTTCATGCGAGATTCAAGATCAATGTGGCAGCGTGATAAGCTACTCTAGAGAGGTAAGCATGCTTTTCTAAAAATAAGGATTAAAGGATATCTCTATAATTTTCAATATGATTAGCATGACCAGTACTGAATTATTTATAAAATAAAGAGGATTTATAGATTGGAGAGTTATCGCAATGGGGTTCTCATGTTTCGTACTTGAGTCTTCATATATAATAATGTTTCACAATGATATTATATAAACAAAAATTAGCCAAGTTAGATTTTATATTCACTTGCCCATAAACAACCTTGGAATTGAAACATAGTACAATTGGAGTGTTTAGCCCAACACCAATATCTTCATAAAAGATTCCCAATCAAGGTACGAGCGTGCTCTGTCCAACTGCAATATCTTCGTGCAAGATTCAAGATCAAGGCGGTAGCATGATAAGCAACATAGCAGAGGTAAGCTTGGCTTTTCTAAAAATAATGATTAAAGGGTATATCAATTACAGATGTGCCAATTAAGTGATAGTATTCGTGAACAGCAATTGCAACAAAATGTTGCAACAAATGAATAAAAAGATGCCAAGAAAAGTCATTTAAGGAAATTAGGACATCTTTTGAACTTCCTGCTGGTTTGGACAAGAACAATGTTGATTTGGATGAGGTGCATACAACTTCGAAGTTATATCTCATCTTTTTACCTTTGCTACAAAATATCACGTGCATCCTAGAGAAAAGGTCATGTTTTGAAATATTTAGACATATGTATATTTAATCTTTATAGCAAAACTTTAACCTTAGATATTTTGCCATGTGACATTCTTAATGCAATGTTTTTTTAGATGCTTCAATCGTCCTTCACTGAGAGATTGAAAGGATGGAAAAATTGAGTGCAGGGCTTGTCACTGTAGCAAATTAGATACGGTAATCTTTCTTAATATGGTGTAGGCTTACTATGATTTATCTTAATTACTTATTTATAATTTTTTGAATTCTTGTAATGTATATTAGTTACTGTAGATTTCATCAATGGTACTTATACGTTCATAAAAAGTCCAACAAGAAATTTAGATTAGTCAAGAAGTGTGAATTACATAATGTTCAAAGCTTATCCTAGAAGACGGTAAAAAAAAAAAAGGTGCTTTCATGCATTCTATCCTTTCATTTTGAATCTGTTAAATACTTGGATTTCCTCATGCTATACATGGTTTATATTGTTTAACGAAATCAGCGCAACATGTGGTATGTGAGGACAAACATTTAAAGGAAGTTTAATTGTAGTTAATGACTAAGCGTGTATTTTTTAGAAAATTAAACATAAAAATAGCAATAAATTTAGAAAAATTGAGTGATTTTATATCATGAAATTGGTAGAGAAAAGAAGAAAATGAATGTGAAATAATATAAAGGATTTTATACATGACAATATACCATTGCACCAATATTTTTTTTTCTAATCTTGTGGCTAGCAGAAATTCAAATTTTATGTTCCAATGCGCATTCCAAGAAAGTGAAAAACATAAAAAAACCATGTGGATTTCCATATAACAGTATACATAGCTAAGAGAAATTATTGCTAAATAATCTGTTATGAGTAAATTTAGGAAAAATAATTGTTTGCTGAATTCACTTATATCTTTTTACATTTAAAATTATGTATACTAATTTTTAATTTTTTTTCTACACAGTGACATGTTTGAATGTGTGTATATATATATATATATATAACTAGTGCCACACTCGTGCTTCACACGGAAGAAAATTAAAGACAAATAAAAATGAAATAGTAGGCAGAGTGTTCTTGGAGATAAGATTTGAAAAACTAGATTTCATTATTGCCTGGTTATGAACTAAAAAGGGAGAAATTGGACGGTTAAAATGAAAATCTTTCGTTGTTGATATCATAGTTATAAAGTGAAAAAAAAAAAGTAAATTTGAGTGGTCAAAACAATTTTCTATTGATGATATTGTAGTTATACAGAGGGAAGGGAGAATTCAAGCAATTGAGAAATGATTTTTTTGCAATTAAAACTGAGGAACGTTGAATAATATATGTATTGTTAACTAATGATATTAAATTTTTAAATGTAAATCAAGTCAAGGGTGCATTTGGAAAATAAAAAAGACGTTAAAAACTCCCGACATTTACAAATAATGGTATAGAAAAAGATGCCAAAAACTCATAACGTTTTCATGTAATAGTATAGATATCTTGACTTGATTTACTTAAATATTGTTCTAACATGCTATGTTATAAATGAAATTAGTTGTTCTTCAAATTAGAACTAATATTATTGAACATTGTTCTTTTAATCATAAAGATGTTACCATTTAATTTTAAAATTAGATATTTTTTGTTTGTGTTTTACACATTTCTTTCAAATTAGGGTTTATCAGTCATGTTGCTTATCTTAATTGTTACTAATTGTCATTTTCTCTTACAAGATTGTAAGATCTTACTTCATACCCTAGAATGAATGATCCTTCTAGACTATAATGTTGCGTTGTTTTTGAATTGCTAATGATAATTAGATTATAAAATGATGATCATTTAAGTGCTAATAATTTCGCCATTGACCTTTTTAGCCTAGACAAGAAGTACTCTTTTCTACCAAGGTAGAATCATGTCATAGTAAAAAACACAAAATGAAGTTTTACCATCTCCAAGATGAAATAGTTGAAGAAGATCCTGTGAAGTTTCTTAAAGAATCATATGACAATCTTCTAAATTTTTTCACTAGAAAGTGAACTTGCATATCTAGGTAAATGTCTTTCTATTTTTTTAACTGATTTATTCTCTTAAATTCTGTTGTGAGGTTGTCTCAAAAAATAGAACTAACTAAATTTACTTCTATTCTAGGAGAATTTTCATATTGGTGGCTTCTTCAACATGCTATAATAGTTGGTGTTAATGCATTTTGTTGTTCCTTGATGATGAATGGGAATGTGGAACCATCCATGAAATAATTACTTATGATTTTCCTTTAAGGTCCTCATATGTAAATTTCAGACTTTTTCAATTTGAATTTAGACTAATTAAACATGAAGGGTTTCGTATAAATGTAGCTTTTGCTGTACTCTCTTTAGCATGTTTGTTTTTGTATTTGATGTTTATAACTATTTCATACTCTTACTAATAAGCCTTTGATAAAGGGTTCTAGAACTTGGAGGAGCAACATAATGGATTTTGTTTCATTGTATGAAGCTCATTCAATGGGAGAAATTTAAACTTTTTAAGGCATCAAAATTAGGTGCCCTCTATCTAAAATCTCAAAAAGATAAGGCAATGGCTCAAGAGTAGCTACAACTAGATATGCACCTTCACGAAATTGTAATATCTCAAAAGACCAAATGAGGAACTTGGACAAATTTTTGAACTTGGTGGTTGAATTATGCAAGCTCTTTTAAAAAATGGGTTGTGAAACAAGACCAAGCCATTGCAAGGTGTGTTGGCTTCAATGAATAGTCTTGATTTTTCATGTAAAATATTAATTTATATTACAATTTTTTATTATAGTGTTTATTACAACATGAGATTATACCTAGTGTGCAGAGCATCACACTCCAAAAGCTGATGAAGAAAGAGGCTATAATAGCTTAATGGCATTTGAGATAAGAAGGCTGAGACAAAATCATCTGGCATTGAGGTCCACCGATCACAAGATCCTCGACCGCAACGTGGTCAGAGGTCTACTACAACAGGGACACTTGATGTGTATGACTTGGAAGATCATCAACATAATGTGGAGCCTAGGGGCAGCTCAAGCTTTGACATTGGAATTGCAACACTGAGCTCTTGTAGGGTAGAAGTGGATAGTGACACAAATGTTGAATGTTTAGAGCTAACAATAGTTGATATAAAAAACTATACATAATGAAAAGTACTTCTCATCTCGGAAAAAAAAAATAAAGGAGGCATTGAAGTGAAAGAAGATGCGAAGAAGGGTTGGATCTAGCACCCGATCCTCTACTATATGGATATCTCCTGTTGGAATAGTAGGGGTGCTGTGACTCCACTAAACAAGACTTTGTATATAGCCATGATACGAAATACAAGCTAGATGCTATATGATTGCTTGAAACTAGAGTTCAACAATGGAAAAAAGCAACATTTTTTTTTTATGAAAAACCGTGCTAAAAAATTGATGAGGACAAGGAATGATCGTATATGGCTCTTGGGGGTCAATTTGTATTAAATGTGTAGCCAGTTTGGCAGATTAAATAGTTCATTTTGAAATTAAAACCACTCCTTGTGGTGTATGATATGTCAACTTTATTTATTCAGCTAATAAAAAGAGCAGGAAGACTCCTACTATGGAATGACTTTCAACATTGTAGCCTGTCATCAAGATGTGAAAGTGCGCATCCAATTTCAATATCTTCACACAAGATTTAAGATCAAGATGGCAACGTAATATGCAACTTTACAAGGTAAGCATGCTTTTCTAAAAATAGGGATTAAAGGTTATCTGTATGACTTTCACTATGATTGGAACAATGTAATACTTATTTAATTATAAAATCTAAAGACTAAAGAGTTGAGAATTATCAAAATGGAGTTCTCTTATTTCATACTTTGGTCTTTATATATAATAGTTGAGAACCTCTATAATGTTTCACAAATAATATTCTATAACCAAAAAAATATCAAACAAAGATTTTATATTAACTTGCACACGAGAATCAACATGGAATTGAATCAAAGCTCAACTAAAGTGCATAGCTCAACATCAGTATCAACATACAAGATTCTGGATGAAGAGATGAGAGTGCTCAATCCAACTCGAATATCTACATACAAGATTCAAGATCAAGGCAGCAACATGATAAGCAACTAGATAGAGGAAAGTATACTTTTCTAAAAATAAGGATCAAATGGTATTCCATAATTTTCAACATGATTAGCAAAACTAATACTAATATAATTATGAAATCGGGAGAATTTGAGAGTGTAGAGTTCTCAAAATGGAGTTCTTATGTTTTGTGCTTCTGTCTTTGTAGATAATAGCCAAGAAGCTTTATAATGGTTTACAATGATATTACATAAACAAAAATTAACAAGCTTATGTTTTATATTGACTTGCACATAGGAAACAACATTTGAATGGAAACAGAGTGCAGCTGAAGTGCTACCAAGACCAGTATCAACTGTAAGATTCTTGACCGAGACATGAGTATGCTTAATCCAACTCCAATATACAAGATTCAAAATCAAGGTCGTAGCGTGATAAGCAACACTGTAGAGGTAAGCTTCGCTTTTCGAAAAATAAGAACTAAAGCATATGGCAATTGCAAAAGTAGTCAATTATTGTGTTAGTATTCGTGGACAATACTGCAAGAACTGCTATAACAAAGGAAGAAAAAGATACCAAGCAAGTTAATTAAGGAAATTAAGAACTCTTTTGAACTTTTTACTTGTTTTGTCAAAACCAATATTAATCTGGATGGCGTATGTACGTATTCTAAATTATCGCTCACCTTTTACATTTGCTACAAAAATATCACTTGCTTCCAAGAAAAATATTCGTGTTTTGAAAATATTTAGACACTGTATATCTAAGCTTTTTAACAAAAATTTAACCTTAAATATTTTCCACATTGGATTTTCTTGATACAATTTCCGTCTTCCTCCACCAAGAGAATGAAAGGATGAAAAACTGGGTTCAGGGGCCCTTTTTGCGGCAAATTTAATAGGTAAATATTGTATATTATAGTGTGAGCTTATGATACAGTTATATTAATTTTAGATTCATTATTTCAAAGATCATCTAATGTATATTAATTATTGTATATTTCAACTAGGCCTACAATTTTTGACACGACATGATAACCTGACACGATATATCATGGAGTTAGACAGGTTCGGGTTGCCCCTACACGGTTCATGTTTAAACAAGGTTGACTCATATAACCAGTTTATATAAACCAGGTTAAACCTATGTAACCTAACACAACATGATTAAACCTGTTTAATTATATGTTTATTTGTCAAATCCATCAATCCATATAAAAATATTAAGTTAAAATTATAACTACACCAAGCACATTTAGTTATACATGTAAAATGTGTCGTGTTGTGTCAACTCGGTTTTAAACGGGTCGTGTTTGTGTTTGCAGTTTCGGACCTATTTATAGAAAGGGTTATATATGGGTTGGGGTACTTCTGACATGAACCTTTTTAGACACGACACAACAAGTATTACCAGTCTTAATTTAACACTGTCAATATTGCAGTCATGAAAATGATAATACATGTAAACTTAAGGGTTTTTGGTTTCTTTTCTTTTTTTCAAATCTAACCTCAAGTTGATTTTACAATCAAAATTTGTCACTTAGTTATCAACATACATATTTGTAACTTCTGTTAGTTTCAATGTAAAAAAGTTAATGTTCTCAACCACCTAAATTCTCCCTTCTCACTCCATAACTACAACATGATCAATGAAAATTATTTTAACCATTCAGATTCTCTTCTTTTACTCTATAACTGCGATATCAACAATAAAATAATTTCATTTTTTTCGTCCATTTTTTCTCGTCTTTAATTTCAAAATTTACTCTACCTACTAGGTTTCATTTTTATTTGCCTTTATTTTGCTTCCATGGTGTGTGTGTGTGTATATATATATTAAAACATGTAACTATATAGAAAAAAATTTAAAAATAATATATCCAATCGTAAAGTAGAAAAAAATAATATGAGTGAATGATCAGTACACAGTGTTTTTCCTAGAATTACCCGTAATAAGCTAATTAGCGCTGATTTTCTTTGTTATCATAATATTTTATGGAAATTCACAAGGGGTTTTGATTTTTTTTTTTCACTTTTCCGAATTACCCATAACTTCATTAATATCTTTTTATTTTTAGTAGCCATTGGATTAGCGAAAAGATTGGTTTGATGGGGAATTGTTAGGTAGATTTATGACTTTTTCTCCACTGTCTTTTCTTTTATTTCACAGGTATTTTCTCATTCTTTTTTTTGCCCAGACGTGTTTTTTCATTCTCTCTACCACTTTCACTATATAAAAGCATACATATTATTTTTCTAAATTTATTAATATTTTTATATTTGATTTATTGAAAAATCATATATCTGATAATTAATTGTAATTAAAAATTCCATTTAATTGTCCATGTGCTTGCATTCTTTGCCAATTTCACTAAATAATAAAATCCCGCATAGCATCTAGAAAGATAGAACACTTGAAAGCACTCTTTCATGGATCATCTTCCAAGATAGGCTTCTAATATTGTGTATTTTACCACTTTTTTGGCCTATCTAACTGTCTTACACATAGGAAACAACCTTAAAATTGAAAAAAACTGCACCTAAAGTGCTACTAGCACCAATATTGACATTCAAGATTCCCAAGCAAGACATAAATGTGCTCAATTCAACTCCAGTATCTTCACACAAGATTCAAAATCAAGGTGGGAGCGCGATAAGGAACACTATGGAGATAAGCTAGGCTTCTTATGATAGTAAGGATTAAAGTGTATGATAACTGCAAAATGTAGTTAATTATTGTGATAGTATTTGAGGACAATAATTGCAACAACTAATTACCAAAAGACAAAAATAATTGCAACAACTACTGCAGTAAAGGAAGAAAAGGATACGAGCAAGTTAATCAAGGAAATTAGGACCTCTTCTGAACTTCTTACTTATTTTGACAATAGCAGTATTGATGTGGATGAAATATGTACATACTCAAAATTATCACTCACCTTTTTATATTTGCAACAAAAACATCACTTGCTTGCAAGAAAAAATGGTCGTATTTTGAAAATTTTTGGACACGTGTGTATCTAAACTTTTTAGCAAAACTTTAACCTTAAATATTTTGCTTATGTGACTTTTTTTATGCAATATCTTTTCAAATGCTACAGTCCTCCTTTACTAAGAGATTGAAAGGATGGAAAATTAGATGTGGGACCATTTTTTGGCCAGTTTAATACAGTAAAATATTGTATACTATGTTGTGGGCTTATGGTAGATTAATATTTACTACATGTTCGTAATTTTAAAGTTCTTGCAATGTATATTAGTTATTGTGTATTTCACCATTGACAGTATTACAATCATGAAACGAACAATAAGACATTTAGATTAGTGAAAGAAATAGTCAATAACACGACATAAGAAGCTTATCCTGGAAGACAATCCAAGAAAAAGTGCTCTTGGGGTTCTATCCATCCATTTTAAATTTGTTAAACACTTGATGTTTCCTTGCGCTGTGTATGATTTTATTGTTTAATGAAATTGGTGAAGAGTGCGAGCACATGGACGATTAAATAAAGTTTTAATTGTAGTTAATTATCGAGTGCATGATTTTTCAATAAATCAAAATAAATTTAGAAAAAAATGTTTCTTGATATTATATTATGAAAATGGTATTTGTTAGGGTAATTTACCTAAAAAATTACAAACTATTGCAGAATTCCTTATTCTACGACGAACTTTCTTTTTTGCCCAGAAAATCACGAATTATGCCATGTTTTCCATAATCTATCACGCGGTTAATTTTAACAATTAATTGTTGACGTATACTGTTAATTTTGCTGATTATGCAAATGTAGTCTGATGTGGTTCTTACGTGGCATCTAACTTGTCCTCAAAAATCATGAACTATTGTCAAATTCCCTATTCTATTACGAACTATCATCAAATTCCTCTTTTCTACCACAAACTATTATCGAATTTCCTATTCTACCATTACCACAGACTATTGTTACTTCCCTATTCTACCACAAGTTATTTTTGCCAAAAAATTCACGAATTGTGCTTCATGTCCATCATTTACCATGTTATAAATTGAATGAAAGAAAGTTACTATTTTTTGCATCTTACTCTCAGAAGTATTTGTGGTGCTTTAATTAATACTATGCTCTTACGTGCTACCCTACTATTTTGTATTTTCTTTTAGAATAAAATTAAAAGAATATAAATTGGACATAAAAATATCAATTTATTATAGTGTGAGGTACATATTGATTTTAATAATTATTTGGTTTTCTTATATTGTAAGGAATACAAATACACATGTTGACGTTATTTTTAAAGAGTGTAGCATGAGTAAGTCTGACAATACTTGTCGTGCCGTGTTTAAACATGTCCTGTCTAAATGGGTTCGTGTCAAAAGTATCTCAACCCATATACGACTCGTTTAATAAATGAGTTAGAAATTTCAAGTATGAACACAACCCGTTTAACTCGTATAACTAAATATGTATGGTATGCTTGTAATTATAACTTAATATATTTAAATGGGTTAATGGGTTTCACACATAGACATATAATTAAACCAATTTAATTGTATTGTACGATTTAGATGGGTATAACCCGTTTACATAAACGGGTTACGTGGGTCAACCCGAACCCGTCTAACTTCGTGTCGTGTAGTGTCAGGTTATCATGTTGTGTCAAAAATTATCAGGCTTAAGCATGATGTCGTATAATATATATGTTAATTTTTTCTATCCTATCTATGTTCTTTTAATTTTATTTCTAAAGGAAAAATATAATATAATATAGTAACATATAATAGTTTAATATTAATTGAAGAACCACAAACATTGTTGAGAGTAAGATATAAATAATAACAATTTTATTTCATTTAATTGATAATATGGTAAATGAGGGACATGAAGCACAATTTGTGAATTTTCCGGCAAAAATAACTTGTGATAGAATAGGAAATTAACAATAGTTAGTGATAGAATAGAAAATTTGACAATAGTTCATGGTAGAATAGGAAATTCGATAATAGTTCATAGTAAAATTCGATTGTAGGTCATGATAGAATATAGAATTCAACAATAGTTCGTGATTTTTTAGGACAAGCCGGATGCCATGTAAGATGACACATCAGATTATATTTACACAATCAGCAAAATTAATGGTACACGTCAGCAAGTAATAGTCAAAATTAATGGCGTGATAGATTAGCGAAAACGGAGTATAGTTCGTGATTTTCTGGGTAAAAATGAAAGTTCGTGGTAGAATAGAGAATTTTGCAATATTTTGCGATTTTTTAGGCGAATTACCCTATTTATTACTATGTTATATATTAATAGGTTCAATTTCCATTGGACATATAACCTTGTTGAGGCTACCCACACATACTTTGCACACTAACTTTCATTGGGCTTAGGGAGAAGAAACTCCTTATTATAAAAAAAAAAAACCTCAGTCACAAAAATGATATTAAATCATAAGAAAATTGGAATGTGTTTGAAAATTTTGAAAATGAAATGGTAGATAGCACACGTAAATTTAACATTAATAGAAGAAATTAGAAAACGAAAAAAGAGAGAGAGAGAGAGAGATAGAAGATGATATTCTAAAACTTGAAAATCTCATTCAAACATTTAGTTCTAATTGAGAAAGAACTGATATCATTCTCAGCCTAAGACTAAGGGGTTGGAATGAAAATAAATCTGAGACTAAGGGATCACAGGTTCAAATCTCAATCGTGGGACTATTTGTACACCTTCATTTCCTCTTCCTTCTATCCCCTCTTACATCTTCGTATCTCCTTTACACACTGAAATAATGTAATATTCACTACAAGAAAACTGCCGAATACCGACGGAACACAATCCGTAGGCATTTCCGATGGATTTCCGACGGATAACCGTAGGGATTGTCAACAAGGTTTACCGACGGATTATTCATCGGGAAATCCGTCGGTATATCATGGCGGGAATAGCGCGCGAGCTTTACCGACAGATGATTCCGTCGGTAAATCTGTAGGCAATTACCGACGGATTGTATTCCGTAGGCAAATCCGTCGGTATGTTATGGCGGGAATGGAGTAGGAGGTTTACCGACGGCCGAATCCGTCGGTGAATCATGGACACGACAATATCCGTCGGTATTTGAATTTCATTGGCGGGATTTTTTCCCGCTCGGTGCCAATTTTCCGACGGATTATCCGTCGGCAAATTGCTTATATATATCTCGAGCCCGGCCTCTCCTCTCCCATTTTCTTCTGTGATTTCTCTCCCGAGGTGTCCGCGCCACAACCGATCGAGTCCTAGCCGCGACCCACAGAGTCCGAGCCCCAAGCCCTCTGCACCCGAGCTCATCAATGGAGCAAGCGTGCCACGAACTAGCCGAGCCCCGGTCCCCAAGCTCCGCCGAGCCCCGGCCCCGGCCTCCAGCAAGTCCCAGCCCCGGCCTCCAGCAAGTCCCAGCCCCGGCCTCCAAAGAGCCCCACCGAGCCACGGCTAGCCCCGCCGAACCACCGACCATCACCCCAAGCCCCGACCAAGTGCAACCTCGAGCCTGGAGCAGACCCACCGAGGCCACCCGAGCCACCGACCGCCACTGCTGGCCCCTTGAGCCCAATCCTTGCCGCCGACGACCACCCCAAAATTTTATTTGTATTTTTCTCTTTTTTTCGGATAAAAATTGTAAATATTATTAATTAATAAAATTTGCTTTCTTCATTGGTTCAATATTTTATATTAATGACATTTTATTAATTTATATGATTGATAAATTGAACATATAAATAATTACAAAATAAAATATATCAATATTTGTAAAACGTACCAATACCCGAAATTTCCCGACGGATAATCCGTCGGTAATCCGTCGCGAGTGGGCGAGCCGTCGGCAATTCTCTATGAGTATGTTGTCGGCAATTGTAAATTTCCCGACGGATTACCGACGGATATCCGTCGGGAATCCATCAAAATTAATTTCCCGACAAGGGAAAACGCGACGGCGCCTATCTGTCAGAAATCCGTCAAGAAAGTCATTTACCGACGGATTACCGACGGATTTCCGACTGATCCGTCCGTCGGAAAATAACAGTTTTCTTGTAGTGATTTCATTTTAGATTGACATTCTTGAATTCACAATGCTTATAGAATTCTATCGGATTTGGTTTTAGTTTTAGCTGTGAACTTGGGGGTGGTTCCTCTATTTTTTGGCGCATTGGATCATTTCTCACTCTGATGCATGGACTATATTTTCGATTTATACACACACAAGTCAAAATAGGTCACCGTCAATTTTTCCTTCCATTTTTAATAGATATATCTCTTCGTTTGGTGTCTTTTAATTTTTCCCTCCATTTTTAAAGGTTATGACTTTTCTTTTAAATATAACTTTTATTTACCTGTATATTTTCTTTGTCCATTGCTTCACAACGATAACTTCCTTCATTTTTACCATTATTGTTTAATAAATTTGAATTCTTTTCTCTATTTAAATTCTATTCAATTCTTTAATTAGTATTAATTTTACTACTAAAGATGTAATTATACAAAAAATAATGCATTTTATGGATAAAGTGTATTAAGCATTTAAGAAATGACAGCAAAAATTGATTTATTACACTTAAATGTACCCCTTTAACAAAAAGGTTAGCCACAACATGTTGGCAAAGTGGCTGCGTTTGGTAATAACCATTTATTGTGAATTTTGTCAGTTTCATAATTTAATTGCATGCAACTTTTTAATCCTTCAATTTGTCAAATGATATTTGCCAAACAATTGCTTGCCTTTTAACGAATTACATTTTCAAGAACATTAATTTTTATTTACCGCATGCAGTGGCACCAGGTATTTGCCCCTTGACCTCGAGCAAAACTGCTGAATGTCATGTAAATTTACAGATATTTTATATTTTTATTATCTTATTTTTTGCACATGTACTTATTTTTTAACTCCTTTCGTTTCTCTTAAAGTTTGCTCCAAGGATAAATATTCTAGATCCATCCATTTCTCATTATATTCAGAAGCACAAATTGATTTACTCTTCCTTTGAGTCTGTTTGCCTCATCCGAAAATTAGCCTCTTATATCCGGTAGCCCCAGAAAATCAAACTCTCAAGACTTTACTCTATAAAACTGCCTTTCACCCCATAAACAGATCTATTATCTCAGGCTTTCAGATGGAGGACAATAGGTCTTTGAAACTACAAAGCAATCTGATGGATGGATCATCATCTTCTCCTCAAGACGTTGGGTCCCCAGATCGTTCATCAAATTCAGAAGTGAAGATAGACTATCAACCTGTAAGCTTTATGCAAGTCAACATTTACACGATATTGCTATATGATCCTTGTAGATTTTTCTCATTGTTTTTGATATATTTTGCTGAGATGTTCAATTTATTTAAAAGGTTATGGTAAATCTGGTTTGGATATTGAAACGAATAAGGCATGGGTTCATGGATTACTGGGTTCAGTTCAATTTATCATGTTGGATTTTTAAAAATATAAGTTGATAAGTAAATGATATGTTTTCATAATTGTTGTAGAATAGTTCCAATAGTTTAGATGTCTTCTCTATATCTAAAAAATTGGGACAATGAAAGGACGCCACATGTGTCTCAAAGGTTTTCATTTTGGTATCATTAAAATCTTTTTTTTTTTAATCAGAGAAAGAGTAGAATAGGAGAAATAAGCATCTAAATCATTAGATTCGGTGTTGAGTCTGAGGTATCAAGTCAAAGTGGGTCTCCGGCGTTTTCTTCTTCTTTTTTTTTGTATTATTTTATGGTTCTTAGTCCGAATCTATTATCCAACCGATCTGACCAGTTTTGAAAATACAAGATATACACAATTGGATTTCATTGGAAAAATGATGCTTTGATCGATTAGGAAAAGGCTTCCTCTAAATTCAGTCATATGCCTTTTGTACAGTGTGGGTAAGCATTGTTCTTGATCTATGTTTAACCATAAAATGTAAATTTGATAATTAGATATCTTCATTCAATGGATCTTTCGATAATTATCATATATTTTGATGATGTGGTAGTGTTAACGGTTTTAACGACCAACAATCGGTTTTAACGGCTTTAACTGTATATTTTAATGCTTGTTATGCAGTTGCAAAGTAAAAATATACTTTTTGTCTACTTTTTTTAAAGGAAGGGAAATAAATGAAATAAGCGACTAATTCATATTTATATCTTAATAATTTGGATTTATTTTAAAAATATAAATATCGTCCCTATTCCGAATGTGATCAAAATAAGTTTTTTTAATCTAGTTTTTAATCTAAATTTTCTTTTTTTTGGATGTCGCTTTTCCTTTGATTTTCTATCACGTGATATTTAAAAAAATTAATAGTAATTTTATATAAAACATAAAATGAAAATAATTTCCTTGAGATTTGTAGGGGAATTCTCGGGGTTTCATCCTGCTCGTAATGTATCTCATAATTTGAACTATTGTGATATTTATTTGTTTATTTTCATTATACACATTGATGCTGCTAAAAAGTATAACATTGCACTCTTCCTTTCTTGATCTACAGGTTCAAATGCTAGATCAACAAAATTGCACGGACTTATCGCGAGATGAGAATAATGAGATTGCTACTCCTAAGGACACTAACGATCAGCCTCGAGAAACACAGCTTGCAAAATTATATGAAGCATTGACCCAAATGGTTAAGGTAAGTTAAGACAAAAGAAATTATTTAAGCACTTGATAAGCATTGATTATCACATAAAAATACTGGAACTTACTAGCTTCAATATGTAAAAAGGAAACAATATAAGCGAAAAATATTTACATTGAATGATTCATATGTTGAAATATTTTGATATGGATGTCCCATGAGCCACTTAATTTACAATTCTAAGTGTCTTTGGTGGTGTAATCAAGCTATTGTTAAATTGACAAAACTTATTCTAATGAATTTGATATATTGTTACCTACTAGTTTTTACTAGTAATTTAATATCATATGAGAAAACTTTATTTTTGAGGAAAATTTCTTTAGAATTTTTAATCTAATTAGCAAGAATAATGTTGATTTAATTGTAAAATCAAGAGAATTCATAAAGAGTTAAGAGTTATCAAAATGGAGTTCTCATGAATTGTGCATTCACCTTCTCCAATATAATAGTTGAGAACCCTTATAATGTTGCACAAATGATATTATATAAATAAAAAATATCTGGATTAAATTTTCTATTCACTTGCATATAGGAAGCAACAATAAAATTGAAACAGAAGGTAACTAAGGTGCCTAGCGCAATACCAATATCAACACACAAGATTCAAGATCAAGAGGTGAGTGTGCTTAGTCCAACTCTAATATCTTCAAATAAGATTCAAGATCAAGATGGTAGCATGACAAGCAGCACTGTAGAGGTGACCATGCTTTTAATAATGATTTAATTATAAAGTCAAGAGAATTATAGCATTGAGAGTTATTAAAATGGAATTCTCATATTTTGTACTTTGGTCTTTATATGCAATGGTTGATAACCATTATAATGCTTCATAAATGATATTATATAAACAAAAACGGTAGGCTAGAATTCTTTTACTAACTTGCATGCAGGACGTGACAATGGAGTTGAAATGGAGCACAACTGAAGTTCTCAGTGCAATACCAATATCAACACATATGATTACAGATCAAGATGTTGAAGTGCTCAGTCCAACTCCAACATCTTCCCACAAGATTCAAGATCAAGGAGGTAGTTCGATAAACAACTCTACAGAGGTATGCATACTTTCCTAAACATAACATTAAAGGGCACATGTATAGTTTTCAAGATAATTAGCATAATTAATGTTGATTTAATAATCAAACCAAGAGAATTTAAAGAGATGAGAGTTAGCAAAATGGAATTTTCTTGTTCATACTTTAATCTTTTGTATATAATAGTTGAGAACCCTCAAATGATATTGTATAACAAAAAAAATAGAAAGGTAAGATTTTTATGTTCACTTTCACACAGGAAACAATCATGGAATTTAATAGTGCAGCTGAAGTTCTTAACCCAACATTAATATCGACATACAAGATTCTAGATCAAGACATGATAGTGCTCAATCCAACTCCAATATCTTCATACAAGATTGAAGATCAAGCTAGTAGCATGACAAGTAACAATGCGAAGGTAAGCACCCATTTCTAAAAAGATGCATTTAATAGTATCTATATAATTTTCAATATGATTTGCATAGTTAATCATTCAATCACAAAATCTAAATGGAATTCTTATGGTTCGCACTTCTATCTTCATATATAAAATTAAACAGCTTTATAATATTTCACAATGATATTACATAAACAAAAACAAGCCAATTATTTTCACTTATACACAAAAAGCAACCTTGGAATTAAAATAGAGAGTTGCTGAAGTACTTAGCTCAACACAAGACATTGAACTGTTCAGTCCAACTCCAATATCTTCACATAAGATTCAAGATCAAGGTGGTTGTGGGTTAAGCAACTTTGCAAAGGTCAGCGTGCTTTTCTAAAAATAAAAATTAAAGGATATTTATATAATTTTCAAAAAGATTAGCATAGTTAATACTGATTTAAGTATCAAATAAGAGAATTTATAGAGTTGAGAGTTATAAAAATGGAGTTCCCTTGTTTTGTGCTTTAGCTTTATATATAGTTGTGGATAACTTTTATAATGTTTCACAAATGATATTGTATAATAAAAAAGATAGCAAGCTAATAGTTTATATTCACTTGAACATAGGAAGGAATCGCGGAATTTAATAGAAGCACAACTGAAGTGTTTAACATAACATTAATATCACCATACAAGAATCAAGATCAAGACATGAGAGTGCTTAGTCCAACTCCAATATCTTCACAAAAGATTCAAGATCAATGTAGCAAAGTGATAAGCAATGCTACAAAGGTAAGAGTTTTTTCTTAAAAAAGGATTAAAGTGTATATCCATAATTTTCTATATGATTACACAACTAATATTCATTTAATTATAAAATTAAGAGAACTTATAGAGCAGAGAGTTATCAAAATTTTTCCCATCTTTCATACTTTAGTTTTAATATGCAATATTTAAGAAGCTTTATAATGTTTCAAAATGATATTATATAAGCAAAAATAGGCTAGCTTAGATTTTACATTCACTTGCACACATGAAACAACCTTGGATTAAAATATGGTGTAGCTGAATTGCTTAGCCCAGCAAAATTATCAACATGCAAGATTGCTAATCAAAACAAGAGTGTGCTTAATCCAACTCCTATATCTTCACATAAAATTCAAGATCAAGGTAGTAGGATGATAAGTAACGCTATAGAGGTAAGCTTGGCTTTTCATTTGATAGTATTCATGACACAAATTGCAGCAAATAGCACAACAACGGAATAAAAAAAAGATGCCAAGCACCCTACTCAAGGATATGAGGATCTCTTTTGAACTTCCTGTTGGTTTTGAAAAAACCAATATCGATTTAGATGAGGTATGTAGATATTTTAAGTTATGTCTCATCTCTTACATTTGCTGCAAAATTATCACTTGCATAAAAAAAACTGATCATATTTTGAAGGGAGTATTACATTCATGTATATTTAAACTTTTTAGAAAAACATTAAAATTAAAAATTTTGCACATGTGATTTTCTTGATGCCATGCCTTTTTTCAGATGATTCAATCCTCCTTCACCGAGAGATTGAAAGGATGGAAACTAGAGTGCAAGGCACGTTATGGTGGCAAACTTGATACGGTAAATCTTTCATAATATGGTGTGATGATTTATATTAATTATAGATTTATAGTTGTCAAAGTTCTTGTATTGTATATTACTTATTGTATATTTCATCTATGGCAGTATTACATTCATGAAAAGGCCAATAAGACATTTAGATCAACCAGAGAAGTGGTGGACTACATAATGTTTGAAGCTTATCCTGGAAGTCAGTCCAGGAAAGAGTACTTTCAGGTATTCTATTATTATATTTTAAATTTATTAGATACTTGAGGTTTCTCCTACTATGCATGGATTTTATTATTTAATGAAATTGGTGAAGAATGAACAAGTGAACAATTAATTGAGTCTGAATTGCAATTAATTATTGAGAATGTATTTTTCAACAGATTAAATATAAAAATAGTCATTAATTTAGAAAAATATTTCTAGATATTATATAATGAAAATAGTATATTACTATTTGATATATTAATGAATAAACTAAGAAAGCGAAAAGACACCAAAATCTTGGTGGGTTTCCATGTAATAATAGTATAGGTAACAAAGAGAAATCATTGCTACATAATTTATTACGAGCAATTTTAGATTTTAGGGAAAGCATTATATACTAATCATTCGCATGTTTTTTTTTTAAAAACTTTTAAGGTTGGATATAGTAAGGCTTAATTGTTTTTCCGTACAAGTATATGTTTGAATATATATACGTTGAGTCGACTATAAATGAAATAAGTTTTTCTTCAAATTAGGATTGATGTCATTGGACGAAATACTCATATTTAAGTTGAACGTAACATGCAATGTAGTAGGCTAGTAGCAAAGTTCATTATATTAGACATATAAGTTTGATGTGCAAGTAGAATAGAAAGATCTTGAGGCAAATGATATTTGGATTTGTATTCTTTTAATCATAAAGATGTTATTTCCCTTCCCTTTTTCTTGCTCGACCCACCTGAAGTGTTGTTCATAACAAAGAAAGACCCGAAAATATTTGAAATACACACCCTTCTTTCAAACTAGGATTCATCCATTGCTTTGCATATCTTAATTGCTACTGGTTGGCATTTTCTCTTGCTAAATTGTAAGATCCCTCTTCAAACCCTAGAATGATCCTTTTAGACTATGATGTTGCGCATTGCTTCTGAATTGATAATGATAATTTTGATAATAAAATTACATTGATTTATGTGCTAATATTTATACCTTTGATTGTTTCAGCTAGCAAATGAAGTACGCTTTTCTACCAAGGGAGAATCATCTCGCAGCAAAAAATTCAAAAGTTGCTTTTACCATCACCAAGATGAAGTAATTGAACAAGATCCTGTGAAGTTTCTTAGAGAAGCATATGACAATCTCCTCAATTTTTTCACTAAAAAGTGAAAACTTGCACACATAGGTAGATGACTTCTTGTTGTTTTACCTGATTTATTCCTTTAATTAGAAAATATCCTTTGGTACTTAATATATAACTTCGAATTTTGGTTGTGAGCCTTCCCCTCAAAAAATTCAACTCACTAAATTTCCTTCTATTCCAGGAGAATTTGCATATTGGTGGCTTCTTCAGCATGCCGCAAATAGCTGGTATCTGATGCATTATGTTGTTTTTCCTTTCTGATGAGTGGGAATGTGGAACTATGTATGAAATGATTACTTTTGATTTTCCATTAAGACTCATATGCAAATTTAATACCTTTCTTTTTTATGGGAATTTGACTAATTAAACATGAAGAGTTTCATATAATGTAGTTTTTTCCATACTCTCTATTGCCATTCTTGTAGTTTTTATATTTGATGGTTATATCTTTCTTTTACACTTATTGATGAGCCTTTAGAAAAGAGTTGTAATTCGATGAAATTATAGGTCGTTGGTGGTGTATAACATTATTAAATGGACAAGTAGGGCAAGATGGAGGAGCAGGGTAATGGATTTTGTTTCACTATATGAGGATTCATTCAGTGGGAGAAATTTAAACTTCAAAAGGGAGAAGGCTTACAAATACTTAAATCAGTATTCAAGGTAGCAAGTAGGGGAATGTAAGAGAAGGGAGATCATGCCCCTTCAATGCACTGTTATAAAATAATAAAAATTAAATTTAGAGGCATTGAAATTAAGTGCCCTCTATATAAAATCTTGAAAAGAAAAGGGAATGGCTCAAGAGTAGCATGCAATTTGATATGTACTTTCGTGAAACTATAAAATCTCAAAAGACCAAGTGGGTGACAAGGACAAATGGATTGTGAAAGGGGTGTTGGGTTCAATGCACAGTCTTGATTTTTCATATAAAATATTAATTTATGTCACAACTTTTGGATGCAAGGTTTATTACAATATGAGACTGTACGAGCTAAAATTTTATAGTGCAGTTGGTAAAGTTTACATGCCATGACTGTGGAATTTACTTAATTACCAACTTTACAACAAATTTCACTACAATCTTATATTTTAACTTTATAGCCATGTAATTTTTTATGTAAAATGAAATTTTCATAATGATCTTAACAATTTTCATAATTTAATAGTACCAAACTGTGTAAAGTATCAACTTACAACTGGAATGAATAAAGATGGGTGTCATGATGACTAAACAACATATCATCCCTTCCTCACTACCAAACAATTAGCCTACCATTCCAAATCAAGCTTGATGGAACAAATTATTACCTCTGAAAAATGTGATGATTCCTCTTTTGCAATCTTATAAGTTATTGGGCAATGCAGATGGGACAATTCTAGTGCCCTTCTCATACCGTCTTTGTCAATGACAGTAGAAAAGACACTATTATATCGAATCCGGAACATCAACAACAACAAGTATTTGATCAATTTTGCCTCACCTACATTCTCATTTCTATTAATATACATATTGTTCTTCAACTCAATGGAGCCAACTTAGCATCTGTAGTTTAGAGCAAGCTGAAAATTTTGTTTGATTCTCAAATGCATGCATAAAAAAACCTCTTAGATCGGTAATGGCATGAATTACAATAAGGAGACAAGACCATGTTTCAATACCTTAAGGAGGTGAATGAACTAGCCACTCGATTTGCTCAACTTGGGCAGCCTCAGTTTACACAAGTCATCAATGATCGCATCCTTTCTAGACTAGAGGATGAGTAAGAGCCCTTGATTCTTGTCGTGGCTCCAATGCCGGGCACCAACATTACGGATGACTATCATCTTTACCGCTAAATTAGGATGCAAAGCGCATTTATGGGTGATCGCAAATCACTCCTCTCTCGAGGCTGCATGGAACTCCTTCTGCTAATGTTGCAATTTTGTCTCAAGCGAGTGGATGGGAACCTCGCATACCACTAGCAGAGGAAATCACCAAATGGTAACTTATTTTACTAGCCCTAATTTTATGCATTGCTCTATTGCTGTGGGAGAAATATGCACACGTTGATTTGGTCTCCCACATGCTACATCTTATGGGTATCCATCCCATGGATCGCACTATGGATCAGGCCTGATAACAAGATTAGCATGCTATTATTATCTATCTACTTGGCCCAATGGTTCCTTTTAATCTATGATAGATTTTTGGCCCCATTCTAGAGTTGCTTGTGGACTTGGCTTGCGGGATTTTAATGGGCTTTACATGTATGATTTTCATTCAAATTGAATTTATATTTGTCAATTGTGTAACCAGAATGGCCATGTTGTAGGTTGTTGTCCAATTTTGCCTCAGAATTTTTATCTCCTTCAGATGAATGTTGCTTTTAGCAGTAGTCCCCATGAGCCTTTGTTAGCAATTCTTCATCTAGCACGTCGTGGCAATAACGTTTTGGTTATCCTACTTTTCTTGCTTTTCATGGGTTCATGTCTTCTTCATTTGCTCAATTAATATGACCACAAATCAAACGTTTATGTTGCATGTTAGTTTGGCGAAATAACTCAATTTTCATTTTCTGCTACAATAAATATGTTAGCATTAATCCACACTTACATCTAGGGACCGATGCCTATTCTATCCTGCATAGGACATTGCTATTATATTCATTTTTCTATCTGACTATAATAAATTTTCTTGGTTTTTTTGTTATGAATTCTAGAACTGATGCTTACAAATTTTTTCATGCATTTCGTTTACAGGTCAAGAATTTATTCAATCAAAAAATTAAGGCCCATCAATATGATGTGCTAAGGAATTACCAACGAATTTTAAAATGAACTACAAAATCATGGCATAGTTCACCATATCTCCTATTCATACATAGCTCAACAAAATGGTTCAGTTAAGCGCAAACATAGGTATATTTTTGATATGGGCCTAATACTTATGTCTCATTCTAATCCACCTGTCAAATTTTGGGACTTCACTTTCAAGACTGTTGTTTTTCTTATCAATCGCTTCCCTACCTGGTCATTACAATTTCTCCCCTCATTTCAAGTCTGACATGGCTCTCCCGCAGATTATCAATTTTTATGACTGTTTGGTATCATTGTTACCCATATTTTCATCCTTATGTTCAGCATAAACTTGACATTCAGTCTCTCGTCAATGCATCTTTTTGGGCTATCCATCCAATTATCATGGCTATATGTATCTCAATCTAATTTATAGTCATTTATTTATTGCTCGCACTGTTATTTTGATGAATATCATTCCCCGTTGATTTCTTCTGCATCTGACTTGACTCTTAGACATTCTCTCAAAGCATCTCTAATCAGCTCCAACATCATCTTCTCTCAACTTAGATTTTTTTACCAACCTCACTTTCCTTTCATGCTCCATTACCATCACCCGCCATTCTGCTTGATACTCCTTTTCAGGTAATTACAATTACTAATATGTCAAATAGTACTTCACCAATTGACTCTTTGTTTAGCTGGACGACTATTGATCCTCCTTAATGGATTGATTGAATGGTCACTAGAGCTCCCCTACCACCGTGATGATTCACGATTTCTAGACATCCATTGGCCTTTTATGTCTTTATTGATGCTTGTGAGCATCATTCATTTTCTCTAGCTAGAAAAGGACCCTCAATGGCTTAGTGGCATGAATTATGAATCCCAGTCTTCTTGCTTATCATACTTGGGACCTTGTTCCAGCCCCATCAGATCATCATATTATTGGTTGAAAATAGGGTCAAGCATAAACCAGAGGATTATGTGGATTAGTTTAAAGCACGGCTAGTGGGATGAGGCTACACTCAATGTGAAGATATTGATCATTATGAGACATTTGGTCCTGTCATTAAGCTAGTTACTATTAGAGTTGTTCTTCTCATCCCTCTCCTGTTACAGTGGCTTGTTTCTCCTACATGACATTAAAAAGGCATTCCTTCACCGTAATCTCAATGAGGAGGTTTATATGCTTAAACCTCCAGGCTTTATTAATTCAACAAGACCATATTATGTTTGCAAACTTCGTCGCTCCTTATATGGCCTTAAGCAAGCTCCACCGGAATGGTTCCTTTGACTTAGCTCATTCCTTCTTAAGCTTGGCTTTATTGGTTCAGTAATGGATACATCTCTCTTTAATTGCGCACCTCCACCTTTGTGATATTCCTCCTAATTTATGTGGATGATATTATTGTTACGAGTCTCTATTGGCCCTTTCACTGCATTATTGGCCTCTCTTAATAAGGAATTTTTCATGAAGGATCTGGGACCACATTCTACTACTTTCTTAGTGTTGAGGAAAAATCATAATGTAGAGGCCTTCTACTATCACAGTTTCTCATACAATTATAATATTCTTGAGCAATTGCCATGTTAGACCGAAAATAGTTTGTTACTCCAAAGGGCACTAGCTCTCGATTATAGGTGCATGACAGTGAACCTCTTAATGATCCCACAGCATATTCGATAGATTTTTCGATTCGCTTAAATATCTCATGCTCACCAAGCTAGATATTACCTATGTTG
>CM075292.1:5486937-5506866 GCA_037672795.1 Lagerstroemia speciosa
TCATGGTACGATCGCTCTTAACTCCCTTAAATCCATCCATGGCTGTTAGGTTTGGATGGTAACTGTTGAATTGCTAAAATGTACGCCTGATCATATGGACAAACTTATTCACTCTCAGATATCTTAAGCTTGCTTACATACCGTTAACTGGGAATTCTTTTCGTGCGTATTATATGTAAATATGACGTCCCTCAAATTACGGGGTGGTAATGATCCAAAGCATTCCACCCACTACGCTAGTGGTGGGAACCCGGTTACCATCTTTGCTACTTTGAATTTAAGCGTGCTGATTTACAGTTAACTTTTTTTTTTTTTTGAATAAGAGGCTCATAAATTTGTAAGAAATAGAAATAATTCAATAATACAGTACTGTGAAGGCATAGGTTTACAAGTTCATAGGTTCAATGAGAATTCTCTGGGTTCAACTATGTTTTTGATAAATTATTGGGTCACGGGCCAAGGGCTCAAAATCTAGGCCCATGAGGAAGGCCCCAGGAGAAGAGGGCAGCAAGCCCGTACCCTAGGAAGGCGTTGGGATTTTGAATTCCAAACAGAGCGAGAACAGTTGAGATTGAGGCTATGACGGTCGAAAGCGGGGAGAAAAACTAACCAGTACATGACATTTTTAGTCCTCATTTTTAGTATTTTATCATTTTCATTTTAAATCTTTATTTTTTATCATTCTCATCCTCAGTCTTTTGAGTTTTTATCATTTTGGTCTTTCAACTACTTTTTCCACTCAAAAAAGTATATTCTATCTAAAAAGAATATTTTACTTAAAATTATTTTGATCAAAAAAAAATTTTTTTTAAAAAAGGGAAAAAATAAATGAAAATGAAAATATCAGTAGTAGGTTTTACTGATGGTCATATCTCCCTCAAAATTAAGACATATACCATACTCAAAATTGATTAATAGTTATTATCGTTAAAAATCGCGACTCATTCAAAGAAAATGTGTCCTAATTATAAAAGTAGCACTTGCTAGAACCAATATTTCTTTAATCATGGACAAAATATACTTTTTGAAAAATATTTTTATTGAAAAATATTTTTTTGATGAAATATGTTTTTTTGGATGGAAAAAAAACAGTAGAACCAAAATGGTAAAACATAAAAGGTTTATGATGCGAATGACAAAATAAAGGTTTAGACCAAAATAACAAAATATAAAAAGTTGAGGACCAAAAGTGTCTTTTTCTCAAAACTACCCTACATTTGTAGCATAGATTCCAAACTGCAACATTTGGCACCAAAACTCAAAGGAAAAGCTATGGCTCCGTTTGGGCTCATCACAGATGATTCACAAGATCGTGATATTATAAAGAAATTTTTAATAATATAAAAAAGGTGATAGAGATATCAAGAAAAGATAATCGTGGTGACCAGGAAGTTTCATCACTCTCCTCTGCATGTTTAATTTTAAATTTCATCAAAGTAATCACTTTTAAGTAATTGATTTGAGAAAAACGGACCTTTAACTATTGCTCTTGTTATTTTGAAGTATAAATAAACAACACTTCATGCTCCAAGAAAGGAAAGCCAAGGTAAAACCGTAACATAAATAATATTAAAAAATTAAATTAATTATAATATCATATAATACACAATCCATCTTCAATTCAATATGATAAGAATGAGATAATTGCAGGGGTAAAATAGTTCTTACACTGTTAATTAACTATTTTCAAGAATAATCTTCATTATTATGATTACGTGATATGTGGTTCTTATTGGCCAATTGCTCTCGATTATTTCTCTCATTCCTTATAAATAGAGGTTAACCTCCGACTTATGGTGCTTCTTTTTCAAATAACTTCATACTTTGCCACTTTTTTGCTTGGTGCTATTATTTAGATGTGTCACTGACTTAAGTATCGGAGGGCCAAATCGGACCGCCACCTCCGAGTTAGCTTTCTTGTGTGTTTCAGGTCTAGGGGCTTGGTCCACAAGCAAGTTGTCAACCGGTGGGAACTTCAGGAGAGTCATAAGGTTACCCTAAGGGCATTTTGAGGGTCCAGTCAAGACGATCCTAACCCCAACTCATATTCGTCCTCTCATCAAATACAACTATATATACATATCTAGGTTTAATGCAAACAAAAATTATAAATAATATTTTTATAAAAATATTGAAAAATATATACATTTAATATATTGGATGAGAAAATCATCGCATTCTCTCCCTTCCTCAATCAAACTCTAAAAGAACAGTCTCATTGCCCTTAATGCCACCTCGTTAGAAGGAAGAACTTGATAGTGGCGAGTCTAATAGAGGGGTATATTTGAGGAGGGACCCTAGGCCGACTACCACCATCATACAAGGTCACTGTTGAAGTCCGCGATGTCGGTCCCCATCTCCTCTCCGCCTCTTCTTTGATTGTATTGCATTCTTTATTTCTTATTTAAAATTGATCAGCGATTTAAATGTGTTCGATGGGTTTTGAAGTAGACCGGTCGGTTCATATGGTTTTAAACGGGTTCAAATGAGGGGAACTGGACTGGGTGGGTGGTAGGCTGATTCCTAGATGAACCGGTTCGATCGTCCGCTCCTTGTCAAACTAGTTCAACGACCAGTTCGAAGAATATGCCCCCAAATGAGAAACACAATGAAAACCAAAACTCAGAGACCACCGAGCCCAGGGTTGCTCAGAGTTCAGCAACGGCGAAGAATTCCCAAAGTTGAAAATGATTGAAGTCAGTGATCTATGTGCGAAGACCAAATATTTAAATTGAGAAAAAAATCACTAAAAGTCTTATATGTTTATTAATTCTTGCAATCATATTTTAAATAATTTAAAATAATAAATCAAGTCCTACATGTTACCGTCTTTACAATATCAAGTCTTTTCCGACATTAAATAAATAATTCCATCATTCCTAGAGAACTACAGCCATGCTACACGAACAAGCTGAATGTTTGGCCCGGATTTCTTTCTGCGCTGTATTAGGGTTGTTGTTTGTTAGCTATGCCGGAATTTGCGAATCCCATCTCCTAGTTTTAAACATTGGGATTGCTAAAAGAGATGCCCTTGACGCGTATAACATTTTTTTAAATGAAATATTTAAATATTTGGGAGAAAGTCTTGCATCTCACATGACGCTACATCAACATTGTTTAGTAGTGGTATCGGATATTAGAAATTAGTTATATCAGCTATTAATGATAGAGAATTTAGTGGACAAACGATAATTCAAAATTAAATTCTTAAATAAAAATTCTAAAAAATCCTAAAAACTAAAAACCCTAAGAACCTTGTATTTTATAGTTCTCGACATCCTTTTTACTAATTGATGTCGAGATTTTAGGGTTTTGTTTAGGTGCATAGGGTTTTATTTGGAATTGAATTTTGTATCTTGCCATTTTGCCACTTAAATCCTCTCAAAGGAGCACGGTTTTCTGTACTTACCACTTCTCTCAAACAAGACAGAAAAAAACAGAAAATTATTTGTAGATCTTTACAATATGTTCCCTATGATGACTGCGTTCCTGAATTATGGTCAACAAACAGTAAAGAGTTGTATGATACAGTTGTCAAAGGTTCATGGATACCTTATCTCAAGCAAACAGTTTCCATGTAAGTATTTAATATCCTTACGAAAATTAATTATATTGGAACGTTTCTGCGGTGGAATTCATTTTGAATTTAATAAATGCATTGCTATTAACTTGCGACACTAGTAAATACTGTTGACATAAAAATAAATATTTAGTGTGTAATACATAATGAGTTCATTGTGTAAATCGCTGTTCAGATCTTAACACAAGTAAAGTTAACTATAAAAAACTGTGACAACTTTATACGTGTCAAGATATGAGAGATTTTTATATGGCAAATTCGTTGTATACTGTATATTTAATATTTACTCGTTGATGTAATATCCTTGTGACATACATGACTTTCTCATATATTTGCACGGGGGAGAATTGCAGCGGCAATCCTAAAAGTTTGTCATTTTTTCCTAAGTCAGATCCATAAGTTTTAAAATGGTCTTTCTAGCCCTAAATATTTTTTCTGATATACATGTTAAGTTCATTTCGTTATATGTTATTGCACTGACGGCGTTAAATTATCATTTTTTCTGTTAATTTAGTTGATGTAGAGTTAATAAAATTAAATTGACATTTTTAACCTAATTTATTTTAGCAAGATCTTCTTATGCGATTCAACTGGCATGAACAATGATTTTTTGAGTTGGGACAACGATATTTATTTTATTTTTAAATCAATTAGATCGATTTTGATCTGGCTAGGTAGTCGGGTCGGGATATGAATTTATCATGTTAATTTTTCTAAATCTTGAAAATCACTTAAAGTTTATTTTGGATCCCATAAAATGTATTTTTACTTGTGCCATGTCATATATTTAATATAAAAAATGTTAGCTCATGCGCCATGTCAACAAACTAACAAACAAATTAAAAGAATTAGCAGCGTTAATGACATGTCAGCGGCATTCTAATAGTGAATAACGAAATGAATTTCACATGTCTAACGGAACAAATATTTAGGACTGAAAAAGTCACTTTAATACTTAGAAATTGACTTAGGAGAAATGATAAATTTTTAGAACTATTGATAAATTCTTTCATGGTACGGGATTTCATTCCATACAGCATCAAATTCGAGTTATTTGCTATACTGATGTGTAAGCGATGGACACTAATCTTGTAGTTATAAACATTTGGAGCGCTAAAAGTTGCCCATCTGCCCTAGATTATTTTTTTTTTCATCTATTACTGTGTGGCTTTTAGGTCTTCGCTTTGAATTTTTTTTCATCTTCCTAAATTGCCCTTTCACAAATAAAGATTAATTTTTAGCAACTATTAGATTTAAAAAAATTAAGGATGTGGTAATGTATTTACCTAATCATTATCAACTCTCACTTTCTGTCTCGCCTATTATTTTACATCCATTTTTCTCCATCCATTCTTCTTATATTTTCTTTCCACCTTTTTCATTATCAATTATCTTTGTGTAAATTTATTACTTATGTTTCATGTTTAATTCATAAAATATTCCAAATTAACCACAATTAAAAGTTTATTTAATCTCTATTATATATTCATTTCTTTATATCAATTTTATTAAATAAAAAATTTGTGCATAATACGGTTTGAAATATAGTTCGTGTATAAATTAGCTGGATTATGAAAAGTTTCCCATACCTCATCACATAATTAATCCAAAATAATTCAAATCACTCCTCTCACCAAAAAGTCAAGCCCGAAGTTATCGTCTTATCCTCGATTTAATTAGTTTTTGCCTGCTAATTAACTCGTAATTCCTCCGAACATGTCTATTTCCGTTGATTAACAAACTTAACAATATACAAAGGGAAAAAGGGGAACCTATGAACATATAGAAGGAATGAATTTTAGGATACACGTGTGGACTGCCTTAACATAGAAATCTTTGATGGTTTTACCTTATATTGGTGTGTTGGCTAAACGAAAATAAAATTTATTAAACTTCTAATTTGCTTATAATGAGATTAGAAGGTGATCTTTGTTATGCATGAAATTGTTATACATTCAATTATAAAAATTTATGGTGACAAAAAAATACAGAGTTGATAAAAGAAATAGAATTTAAGATTAGAGTAAATAAAAAATATGTAATTCAAATCAAATAAAAATGAAGTAGAATCAGGGAATTGGGAGTGCTTCTGGTGAATAAAGTATATTTTTTTGTGAAAGTTATGAACGTCGTAAGGAGTTAGAGAATTTCAAAAGAGTGAAAAAGAGTTGTGTGGTTGAGAATTGTGCAAAACAGTTAAAAAATCGTGAAAACAATTAACATGGTGTTAAAGATTAATAAAATAGATAAATGTATCAAAATTATGAAAATGGTAAAAAAAAATATTTTCATATCTTCTATTATTTTTTTCTAAATTAAATTTAACCAATTATAAACTAAATTTCATTGAGGGTATTTTTAGAACTTGAAAATGAGACCAAAACTATTTTGGATTTGCTTAAAGTAACATTAGCATGACCTGTGCTATGCACATTAAAGATCATTAAAAATAATTGAAAAGGTAAAAATATTATTATGTGCGAATAAAATAAATCAACCAGCTACCCAATTTCCATGAATCAAAGCTCGTCAGATGATAAAATATACAAAAATACGGTTGTTGAATGACATTATGTCAACGAATAGTTCAAATAATTATGGCTATTGAGAGATTCATATACAATTTCAAAGTGAAAATTATTGCGGAGAAACAAAGAACAATTGTGAAGTAACTACTTTGAAATAATTAAAATGACAACAAGCATCTAAGTGGTAAGCCCACCCCAAGATGAGTGCTCTCCTATTCCGACATCCCTTTTAAAACTTATATTATATAACTAAATTGGGATGAATGATAGTTTTGAAAATAGAAAAAAGATACCAAAACTATCCCACTTCTCCTTTAACCTTTAAAGTAATATATATATATATATATATAGATGATAGATATTATATCTCTCAAGCATCGTCCACTCATGTTGCATGTGGTTCAAACTTATCAGTTGCTTTTGGATGTCTGCCCTTAGGAACGTTCCACCAATCGGATTTTTTCATCTGTGCTAGATAAGGGGGACAAGTATTCATAAATTAGATTTTCTCTTTTGTACCTGATATACTCTCCAGCTTGCATTTCTCTGCCAAACTGGGGATGATGACCACAAGTTTCATATTTAGCTGGTAAGGTGCGGCCCACACCATAATCTATTTTAATATTATGTCAAAATTCTACCAAACTTAGAAGAACTAAAAGGTTAAGTTAAGGACGGTACCCAATTCTCTTATACTGTCCAATTTTTTTTTTAATCAATTTTCTAACATGAAATTATATCTTTCAACAGAATTGTTCTAATTGATAATTATTATATTAACTATTTAAGTGATTAATAGCAATATATTTATTTCAAGAAAATTGCATAGTTGGTACGAAACCTTTTGTCAATGTAATGCTTTGGTTTCAAAACCTTTTTTTTTTGTAATTCCGTTCTACAAAACGTTTTCAAAATGTAACATTTTAGTATAATCCATTAAATTTTCATTAACACCATTAATTAGACTGATGTGGTAATGTTATGTGGATGCTCAGTGGTGCTGATGTGAAAACTTAGCTAACGTGCTACCATAAAATAAATTTAAATTATAAAAAATTAAATAAAAACAAGAATTCCAAGATAAAAATTAATTTTAAAATAAAAGTAAAAAGTCGACTTTAAAACACAAAAAAAGGAACTGACCTAGAAAATTCAGATCAGAATAGGACTAGATAAATTTTAAAAAATCTATAAAATATCATAAATCAATATGAAAAAATTTGAAAATTTCAAGAACCGACCCCTAAACTTTACCATCACCTAGGACGATCCTAAAACTCACAAAACACATCAGAAACATAACTGAAAAATTTGGAATATAGATTGGATGGATTTTAAAATGTTAAAAAATGACCCAAATCAATCTGAAATGATCCGAAATTTTCAAGAAGTGACCCCTAAACTCTACAACACCTAATACCTTCCTAAAACACGCAAAACACATTGGAAACAGAACTGAAAAATTTGGAACATGTGTTGGACTGATTTAAAAAGGTCGATAAATGACTTGAATAGATCCAAATCGATCCGCAATTTTCAAGAACCAACCTCTAAACGCCACCAACACTTAAGACCATCCTAAAACACACAAAACACATCATAAAAAACTGAAAAATTTAGAATAGGAATTGGATAGATTTTAGAAAGTCAATAAATGACCTCGAATTGATCCGAAACGATCCAGAATTTTCGAGAATCAATCTCTAGACTCTGCCAACACATTGGACCATCCTAAAACACACAAAACACATCAGAAACAGAGTTGAAAAATTCAGAATAAAATAATTTTATATTTTCAATTTATATTTTTATGTTATTTTATTTTTATTATTGAATGTTTTACATTTTAAATAAAAAACTAAAATAAAATTTCAAAAATTAGAAAAAAAAAAACAGAGAGAATGGGAGTGAACAGTGCTTGTGGCGTTGTTCATCTTCTCCCCAACCCTCCATTATTTTACAAGGAGTATAGTAATCCCTATCAACCAGCGTCACCAAGAACGGTGGTCCACGATGCACTCTCTCTCGATCTTTTCTCCCTCTCTGATCCACTCTCTTTCGGCATCGCTCCCTCTCTGATTTTGTTTTGTTTTGTTTATGATGTATTTTGTGTATTTTAGGATGGCCATAGGTGTTGGTAGAGTCTACGATTGGTTCTTGAAAAATTCATATTGTTGCAGATCCATTCGGGTCATTTATTGACTTTCTAAAATTTGTTCAGCCTTTATTTTGAATTTTTCAATTATGTTTTGATTTTTTTGTATGTTTTAGGATGGTCTTAGATGTCAGTAGAGTTTACAGGTCAGTTCTTGAAAATCTCGAATCGTTTTGGATAGATTTGGGGTCATTTATGCACTTTCTAAAATCTGCCCAGCCCCTATTATGAATTTTTCAATTTTATTTATGATATTTTTGTGTGTTGTAGGATGCTCTTAGGATTTGGTAGAGTTGAGGGGTGGGCTCTTGAAAATTCCAGATTGTTTTGGATCGATTCAGATCATTTATCGAACTTTTAAAATACGTCCAGCACCTAATCCAAAATTACAGTTATGTTTTTGAGGTGTTTTGTATATTTTAAGATGGTCTTAGGTATTGGTAGAGTCTAGTGGTAGGTTCTTGAAAATCCAAATTATTTCGGGTCAATTTGGGTCAATTTTTGACCTTTTAAAATATGTCCAACCCATATTCCAAATTTGTAAGTTCTGTTTCTAATATATTTTGTGCATTTTGTGACGGTCTTAGGTGTTGATAAAATTTAGGGATCAGTTCTTGAAAATTCCGGATCGATTTATCAATGTTTTAAAATCTATTCAGTCTCATTCCGAATTTTCCAATTCAATTCCTTTTTTTTTGTGTTTTGACGTGAATTTTTTATTTTTTAATTAATTTTTTATCTTGGAATTCTTATTTTCATTTATTTATTATTATTTTTATAATTTAAATTTATTTTATGGTATTACGTCAGCTAAATTTTCACGTCAGTACCATTGTCACATTGTTACATCAGTTCAATTAACAGTATTAGTGAAAATTTAATGGTTTGTACAAAAATATTACATTTTAAAAAAGTTTTATAGGACAGAATTATAATAAAAAAGTTTGTATCAAAACGTTACATTTGTAACGTGTTTTATAACAACACTCTAAATTTCCCTATTTATTTCCTATAATTTAATTGGTGATTTTTAGAGTAACGTGAGGACGATCCTCAATTCCGTATCATAAATTCCGTAAATTAATAGAGATCTCAGTGTATTGTCTGTATTTTCCTTCTGGAAGGCATTTTGGCCCAATGATAGAACTTCACGGGTTCTCCGATTTCTGCGCGTTCTGTATGGAAAAAAAGCAGTTTCCATGGCTACAATTGATTAAAGGAAATTTTGTCGAATGCAAATCATTACTTCCACTGCCGTTCTAGTCGTCCATTTCAATAACATTTTCATTGGATGCAGAAGGCGGGGAGGAATCTGAGAGACTGGTAGTCAGAACTGGAAAGGAATGGCTAATAAATTTCAATTCCACCCTGATTCTTTTAGACAAAATTATGGCTGGATTCCCTTATATTTTTCAAATCTTACAGGCGAGTCCTAAATATTTTAAAATAAAATATCAAGTATTATTTGTTACTTGCTATTATAACATTAAGTCATTTCCATCACCTATCATTAAATATGAGCTCATGTAGCGCATTTTAATATGATATGTCAATTTTTATGTTAGCATATATATTTTAATCCCATGCGTACATGGGTTCAAAATATTTCTTTTTTAATTTCAAGGTAATAATTTTGAAATTTTAATACACTGTCAAGGGTAAAAAAAGTAATTGTATCGATTTTGAAAATAAAAATCAACATTTTCGAATCCTTTGTCCATGCGAAACTAAAATATCTACGTTAGCATGAAAAATCAACACATCATATTAAAATGTGTCACATTCGCTCCTGTTTAACAGCAGGTAACGGGGAGAACTGATGTTGTAACAACATGTGACAAATAGGACTTGATATTTCTATATTTAGAACCCACTTACAAGATTCCATAAACATATAGCTATCATTTTCTTGATTCTTTTTCTTTGGAATAGACCATTTGAATCCATTTTGTAGTGTTTGGGGAACGAGTTCCTGCATTAATCTTAAATACTCGCAAATGTGTTAGAATAGTTTCCTAGTCTTATATAATTAACTAAGTAGGATACTTAGCATGAATAGCGCTTTGAATCAACAATGTGAAACTGTGGACAGAGTCTTGTATACACCAACTAATAAAATTAACTCATTTTTAGGAATGTTTTATAATATCTAAAAGGGAAAAAAATCCTAAAAATCACTTACTTTTATTGGTAAGGGTTACCGTATAAATATTATCACGTAGTGACACTATTACACACAAAACTTTCTCAAAACTATGACAGAATTTGATATTATCACAATTATCACTCTATAAAACTCACTTTGGTACCTAATGATATAGTTTATCTATATTATTATATGTAAACGTTTTAGAAGTTTAGTGTCGTTTTTATTTTTCACTTTTGTTCCCAATATAATTTATATATTATAATCTATAACATGCATATGATTTATAAAATAATCTAAATTAATGGTAAAATAATAATTTTATTTATTTTCTTCTCGCTCAATGTCTATTATCTTAACAGTAAAAATATTTCATTATCTACTCGGATTTCCTTCTTTCACTTAATATCTACAATTTTAGCAATAAAAATTTGCCACATTTTTTAACAAATAATTGAAATTGTAAATTTAAAAATGTAAAATCGATATAGTATACTAATAAGAACTGAAAATGCCCTATCTACTACTGTAAATTAATAAATTTTAAATGAATTAAATCGAAACGTGTTATAAATAAATGATCTAATTAAATAGCTCATCCAATTATTCCACATCTATTTATTTCTATTTTCTTTTCATGCGCAGTACAAGTTCGTGTCTAATTATTTTATAAGGAAAACTATAACATGCATATGATTTATAAAATAATCTAAATTAAGGGTAAAATAATAATTTTATTTATTTTCTTCTCGCTCAATTTCTATTATCTTAACAGCAAAAATATTTCATTATCTGCTCGGATTTCCTTATTTCACTCAATATCTACAATTTTAGCAATAAAAATTTGCCACATTTTTTAACAAATAATTGAAATTGTAAATTTAAAAATGTAAAATTGATATAGTATACTAATAAGAACTGAAAATGCCCTATCTACTACTGTAAATTAATAAATTTTAAATGAATTAAATCGCAACGTATTATAAATAAATGATCTAATTAAATAGGTTCATCCAATTATTCCACATCTATTTATTTCTATTTTCTTTTCATGCGCAGTACAAGTCCGTGTCTAATTATTTTATAAGGAAAACTATAACATGCATATGATTTATAAAATAATCTAAATTAAGGGTAAAATAATAATTTTATTTATTTTCTTCTCGCTCAGTGTCTATTATCTTAACAGCAAAAATATTTCATTATCTGCTCGGATTTCCTTATTTCACTCAATATCTACAATTTTAGCAATAAAAGTTTGCCACATTTTTTAACAAATAATTGAAATTGTAAATTTAAAAATGTAAAATCGATATAGTATACTAATAAGAACTGAAAATGCCCTATCTACTACTGTAAATTAATAAATTTTAAATGAATTAAATCGCAACGTATTATAAATAAATGATCTAATTAAATAGGTTCATCCAATTATTCCACATCTATTTATTTCTATTTTCTTTTCATGCGTAGTACAAGTCCGTGTCTAATTATTTTACAAGGAAAACTCCTTTTTGGACCTCTTTTTCGCTTTTCAAAGATACCATAATATACTAGGCCTTTGTAGTACTATACGGGACTATATTAGGTCTTTCAGTATAAGTCTTGATGAACATTGACTTCTAGAACTATAATAGAATTTTGATAGTGTTATGTTAACAGATCGGTATTAAGATTGACTATTTAGCTCGTCCTACATATTCGTGATCAAATATGAAAGTCGAAAGAGTATGTAAATATTGGATAGCTAGAAGAAAAGTTCAATTTAGGGGATTGCAGTTGCTTCCATTGATCTCGATTCCTTAAATCTGTCCCCAGCTATAAGCTGCCCACCTATCATAACCTTTTTTTTTTTTTTTTTAATGCATGTAAGGGTGGGACTATTCATTAACTATGATACTCGTAATTCCTCAAGACGAAAGATAAAGAATTAAGAGTATGAAAAAGAAAATGAAAGCGGATGAACGTAGAGAGGAATGAGTTTTTGACCATAGACATGGAATATCTTTATTACCTTAGGCGAAAAAAAAGTTAATTAGACTCTTTCTTGAACTTCCAAAAGTATCCTTGATGCATAAATTTATAGTCAATAAGAGAAAACATAATTAGGATGAAACTGTAAAATTACTCTTATAACAACTATGTCATTGAAATCATAATGACTTTCTAATTTTTTAATTATTTATATTTTATTTTTATTTATCCATGACTTATTTTTGAGAGATTAATAATATTATAAAATTCAATGCATAACGGTAAAATTATATAAATATCATTAATTATTAACAAAATAAAAAAAAGACTTTATAACAACAATATTAATATAATTGATAATTCTGTATATAATATGAGTCAATGTGAAAACTCGAGAACTAGAGGAAGCATATGAGGAGTACTGAAACAATGGTTTAAGGGTTCTCCGTATTTCACGCGTTGCGTATACAAAAAACGAAGTTCGTGGGGCTACAGTTGATTGATGTAAATTTTGTCGATTGAACGTCAGACCTTCCATTGCCATTCAAAAAATTTTAAAAATAAAATTTTCGTTTTAATAACTTCGTGGTGGAAGCAGGAAGTGGGTATGAGTCAGAGTGACTGAGCGATTTGGAATCGGAAGTGAAATGATTGATAAAGTTCACTTTCTTCCTACTTTTTCTTGGAAGAGAGAGTTTGATTCCACATCTTAATGTTTTGGCTGCTACAATTTTGTATTCCTATTAAAAACAAGAGACTGTGCTATTTACAATATGAGAAAATTTGGTATTAGCATGAGATTTTTTCGTGACGTGCATGGGACAGTAATATTTCATGAAGATTGCGTTCCATTTGTTATGAAATATATGTTGCTCAAAATCTAACCAGAATATGATGAATAGTGTGAAGTGGTTTTCTGTCGGATATAATCTCACGGTATTCTTGTGATAAAATTTTTGTCGGGGCAAATTCAGACAAAAATCTAATGGTATGTGTTCGTGAAAACTTATCTCAACTATATTCTTTTGTAATAGCACCGAAACTTGTTAATTCTATGAAAAGGCTAATCATGTATCATGCTTTTCGGGCCTAAATTAAGTTAATTGATCGAGTTTGATGAGAGTCGTGCGCTTGAGTGGATAATTTTCCCTAGTTGATTGAATTTGAATTAAGAGTATAGATAGTTGGGTCTAGTTTAAGATTTTTGGTGTTTCTAAAGTATCACAAGACCAACTAAACCTTGTAGATGGTCCCCAATTCAAGAAGCGGAGTTGTACAATGAAGTAGAATAGCAAGACTGTGGTTACGGACTATGGCACCTCAAGACAGATAGGCAGTGCAACGAGACCGTAGTGCAGGACTGTGGATATGGACTATGGCACCTCAAGATAGAAAGGAATTGCATTGAGACCGTGGTGCAGGACCATGGTCCCAATCAGTCTAGCAATGAACTTTGAGATTTTTTGGTTGAATTGAAGCTCGATGATCCATATCCGATGCAAAATATTTCTTGAATAATTAAGAAGATGTAAAACTGAAAAGATATCAATTTGACTCAATGGGGAAAGATAATATTTTAAGATTTAAAGGATGAAATGATAGATTGCTATATATTTACTCAAGATATCCTCCACACACCATACATGGACTTCCAAACAAGCTCTTTCAGGATCTTTTCATTTAGTTGTTTAGTTTATTTTTTTTGCTGAAGATCAAGAAAGTGCTTCAAGGCAGCTTGAATCTTGAGAGATCGACTTCGACCATCATAGAGTTTTTTTTATCGTTTCTTTCTTTCTTTTAAATCATGATGTATTTGAATTCTTATTGGGTGGTTATTTTTATTTTTAGTATGAACTAACTTCCTCGTTTCATATAGTGATTAATGGAATTCTTTCCTACTTCTTGAATCCTTATCTTTCATTATATGTTTATTGATTGCTTTCATGTTATTTATACTATTCTCATACTTCAGGCACTCTATTGGTCTAATCACCCAAAAGATTGATTTGGAGATTTAATTAACTCGAGAGACTGGTTCGATATCATGTTGGAGATAATATAGCATAGTATAATTCATGTCGAAAGGTCAAGATTACTTGTGACAAGTATGAAGGCATTAGCTGATCACCAAAGTGTCTAATTAGGGTTCATGTTAGGGAAAATTGCACTTTAGGTACAAAACCTTTCACTAATATAAGTTTTGGTACAAACATTTTTTTTGTAACTGCGTGATACAAAATGTTTTTAAAATATAATATTTTAGTATAGGTTATTAAATTTTCACTAACACCGTTAATTGAGCTGGCGTGGCAATGTGATGTGGACGCTGATGTGACACCATAAAATAAATTTAAATTATAAAAATAATAATTTTAAAAATGAAAAAATTAATTTTAAAATAAAATTAAAAAATACATTTTAAAACACAAAAAATAAGGAATTGATCTGAAAAATTCGGAATAAGATTGGATAGATTTTAAAAAAATCGATAAAATATCCCAAATCGATCCAAAACGATTTGGAATTTTCAAGGACTGACCCCTAAACCTTACCAACACCTAAGAGCATCTTAAAACACACAAAATACATCAGAAATATTACTGAAAATTTGGAATTATGGGCTGGTCATATTTTAAAAGGTCAAAAAAGGACCCAAATTGAGCCGAAATTTTTAAGGACCAGCCCCTAGACTCTACCAACGCCTAAGACCATGTTAAAATGCTCAAAATACAGTAGAGACAGAACTAAAAAAATTGGAATAGGTGTTGGACAGATTTTAAAAGATCAATAAATGACCCAAATCAATCCTAAATGATCTGGAATTTTCAAGAATCGACCCCTAAACTCTACCAAAACCTAAGACCATCATAAAACACATAAAACTCATCAAAAATAGAACTAAAAAATTCAGAACAAGGGCTGCACAGATTTTAGAAAGTCGATAAATGAGCCCAAATCGGTCAGAAACGATCCGCAAGTTTTAAGAACCGACCTCTAGACTCCACCAACACCTAAGATCATCCTAAAATACAGAAAATACATTGGCAACATAACTGAAAAATTCAAAATAAGGACTGGACAGATTTTAGAAAGTCACCTAAATCGATCCGAAATGATCTGGAATTTTCAGGAACCAATCTCTAAACTCCACCAACACCTAAGACCATTCTAAAACACACAAAATTTATCATAAATAGAGCTAAACAATTTGGAATAAAATTATTTTATATCTTATATTTATATTTTTATGTTATTTTATTTTTATTATTTTATATTTTACATTTTCACTAAAAAACTTCATTAAAATTTTAAAAATTAGAAAATAAAAAGAGAGAATGTGAGCGAACAGTGCACGGACATTGTTCATCTTTTCCCCAAGTCCTCCATGATTTTACAAGGAGTGAAGTACCCATGCCAACTACTGTTGCCTGGAACGGTGGTCCACGACCCGCTCTCTCTTGATCTTTTCTCCCTCTTCGATCCACTCTCTCCCGGTATCTGTCCCTCTATAATTTTTTTAATTCTGTTTCTAACATATTTTCTATATTTTAGAATGGACTTAGGTGTTCATAGAGTCTAGAGATCGGTTCTTGAAAATTCTGGATCGTTTAGGATTGATTCAAGGTCATTTTTTGACTTTCTAAAATCTGTCAAACCCCTATTCTAAATTTTTTAGTTCTTTTTCCAATGTGTTTTGTGTGTTTTAGGATGGTCTTAGGGTTGGTAGAGTCTAGAGGTTGGTTCTTAAAAATTTCGGATCGTTTTAGATTGATTTGGGGTCATTTATCAACTTTCTAAAATCTTTCAAGCCCTTATTCTGAATTTTTCAGTTCTATTTCTGATATATTTTGTGTGTTTTAGGATGGTATTAGGTTTTGGTAGAGTTTAGGGGTCGATTCTTGAAAATTCCAGATCGTTTAGGATTGATTTTGGTCATTTATCGATCTTTTAAAATCTGTCCAGCACTTATTCTAAATTTTTTAGTTCTGTTTCTGATATAGTTTGAGCATTTTAAGATGATTTTAGGTGTTGGTAGAGTTTAGGGGTTGATCCTTGAAAATTCCAGATCGATTTGGATCATTTTTTAACCTTTTAAAATATGTTTAGCCCATATTTCAAATTTTCAGTTCTGTTTTTGATGTATTTTGTACTTTTTAAGATGTTCTTAGGTGTTGAAAAATCTAGGGGCCAGTCTTTGAAAATTTCAGATTGTTTCGGATATATTTGGGATGTTTTATCTTTTTTTAAAACTTATCTAGTCATATTCCGAATTTTTCAAATCAATTCCTAATTTTTTGTGTTTTAAAATGTATTTTTTATTTTTTATTTTGAAATTATTTTTTAAAAAATTATTATTTTTATTTATTTATTATTATTTTTATAATTTAAATTTGGTTTATGGTGCTATATCAGCTAAATTGTCACGTCAGCGTCCACGTCAACGTCCACATCACATTGCCACTCAGCTCAATTAACGGTGCTAGTGAAATTTTAACGGTTTGCACAAGAATATTATATTTTGAAAATATTTTGTATCACAGAGTTATACAAAAAAGTTTTGTACCAAAATGTTGGATTGGTGAAAGGTTTTGTACAAAAACTTTACATTGGTGAAAGGTTTTGTACCAAAAAATTACATTAGTTAAAGATTTTGTATTTACAGTGCAATTTTCCCATTCATGTTATATAGGTCTCTTCATATTAATTACTTAGAAATAGAGTAGTTAGTATCGTTCTCTTGATCAAAAAAGAAAAAGGATGATTAATATCCTCCTATAAGTATATCCTTATTTAGCCAAGTGGTAGGTAAGGAGATATTAAACCTTAAGATAATAAAATAATAATAAATTGCATATAGAGATTACATTTAAGTTCAGGAATAGGATTGGGAAAAAGTTGTAAGCCATAAGTTATTTGATATTGATTTTTTTTCTAATTTCTTTTGGTTATTTTTGTTTTCTTATTTATTTTAAGTGCAACATTTTTTGACCTATAGACTTTTTATGAAAATTGGACAAAGATATGTATATGAACACAAGAAACTAGACTCAGTTGCATTTTCCCACACCTCTCTTTCTCATCCTTCCTGAAGCTTGTTGCTATATTGAGTGAAATTCCCAATTTATCATCTCGATTATGAGTTCAATGGGTGATTTCAAAATTATGCTACTTTGTTATTGTCTTTTTATGCATATATTTTATTATAATATGATAGGTATTATATTTTGTTGCTATTTTATCTTAATATGAGTGGTACTGTTGTTACTAATTTTGATAGAACTACACATTATAGATGGATGCCTACCAACATTATTTGCGGAGTGTATAATAGGTTGTATCATAATCGTGAAGGAATTACATGTGAGTTCTTGGATGATGCGGGGACCTTCATTGAACATGCTAGTAATTTGCCCCATTTTTAAGTGAAAGAGACTATTAGATGTCCATGTATTAAATGTCATATATCTAGTCAGCTTTTACTTTTGTATGCAATTAGGCATCAATTATACCGTTGTTACTTCAAACCAAATTATTAGTACTTCAAAAGTCATGGTGCAGTTCCTTCACATGCACAAGATAATCGGTAGAATATTGATTATGTTAGACCAAGCTCCTTGCAAATTGGATTATCAGGTACATTGTATCAATATAGACCCCATGGTTATTAATGTGGCTTCACCAGACTATGCTTAATTTTTTAGAGGAGGTGATGATGACTTATTCATAACCGGGATAGTCCAACAGTGAACATGTTGGAACCCCGAGTTTTATAACATGATAGAAGAGTTAACTAAAACCTTGTTAAGAGGGTGTACAAACCATTCAACTTTGTCCCTATTAGTCATAGTTTTTAAAAAACCGGATCGGACTGGAAAACCGGTCAAGGTATGGGTTCTCGGGTTTATAGGACAAACCGGGGTTTAATGGGGTTTAACTGGGTTCTTATAAAAAAAAATAATAATAGTGTAAAATTAATAATGAGAAGATAAAATTACTCCCAGGTCCTGATACCCTCTTTCCTCCCAATCAAATACATCCATGTCCAAAATCCAGTCCCCTTCCTCTCACTCTAGACAAACAATTGATGTTCACCTTCATCTCATCATTGGGATCTTTTTGATATGCTAATTCATATTTCTTCTCCCTGAACTCACTTCATTATCTCTTTTCCCATTAATTAATGATTTCTCAAGATCAACCCCGCTACCACCACTATTTCTCTACTGATCCCTCAATCTCCATTCTCAAATTGTTTATTTTTCAAAATTTTTATTTGCCCCAAAACCCCTCTAGAAAGTTGAGTCATTCACCTAGAAGAAGTAACAATAGATTAGATTGAAACCTCAATGGCTTCAATGGCGTCCATTTTCGCCAAACCGACATTTCAACCACCACCGGATAAAATTAGCAAATAAGCACATATTCTACATCTCAGTATATTGAAATTGAAAGTAGCAATTGTGATAGAGGAACACCAAAAACACATAAAGCAATAAGGCATAGGACAACTCGAGGTTAAGAGGTATAGGAGCACAAGGTGTTGTAGATCCAGTGAGCCGTGTCAGATCGGAGGATGATAGAATGGCGTGGGTGGCAACAACCGATGGTAGCAACAGATCAACTCAACAGAACATCTATCGAATGATCGAAGAAGATCATGACAACAATAGTCGCTCGACAATTCGAACAAAGCTTTCCTCTTCACACTACGATGTGCACTGCAAAGAATGACAAGAACAAAGCTTTCCTCCGTTGTCATGTTAGGGTTTCCTAGCTCTTGCCTTTTAATTTTTCAATTTTTAGCTAATCGATTTTCTCACCAGTTTTTATGGGTTCACATAAAACTCGATCCAACCGAACAATCAATAGGGTCCAACCGGATTTAGCCTACCAATGGAGTAATTAGTAAAACCGGATCAGACTGATGGTCAGTTCCCAATGGACCTATCTGACTAGCCAATCTGGTCTGGTTTTAAAAACTATGCTATCAGTATAATTAATGAGTATCAAATCAAACTAGAAAGTTCCCTACGATGCAGTGGATGAAATCCTCCACCTAATTATTGATGCACTCCTTTAGATGTTGTTCCCAAATTGTACTATGAAGTGAAGAAACTATTATCTAAACTCGAGCTTATCTCCAAATAGATTGATCGTTGTTCTAACGGATGTATGTTGTATTACAAGCATACAATTGATTTGAATATGCATCTTCTATGACACACCATGATATATACAATGACTAGAAGGAGGACCAGTGGTAAGATGATTTCTATGAAGAGATGTATTATCTACTAATATTCCAAGATTAAAGTGGTTTTATACTTATATGAGTTCAACACCTCATATGAGGTGGCACCATGAAATTCGAAGGGTTGGTGTAGTATGTCATCCTTTTTATAGGAATGCATGGACGGAATTTGATCGTGGGACATCATGATTTTGCAACAGAGCCGCGTAATGTGCAGTTAGGTTGTGTGCAATTGTCGATTTGGTCACTCTTCTACACCTTACTCATGTTGGTTATAATATCATACCATACAAC